>VZRL01003241.1:0-55950 GCA_013397895.1 Origma solitaria
TTTCTTTCTTTCTTTCTTTGCTTCTCCTTCCCTCCCTCTCTACAACCCCTCCTTTTTCCTTCTTTTCCCACTGTCTCTATAGAGCTTTTCAGTCTCTGTAAAGGAGCGACCAAAGAAAGATTTGCTGTCCCATTCGTTCCGCACTGCCCCCATAAAAAGCAGATATTTTCAGGTTGACTGAAAGTTTAACTTTGTTATTTTTTTTATTTTTAAGGAAAATCCAGCGTGACATGGCACGCGTTGGTGCCCTCGCCACTTAACAAATTACTTGTTTTTTTGACCTAAGTTAAATGCTGTGCAAATTTCCCTTGTCCATGTTTTCATTGTGTGCAGAATTCACTGATAAAGGATAAAGAGCGAACTTGTTGGCACTTTTTAGCAAGAGCTTCCTTCATTTACAACAGATTTTTTTCTACTATGTCTTTAATGACACAAAAGCCTGGATCCTCAGCCGATGTAAATTGGTCATTGCAGGACTGCCTTCTGCAAAGTTGTGCTGCTTTATACCAGTTGACAGTGGCCTGGATGTTCAGGCAGGGTTCCAGGGTTCAGCATGGCCTTCTTGCCTTCATTTTGGGATGGATACTTCATTCTCCATCCCAGGGATCAAATGTAGTTTACCAAATTAAATCACCACCAAATGCCTCCTTATAAGCAACCAAAAAGCCAGTTGCACAGGTATTGATGAAAAACTCAAAGCTTTCATTGTTTTTGCAGACACAAAATCTGATTCAGCCTCTTTCACTGGTGAAGCCCAAGGGCAGGTGACCCCACAGGCAGCCAGCAAAGCTACTCCAAGGGCCAGAGCATTGGAGGTTTCAGGCTGTTATCCCTGGCTGTGCTGTGCTGCGGGTAGCAGGGGACAGAAGGGTCGTTGATAGTACCAGCACACTGCTCCATAGATGACCAACGCTTCAGGACAGAAAGTTCACCAGAGACCCATAGAAATCAAGAGTGCCCTTCATAGTACAGCCCTTCACTACAGTGACTTGATTGCTGTACTTAAACCAGTCATACACTCAGCCCTGAAGGCTGAATTGGCCATGCATGGGCTCACCCCTTCCCATCAACATTCTTTTATTTTCTCAAACATGCCATTTAATTTTCAAAAGAGAGAAACACTGTATAGTTATAAATCTAATCTCTCTCCCTGCATGCAGCTCTGCCTCTGCCTGTGATTTAGGGCGCTGGGTCAACCTGCCCCAGCACTGCTGGCGGGTGGTCTGGCCTGGGGAGTGGAGCTGGGCAGCCCAAGGTGAGGCAAAGTCTCCCTCTGCTCAGCAGTGGCGTTTCATTGCCAGCCCCTTGGAGACTCCTGTGACAGTCCTTCGCATGACAGATTGCTGGCCCAACAATGAACCCTTTGTGCCCTCCCGCTAGTCCTGGAACCCCAGCTTCCACCAAACTTACATCCTCCTCACAATTTTCCATCCTCCGGAGAAAGCAAAAAGCAAAATAAATAAGCATCAGTCATCTTTCTTAGGAAATGGACTCCTTCAACTAGGAAAGCCTAGAACTTTATGCAGATTTTTTTTTTTGTACTGAAGCATCACAGCAACGTATCTGCAAAGCTGTTTTGGAATGGATAAATCATCTTACTTTGCTTTTTTCTCTCATTGTCATATAATTCCCTTTCTGAAGACATGAAAAAATTATTGTTTTATAAGACAAACCAGTCTGATGTCCTGGTTTGGTGCCAGAACATCAATATCTGAAATGGCATCTTATTTAACAGCGCATCAGTACTTGTTTTTATGAGAGGAGGCAAGGGGTCTTCCAGGGGTACCTTCAAAGCCTGGCCCTGTGGGTAGTGCAGTTAGCCATGTGATAAGTTTCCTCACCATTCTGAATTAAAATTATTCTTGCCCACATTGGGGAATAAATTCCACTTATAGCATCTATAGTCTACACCCAGTAAACTCAGCTTTCGGCACCTTGAGGGGGTCTGCAGTTGCTGGAGACAAAACACTGCAAGAATGAGTACATGGCAAGGGGCTCACCTCAGCAGTAAGCACAGGGATGCTTCTGCTGTCTTCTCCCCCAAATCTGTGTGCTGCGTCTCTCATCACTGGTTTTTTTTTTCCTGGGCCCTTTCTGATGTCAGCCAGGAATGTCAGGAGTGTGTGCTGGGAGAGGGGATGGGCTGCAGAGGAGGTTGTCCAAGTGGCACTGTGAGTAGGTGTTAGGACTGGCTGGAAACCAATCCTGTAGGTCAGGGGAGGGGAAAAAGCTTGGGGGTGTTTTTGCAATTTTTTTCACTCCTTTTCTAACTGACAGTGGTTGCTCTAAACTCTGCTGCAGGAAGACTCAGGCACTTTATTATCCCAAAAAATTGGATTATCACTTGGGGCAATAATTGGTGCCCTCTCTTCTGTAACCAATTAATGAGGTTAACAGGGCCGGGAGATGGAGTTAACAAAGGATGAGACAGTAGACAGAGCACATCTGTGCCCTGGCTACTGAGAAGGCAGCACAAGGAAACTTGGTTTGCTCCTGCTTGTCCTTTTCCTCTGGTTGCAGCTGCCTTTGTCAATGCATTATCTCACACTCACACTTAGGAGCAGTGAGAGGACCCTCGGGGAGCAGTGTGTGTTTTACAGGTGTGTCTGCATGTTTGTGCCTACGTGAATAGGTCTGCTAAGCTCAGACTCAAGAGACAGCCCTCCTGGGAGTTTTGCAGAGTGCAATACTCTTGGAGAAGGCTCTGCATTTTCACCAGGATAAACCACATGAATGCTCACCTTCCCCCCTGGCTTATCCGTACCTGCTTTTCTGCTCATGCAGTGAAGGTTAGGCTCGTAGATGGGGAGATCAGGGCTCTAGTCTCAGCAGCTACAGGGATGTGTCTATGCCAGCTCCTGACCCGTTTCTTCAGATGTAGTCAGGCACTACCAGGATTTCAGATGGCAGCTGCCAATTTCAGGATTGGCATCACTAGCTTTATGTCCATCTTTAGAATGGCCAAATTAAAAAAAATCAAAATCAACTGAGTACCTGTCCCATGTCTAAGAAGCAGTTTCTCAGTAGTGAGGCTGACTATGAACAAGTGAATGGCTATGTCAAGGCTTTTCCAGCAAGATTTCAAGGGCTCCACTATGAATTTGCCTGCACTTGCCTGTTCATTTGCACACTGAGTTTCCTTGCATTGCAAAACCAGCACATCCTCACCTTGACCAGCCTCTACTTTTCCATATGAGCCTTCAAGGCACAATGATGAACAGCTATGGAAACTTTTCTCACCTACAGCTTTTCAGAAGAATCTGCCTATTTTAAAGCAAGGATTCATCATGTTCAGGCAATTGCTTTTATTCTAGAAGATATTAAAACCCTTTTAAAATCTGCAATTATATGTACAGTCTCACTTCGCTATTGCTTCTAAACACAGGAAATTAATAACTGCTACTGACAAACAAGTTAGAAATTAGTTTACTTGTTCTCTTTGCTGAAGTCACTCTACATGTTGCACTGTGAAATCTTTTGTGGAATGATAACTGGCCAGTCACTCTTGGGATCCACATCTTGTCTCACCCCAAATGTGTCACTCCTTTGGACTAATAGTCTTTACTTTTGTATAGGATTAGCACACTCTTAATTTCAGTGACCAAATCAATCACAACACAAATTGCTTACCAGATATCTCCCTGAAGGGAATAAGCTGTGCACTAGCAGGAAGAAAGTTGTGTATAATGGTAAAATAATTAAGGTGGCAGGGAAAGGCAAAACCTCCAAAAGATGAACTTTCTAGTCAGACAACGTTTTGATAGGAAGCGCATGGTCATACTTCTGCAACATTCTAAGAAACATTAAATATGATACTTCATATTTTCTTTCCTTCCAAGACAACAACAGAAAAAAAAGGGACTTATTTAAAACCAAGAGAACAGCAAACAAATAAAGAAAAACAGCCTTTCATAGGACAGCCAGGCCGAGGGCTGTGTGGAATGGGAAAAAGCCCCTGGAAAAAGCTTCCCTTTGCAACTCAAACAAGCTGCAAAAAGACATCTTCCAAAACCACGAATCTCAGCTTCTGCCTGATAAGTTTATTTTGATCCTGAATTGTGTGGAAGAGATTGACAACTTCAAGCAGGGAGTGAAGCTCTTTATTAAGAACAGTTTGAAATCACTTAAACCCACTTCAGAGATGTGCCTGCAAGGCCAGTCAGCATAAGGGAAAAGGCCTGACAAGAACATGACAGCAAGTGCTGACCTGACAGCATCCCCCTCGTGGGCTGTCCGGGCATGGTGCTGGTGCCAGGGGAGACCTCTTTCCTCTCTTATTAAATTATTCAGGAGTTTGCATCTGCACAGGAGCATCACTGGCGGCTCTGCACTGGCATGCCAGCAGTTCCCCTCCAGAGTATGCTCCAAAAGATGGGCAATCTTTTGTTGACCCCATCCGTTTTCAGTACTCTGCCCCACTCTTCTTAAACAAAATCACTTCAAAGACCCAAACCAGATTGATTCACATGTGAACACTACCCAAACTGTCTTCCAAGGGGGCAAATACTTGTCTTATGTTCCTTTGAACCCACTGTTCCCCTTTTACTTGTATTTACTTTGTATGGCCTGTGGCTGAACCATGGAAATTAGAAAACAAACTCCTATTCAGCAAGTCATGTCAAAGGTGATCGCTATGCCAGAGAGTCGACTGTGGGACAAACACTCCCCTGATCGGAGGCCTCTTGTGCAGCGCTGCTGTCTCCACAGTTACATACCTGTCTGCAGAAGCCTTTAGTTTATCTTGTCCATGCTGGAAGTCCTAGACGATGCCATCAATCTGAGAGATGAGAGGGATGCTACTTTGACACTCTCACAATGGCTGCGGTGCAAGAGAAAGCGAAGGGGCTCCCCTGCGATCTGCCTCCCTTTGAACCGTGCAGGGCGTGCCCAGGCCGTCACCAACTTCATGTCCAGGTCTTGTGAACTGAAAGGCAGAGTGGGAGAGGGCACCTTGCACCTCTGAGGGGGCCCAGGGGGGCTGTGGGCACTGCAAGGTGCTGTGAAAACACAATCTGGCTCTTACTTTTCCACTGGCATGAGCTGGAGGACCAGCTGGAGCAGAGGGTGCAAACTTCCCAGGGGCACAGCAACAAGACGAAGTTTGCAGTCTGTGTTTCTAAAACTGTGTTCCCAGAGGCCAGTTAGGGACCCACATTCACTGTCAAGAGCAACTTGGTAGCAGTGGTGAGCATGCACCCAAGTGATAGCTCACAGCCCTCTGGGCTCTGACCTCAAGCCCAGTAGAAACAGGAGCGGGTGTCTCGGCGTCTCTGCAGATGGTTAAATAGCCAGCTCTGCTCCCCAGGGGATGAAATCTGTAAAGTGCCTACTGGCCTTGGGAAACAAATGCTGTGCTTTGGTATAATGGCTCCATTAAGATCTCATTTACCAGAGCTCCAAGACAGAAAAATAATCCAAATACATTTTATTACAGAGCTCTCTAACCCACACCCAGTAGTCCTACTTGTGTTTCTTTAGTGATCAAGTGATTTTTGAGACTTGCTGGCATGACCAAAGGAATACAGAAGCGCAGCTTGTCAGCAAAGCAGGGTTTCCTGGGACTTTCTTACTCTTTTAACACTCTTGGAGGAGCCTTAAAAGTATTACAGGGTTATAAAAGGGAACTGGGTGATATTCCAGCTAGCAGCCTATTGCTGAGTCAGTGTGGGATTGTTAAAGCAGTGATGCTGCATGGTACAATACAATCCTAGTGCATCTCAGTGCACTTCAAGCCAAAATACTGCATACATGACTCCTCACCACAGTATTGATGAAAGCTCTTATCTGCTCCAGTTTACTGATCCTTCCAACTCACTGTGTCTTGGCTGCCCTGGGAAGCTGAAATTCAATAAACTTCACCCACATCAGTCAGCTACCTTTCACTGGTGCAGTAACAACCAGAACTGTTAGGAAAATGGTGAGTCTGGTGACCATATGGACACTCCATACTATTCCCATGGCATATAGTACAGCATCCAGTGCCTCCATCCAGTGGAGTAAAATGCTAACCAGGAATTAAAAGGCTATCACCAACTACTATGTATTGATACAATTCAAAGTGAAAACTGAAAACAGGAGATATTTGCATGCAAAAATACACAAAGCAGATTTTGAGGCCCAGTTTGTCTGTTATATAGGAGTATATTTGGCTCAGGATAATAATTTCCCCTTCTTTGCTTACAATATGTTGTTGAATTTCCATACCAGGAAACTACATATTGAATGCAAAAAGCTTTTAAGAGCAATTCACATTTTAAATACACATGAAACCAAACACTCTTTACATAAAGCAAAAAATCCTGTGGCATGGATGCTGAGGTGTAGATACACTATGTTTACATCAAGTTCCATAACACTGACCACTTTTATGCCCTAAACTCTACAGCATATCAAAGACCACAGAAGAAATTGTAGCGGGACACAGCATCATTACAGCTAAGAAAGAAAAAGAGAGAGAGAGAGAGAAAGAAAGTGAGATCAAATTAAATGATAAAATATGAGGAGCGCTTTCAGAAAGAGAAGATCTTTGTGACTCTATTCTCATTTTCTTTTCCTTCAGGATTTAAAGTTGGTGCCACAATGGCTCTGCAGGCTTCCTGCAGACAGCTTTTGCATTGATGGCCTTAGCACGTCCAGGTTTGCAAAGAAACTAGCAAGGGAGCAAACACTGCTGATTTTCCAAGAGCCTCATGTGCTCCCTTACTGCTACAATGTCTTCCCTAGAGGTCTGCCCAAGGTACAGGAGCCCAGCCAAGGTCTACAGTTGCTGCATACAAAGCACATGTATTTGGAGACACAGGTACAAATTTCGTAATTTATGTAATTCTGGGATTTCGGCACAAACCTGAGAATGTCCAAGTTTCCAGACAAATTTGTGTTATGAATTAGGAGGCAGCCCAGACAGAACCAGCCCTTACTGCTCTGTTGGTTGTAGACAGCTCTGCTGCTTCAGGGTGCTGCAATACAGCCCAGTCATAATTCTAAGTTGCAATGAAATAGTGAGAAAAGGGACGAGGATCCCACCTGCAGTGCCTTGGAAAAGCAGCTCAGAGTGTTTGTCCTCCACAGCAGGCTGAGCAGTCACTTTAGAGCCGAAGAGTTACTTCAGCAAGGATAGCTACAGAAAGGCAAGCACAAATCTGACTGATAGCTCTTGCCGCTGTGTTTACCTGCCTGCCCACAGGCAGAGAGCTGAAGGCTTTGCTTGAAACAAGCAGCACAGAGAAGTGCTTGCAGTGGGCACTTGACTTCTGGCCTGACTCTACGGCTGACAAGACTTGATGCAATACAACACTGTGTTGCTCCGAACATTTTGAGGCTGAAAGGACACAGAATGGTTGTTTCCTCCCTTTCCCTGCCCTCCATTTCCCTATTTCTGGTGCTCAGCTCCTACTTCTCTGCTGCTCGGCCATCAGGAGAGTGAGGCTGTGGCCAAGATGAAAACCAAGCAGTTACTCTGGTGCTGGGGCCCTCCTTGCTGGCTTGTGGGCATAGCTGCCTTCCTGATAGTAGCCTGCAGCATAGCAACCAGGTCCCTCTTCCATAAACTTCCAAATAATTTCCTCAACCTGAGCCTTGCAAAACAGTGTTTGGCCACACATAACAAACTTTCATGTGCCCCCTCCCTCCAGGGATCCCAGGATGATGGCACAGCACTGCCAAACCCTTCGGGACTGCCTCGAAGGTACTGGGAGTGCTCAGCCCTGGTACGTGCTGCAGCATTTTAGAAACGATTGGGTTTCATCGCTGCGCTGTGTTTAGCTTAGGGAGTGCAAATAAGTTCCCCGAGACCCATCATGTGGTTAGTGCGAGCCAATGAGCAGCGTCATGGAGGGCACCACTTGCCAAAAGAGCAGATGTGTCCGAAGCCTGTACCAGTTAATTTCGTGACCTACTGAAATCACTGAGAGATTTATACTGCTAATTACTGACTTTGTTTCTGGTTTAATCATCCTTTCGTTCACCTTTCTGTAAAGCTGAGAAGGGAAAAAAACCACTGATAAACATCTCATCTTCAGCAGGATATTGTTTCAAATATAAGCACATGAATTAAAAGATATTTGGGAGTGGTTTTTTTTGAAAGAAAAATTTACATAGAAAATATTTAAACTAAAGCTTATGATTCAGCAATGAGGCATATTTTTAATTTTTTTTCAGTCAGAATCTGTCATGAAATGAAAGCAAAATCATTAAAAAATACTTTCTGTCTTCTGGACATGAACAAATAGGTACAATAGACAGAATTTTTTTTAAATGTCCAGGAAAATAGATAACAGTGATGAGAGGCTGTCAAAATGTTATAATAACAATAATGTCAAAATAACACTAAGACCTTGGTTCCGCAAAGTTTTACTCCTGTTCATAAATATCTTAAGCACATTATTTCCCTGAACACTCTGGCACTATGTGCCTCACTCCCCCATGCACTCCTGATGCTGGGTTCCCATATTTTCCATCAATTCTGGTGCTAGGCACGCCATGTAAATACACATACAAAAATGCCTGAGAAAGAACCATGGATTAACAGATGGAACAGAAAGAATGTCCCTTTATTTTTTGCGCAGTAGATCCAGCTCTGAAATGGATTCTTCCTAAAACCATGTGCAAATTATTCAAACCTCTCTCTACCCCTCAGGACGCACAGCAGTTCTTACAGAGCTGCTCAGCAGCCTGGTAATGCCGACAAGCTGCCACCACCAACACAAAACAAAGAGCCTCAATGCCTGTGTTCTTTCCTTCAGGAGAGATTTGGTTGCTGGAAAGAACATGCAGTGGGACAAAGGCTGCATTTTGATGTTCTCACTGCAAATGCTACACCTCGGAGAGCCAACGAGGAAACCAAAGGCAGTGCAGCACAATCCCTCTGTGTATTTTACTTCAGCAGCTGCACCACTTGTTGCACTGAGTATTTTAATGCCTCCAGATTCTGAGGCAGCATCACTTTTTATGGGTTGAGCTAAGGGAGGCAGGACTGGGACCTCTGGTTTTGTTTTCTTCCCAAGAGACACCAAGAGCCTTGCTTCACTCTCCTATCAGTTCTCTTCCCACCCACTTTTTAGGCTTGCTTGCACCTGAGATTTGGGGAAACAAAGAACTCTATAAGAAAAGTTGGTTTCAAGCACTGCAAGGCTTCTGTTGCTCCTTCCTGTGTTTTCAAACCCTCTCCAGCTGGCAGCCTGGATGTTAACACACAAGTGGCACCGACATACTGAAGCAGTCAGCCTCGACTGCCTCTCAGATCAGGAGCCATTGAGCTGTGCACGGCTCTCACGATCTCCTCCCGCAGTGTCTCTGCAGTTAACAGAGGGGCAGAGCTCTCAGCCCCCCAAACCAAACCAAACCAGATCTACCAACAACAGCATGTGGCGCGATCGGTTGTTTCCCTGATCCGGGAAAATTTGTTGTCAGGGACTTAACTCTGTATGAAAGGAATGTTGTTTCATTTCAGAACCAGAGATTTCCGACAAGACAGAGCATGAGCTTTCTGAAAGGCAAGAGCTTTTTGTTTTTTTCTCACAAACATGCTCAGACATAGCTTTTCTTTCAGCTAATTAAGCTGTTTTAAAGCAAACTGGTCAAACAGTGACATCGTGGTGGGGAGCCTTGGAATCAATTGCATGATAGAGAAGGCAGGACATTTAAGGGGTGACTTCTGCCATTGTTTCCCCTGGCTGAATCTTTTCTACTTGGTCAATGCTGCCAGAGTGACCCTATACAATTGGGAGAATTCAAAGCCACTGACCTCAAGAGATGCCATTAAGAAGGCAACTGCAGAATAAGATTTCATGGTTGGGAGCCAAATTTACCTTCTCCTTCCATGACTTGATGCTTGCAATATTTTATATGTATGTTTTCTTCCTGTCATTAGCATATTCCTATAGCAGCTAGACAGAAAGAGAAGGCAGATGTAAAGCAGCATTGGCAATAACTGCATCTTGGCTATATAGGAGAGCTGGACCATTTAAAGTGAAACCTACTACTGCAAACAAATCATCTTATGGTATTACAGTGGTTCCTTCGGCTTCGTGACACTGAGCGATCAGTAGGAGTAAGATTCACTTTGCTAGCACAGAGGATGGACCCTGTATAGAATATATTTTGTTAAACAGGGTATGACATCCGTTGTTTTTCCTATCTGCTGGATATAAAATCAGTGAGTTTCAACATCTGTCAAATGACCATACTGTTTCCCATGTGCAAAGAATAGACAAATTTGAAACATTCTATTAATAACCAGAAGCACTCGCAAAAATTGGTTCCTCGATGTTTTCTTTCTAAGGATGTCAGAGAGGCCATTCAGTCAGGCAGCTGACACACAAAGAAACCTTGGAAAACCCGCAAATGGAGGAGCCACTGCTGCAGCCCCTTGCAAGTAATGCTAAATGCAGCAGACACAGCTAGTGACAGTTTCCTGTGTCACTGGAGAGATGCTCCAACCAGCTGTTTCCAGCATACCCAAACAAGCTGAGGATGTGCCTAGGTTCACAGCACTGGGCCCCCTTTCCATAAAGACATCAGACATGGTGGTTTGCCCTGTGTGCTCAGCACACACAAAGTGGAGACGCTACAGAACCAGGTTGTAAGGTGTGACGAACCTACCTGTTCATTTCTGCTGCACAAGAATCTACCTGAAGCCCAGCCACCCCTCGTGGGCGTACTCTGTGCCATTGCCCTCCTGCATGTACCTCTCACCACTGCATGGAGAGTCTGCTTCCCCTTGGACAGAAGGTCTCCTTCAGTGTCAGAGGGATACAACATCTCACCACACTGCATGACAGGAGCAGTGCTCTTACCTGTGCTGAGGGGCTCAGGCCATGCTTATCCTGGGTCTGTCCTTACTGTCACACAGGCCATCTCTGTGAGCGTGGGGCTGTCTTGCACCTGCATCATGCATGCACATTGTTTCAGAGAGTACAAGGGGAATCTCTTTTAAACAGCATCATGACAACTAAATATCTAATGACAGATTATTTTGCAGGGCAACATGACACATAGAAATGTCATGTGGTCTCTTGCTCTGAAGCTTGGCTGTGTCTGGGAGACAGTGATCTCTGGACCATGGCTGCTCCCAGCCCAGCCGTGCATCAGGGCAGTGCTCTGTCCAATCAGTCTCTGGTCTGTCCAAATAAGAGGGTTACAGCTGCAACAGCAGAAGAGTCAGAGGGTGATGGAAGCTGCTGCATTGCAAGGGGTTGGTGCCTCCATGCACCCCACAGCCAGCAGGTCTCCTGGATGTGCAGAGGAGCCTGTCTATGGGACTGCATCATCCCTGGGCTTCCCCCTTTCCTCACGTGTGCTAGGATGTGTGCTAGGATGTGTGGGCACCCTCTCCTTCTGAAGGGACACTGAGCCCCATTTGCCCCCCACTCCCCTTCCTGTGATGTCGCATGTTCAACGTGATGACTTGCTCTACAGAAGCCATGTGTTGTCATAATGTAACATCATTAAACAAAGTGTTTAGAGCAGTTTTCACAGAGCCAGAACATGAACAACAAAACCCGCCAATTACAGTGTCATTTTGTGTAGTTGTTAAGGTTTCAAATGTCTCCAACTTTCTCTGGTAGGCCATATTGAGCATGTCACAGCGAACATCTGAGATAACGATTTGCTAGGCAATGTGCAATTCTCGCTTTTTTTTTTTTTAATATCCAAGAAGAAAGAGTTCTTTATAATAATTTGGCTCAAATGTCTACACACATTGCTCCAGCGTCTGTAGCAGCATGTGTTTCTAGGATTGTTCTGGAAGAGAAAATGCAGAAACAGCAGGGAGCAGAAGATAAACAGGCAATTCGTGACTCATTAAAACAAGCATTGGTAGCCAACATTGTGGAGTGTGTGAAGGCCCCAGATCCAACTCGCCTATAAACTTTTTTTACCAGCTGGACTTAGCATCTGTCAGAGTTTGGAAGGAGAGATAATCTGGTACAAATGATTTCAGTGTGTCGCATTTATTAACCTGCCACCTTACATAACACTGCTGATTGGGAACCGGGGGACTGGCTTGAGCAGTGACACAGCTTATTCTCCAAACAGTAAGACTTTGCTATTAAAGGTGCTGCCTTTCCTGCCTCTTTTTAAATTATAATGAAGACAATGGAGTTACTGCAAAAGAGATACTGAAGCGAGCTTAAAAACGGTGCAGTTTTGAGAAATGTACGTGTCAAGATAATATCTGTAGAAGGTCTTTTCTGCTTTGTTTCTTTTTCCCCAGTCCCCACTTTACTCCAAATGCCCAGAAAACTTTTTAGCCAGTTTTTTACAGGAGCTGGGATCCACACCTCTAAATAAAGCAAATGCCCCATTTCACTCCCTAAGT
This sequence comes from Origma solitaria, assembly GCA_013397895.1. Lineage (NCBI taxonomy): Eukaryota > Metazoa > Chordata > Aves > Passeriformes > Acanthizidae > Origma > Origma solitaria. Next base: position 12,317 of record VZRL01003241.1, read on the forward strand.
CACCGCCCAGCCAGCATGATATTATTTACTGCCCGAACAGCTCCAGGAGAAGAAAACATTGTGGATGTTGTGGCAGGCTCAACACCTCACATAAAAATGAAAATTATTTTTTTTCAAAGCATTTTAGAGAATTTCAAATATGTTCTCCATTTTTAATGCAGTTTCTTTCATCAAGGGCCTGATCCTTCTCTAATTAATGTAGATGAAAAAATTCCTTTTAGTTCCAAAAGGGAAAAGGCTGGTTCCTCATGCTCTGCAGAAACTGATGGCTTGGCAAGAGGAAAAAAAATCCATCAAAAATAATATATATGTTTATCTTAGTTTGGGGTTTGGCTCTTTACAACTCACTGAACACTTACTAGGGACTACTTGACAAATAGAAAACTGCAGAGTGGTGTTTTGCTTCTGCTCCAGATCAGATGCCATGAATTTCAAATTAATAGAGATGTTTACTCTCTAATACAAAATTTACATGTATTAGCTTATAAAATATGAATGTGCCAGTTTCTTGCTGTAAAATACAGCATTTCCATTTAAAAAACAAAAACTGCAGAGACTTTGGGAGGAAAAAAACCCAACACTCAGGCATAGGAATACCTCACATTTCATTTTGGTTAGCCTATTATTTGTAGTTTTGAAACTTTATTGGTCCCTGATCTAATCTTTTCTGAGTATGAAAACATTAACATATGGTTTAACACAGCACAGGGCTGGAAAGTCCATATCCCAAATGCACATTGTATGCAGGGTGACATTCACACTAAATATCATCCCACAGGGTCTGTACTCCATTTTACCTGGGATTGGAGAGCCATGAAATCTCTGGAAAAGTTGTTCATGAGTCTGAACCAAATGGCGTGCAGTGTACTGAGATACTAGCAGCGTGTGCTGCTGCCAAAGGTTGTGGCTCAAATGTCTCTCTAAGTAACATTAAAAATCTGCTGCTTCATGCCTATGAATTTCAATATTTATAGTGTTCAATAAAATGGTCCACTGTCAGAGAGAGATGTGCCACTGTGCACTCTCTGAGCAGATGGGCTGCAATATGGCACATTTACATGGACCAGCTGTGGAGTGCAGAAATGAATGCTGGTCAGAGGCAGGCTGGAGGCACCACATCTGGAATGCAAACAGACCCGCCTCCGCAGCCGCCAGGATGTTTCCTGAGCAGGATGAGCTCTGATTTAGGGCCGCTCACCAGTGTACCTTAAACTGCATCAAGAGTCCTCATTAACACAAGAGACTACGGTGAGGTTTAGGGCCTGGAACTTCTCTGCTAGGCATCTGCTAGAGCCCAGGGATGGCACTCTGCAGCCTGGCATAGAGGTGCCCCGGGGAGACATTCTCTTCTGTACCATGTTATGGGGTAGATTTGACTTCTTCTTTTTTAAAATTCTCTCCTGTACAGTGTTGTACACTGAATGCCTACCAATGCAAGCAACAAACAAACTCTCACTTCCCGCCGTTCCCCACGTCCCCCTGGGCAACTGGAAAGTCTGCTAATACTTTGACATTTAATTGTTTTTTTTTTTAAAGCAGGAAACAGTGAATGCCCCAGTACTGCATAAAAAGAATGAAGAGCAAGTCTTGGGGGATTTTTGCACCTTTAGATAACAATTTCTAGAAAAAAGACTGCTGGCCACTTCTATATAAATCATTTTATACTGCGCTTGGGTAAAATCCTGGAGTCTCTGAAATCAATGGCAAAATTCCCACTCATTCACAGTAGAGATAGGATTTTGCTCAATTTGAATAAATAGACCTTAAAGTGGGTATAAAAAATAATTTACTCTCATATTAAGGCCCCTCTGTGCTTTCAGAGTGGTCTAATGTGTCCTTAGTGTATATAAAAATCATATGTTTAAATCAAAAGGACAGAGCGAACGTATATCTAATTCAGCACAGAAATAATAAAAACCAAATTAACATATCTGATAATGCAAATCAGAGCTTCCAATTTTTCCAGATCAACATATTTCATCACCACATTTTACTTTCATAGAGGTGTTAAGCATATTCTGGGGAGGGCAATACAGGTGTGAGAGATAAAGCACTTTGTGAAATAGGATATTATTTGTCATTTCAGCCTTCCCAGAGCCAATACTGGAGTTACAGTACCAGCTGAAGTGCAGCTGCCCAGTGACTGGCCTGCTGCATGGGAGCTTCTCATTTACCTGGCTTGGAAGTATAAATGTAAAAGTGTCTTGTGTCCCTAAGGCTGAACATGTGAAGCCATGAAGAACTGGTGCTTTTCCCCCAGAGAGTTTCCTACCTTTTCTCTTCCCCTTCTCTTACCTTTGCCATTTATAAGTTTTAGAGAATATTTAAAGTCTTGGTGGGTCTTAATGAACAGGCACACGAAGGGGGAAATAAACTGCCTGGTGTATGCTTGCTTCTGTCATTTTGCTAGAAGAAGGCATGACAAGAACTAATATGAATACGACTTTAAAAAGAGCATTGCCATGTGTCTAACTTCTTCTTTTTACCATTCCTGCATATCTGTGACACTCTGAAGCCCAAATATGCTGAGGAAATCCATAGCCAACACCTACAGAAAGGGCTCTGTAGCATACAGCATCAACATGCAATTAAAAATTATGGTGAAAATAGAAACATGCACTTTGTGCCCAGTTCTGCTATCAGGGGAAAAAACCAACCCCAAACCTCTCTTCCAGAGATCCCAGCAACAGGGGAACCTGGGGTTCAGACTGTGACCACAGGGCCATATTCACTCCAAAAATACACGGAGGGCTTGATGCCCTTTGGGACTGATGGCTGCCTACTAATCAAGGAAAGTTAGGTAGCTGCTATTTGAAGTAAGGCTCACAGTGTCTGTGTTACTGTAGCCTCTCAGATCTGCTAGGGCAATTTTAATCCAGATTTACGGATATCACCTTCCTCCTCTCCCAGGCAAAACCGTGGGACCCACCTGAGTGGGAGGAGAACCCCCTGAGGCCAAGCAAGCAAGGCTGAGCAGCTCCCAGCTGCCAAGAAATAAGTTACAGCACTTGGAGCCACTATCTGTCTCTTGCTGCCCAGGCTTGAAGGCAGCAGACAGAGCCGTTACCATCACAAATCACTCCAACACTGGATGTCCATCAGGCAAGCACTGTTCCAGCACGGAGCTGTCTGGCACAACATGTGCCTGTCATGGACTGCTGCACATGCAAGTTTTCCCATCTTGTAGGAGATATTTTGACCATATCCTTCCTGACAAGAAACAAGTCTATTTATGGCTATCTTCATAAATAACCTAGCCCTAGCTACAGTGCACACACGTGTATTTGGCTTCCAGTGTTATTTATTATGCTTTTCTTCCTTTTTTTTTCTTTCCTTACCATTGCAGAAGCAATACAGGGAACTCCAGAGTTTATTATAATTGATGTAAGAAGTATTGTAAGGACTCAGACCTCAAGGTCTATTGGATCTCATCTCTTCTCTGACAATAGCAGCATTTGACCGCTTAATAGCAAACACTATAAACCTGGATGACTGCACAGCAAAGTGAGATTTTTTTGTTCTAATAACATTACACACAGTGGGAAAAGGCAGGCATTAAGGAGTTACTGACAGATCTCAGATGCTCTTGCTCATACCCAAGACTTGCTGAGTCTCAGCTCCCAGCTAAATTTAGAGCAGCCTGTGCTGCTCTTTATTTACATTCTTCTGGTAGTGGTCAGCAGAGGGGCTTCTTCCAGCTGATGATGGGCTGGATGAGATGAAATCACAGGCTATATCCAGCCATAGACTATGTTCCCCACCTAACAGTAGCATAAGGGTATTAAATATCACATTTAATAGATACTGAATAGAAAGATCTCTGCTTTACCCCCATTCACAGTGCAGAACTAACACAGCCCAGGGAGAAAGGCAGGATTCTCTGCATCCAAGAGAGCCGCTTAGCAAGGGAGACTTGGAGGGACTTTTTTTTGTGGTACTGGTGGAAATCTGTGGGCAGCTGTGAAGTCAGCCTGACTTCCACATTCCTTCATAGATTGCGAAGGAAAATGAACATTTTCTGTTATAATCTGAGTACATCTCACCTGAAAACCAATGCAAAACAGGTATAGAATTCTCTTCCTTCAAGCCAAGACCTTTCCAATGTGAAGGAAAGGAGGTATTGTGGTACACCTCAATGTCCCCTGCATGTGGGAAGAACATTTTTTTTAAAAGTGTGTGGATGATTAAATAATATTCATTGCAGCAGTGTCTGCAGTCCCATTTTTGGTGCAAACATTAGGGATCAAGTTGCTGCTTGACAAAGTAAAATGATCACACTGATCACATTGTATAGCTTGAACCGAAGGAAGGTCAGTGTATGCAGGCCAGCAGCAGTGCAGCATGACCAAAGAAGCAGCAGTGGAACTTGGTCCATATGTTTGTCCTGCTCTTGCTGCTGAGCAAAATCCTGCCGCACCAGTTTCAGAGCTTTGAAGGCCAGAAGGGACATTTATATCACGCCGTCACCAGCCCTGGCTGGGGCTGCCCAGGCAACAGATGGCTGACATGTAAGTGAAGCTCATCAGGAGAAAAAAAATTCTGCTTTATAATAATTATTCAGGGCAAAAAAAATAAAATAAAGCAAAGCAGCCCAAGCCCAGGAAATCCTAAAACTCTATATAGAGCTTTATCAGCAAGGGAAAATAAAAACCCAACCCTGCAAATATTTCCTTTTGGAAGCATCAGAACATGATGTTTTTAAAACAAATCAGGGTCCCTTGGGCTCTTGGCAGCTGCCACACTGTTTCATCCCCCCCTTTTAACAGTGGGAAGCTTTTCAGCCATAGTATAGTGTAGTGCTGTCAGTGGGGGGTACTCAAGTGGTTCAGGGCTTTGCTGAAGGCTCAGACCATGCTGTTTCAGAGTCGTACGGCCTCAGAGGAGCTGTGGATTGCCACCACTGACAGAGCTGTGGGGCACACCGTGCCCTCTCCGGGTGGTAGAGCTGGTGTTTAAGCAAACAGGGAGGCAGCCGGCAGGGGGAAATCATCCAGCACTGGGGCCCAAAGCAGCTGTCTGGGTTACCTACCCTCTTGGCAAGGTGGCTTCCCAGCGCTGAGAGTGAAGCAGCCTGGCAGAGGCACCTCAGGGCCAGCGGGACCGTGCTCAGCTTACCCAGGCCTGGCAGCCCAGGCCATCGCCCAACGCCAGCCTCGCTTCCCGTCATGGCAGCCGGCCTCTGCTGAGCCGTGCCTCACGCCACAGCAGGTCACACCCTTGTGCAAGAGCTGGAAAGGTGCTTGCCAGTCAGGGTTACTGCCCGAGTGCAGCTCTTCCAATGAATGTCTCTCCACAGCGCTTGCAAGCACGGCAGCCCATGCAGACACGGCGGCGGAGGCCACCCGGGGCAGCAGGCCTGGCGCCAGGCGAGCCTGCCCCCGCGAGAGGCTTTGGCAGCCGTGTGTCTGCAGCCCGCGCCGTGCCCAGGATCGCTGCTCCTGCGTCCTGGTGAGGCAGCCCTCACCCCTCTCCTTCCTCTGAGCCATTGGGATGCTGCTTTCCCTGAAATCAGGGGCCGGAGCGAGACACTGACAATAGTCGGATGCTGTTTTCATTTTGCAGTTGCCTGCATGATCTGAACAGAGCTGAGAGTGCTGTGGGGACAATGAGAGAAAATTCATTAAATAAAAAGATGTGGCAGCATCAGGAGTGTCAGGCAGAAAACCAGCCCAGGTAGTGGTCAGCTGGTAGGTGGGGACAGGTGGTACTACACCCTACCTTACACATCATGCTTGTAATGAGCAAGGTACAGGAGTTTAAAACAAAGTCTGCTTAAAGGGCTTCCAGAAAGCAGATGAGCCCATAGATTTCTTTAGTGATTCTTCATCTCTCCGTGCCTCTACTCTTTACTTCCACATTTTGTTCCTCTCTCTCGACTTTCAGGGCAATCCTTCCTCTGTGTCACAGCAAATCCTGTCCTCCCCCACAATGCTCACAGATCTTTCTGCAGGTAACTACCTCCAAGGAAGGCAAGGAGCAGAGCAGAGCCCCAGCATCATAGCACTTTACACATCATCAGCAGGGTCCTCTGTCTTTATAAATTTGTACCAGTCTCTGGATTTATCTTAGACCTGGAAATGAGTAATATAACACAGTAAATACTTACTGGGGAAAATCCAAACAGAACATCATTCATGTGTTACATTTTCTTCTAGTGTCTATCATAATACTACTTACTGTGCAGAAAGACATTGCAGAGCAGTAAAACTGTCTCCCTCTGGTAAAATGAGACAGGGTGTAGAAGGCATAGAGAATATTTGCATTTAACTTTGTCTCATGGAGACAGAACATTAAAATGCTATTTGATAACTTCGTCATAGAGAAGAATAGTAGAGCCATAGGCCTTTTTTCTTTTTTTTTTTAAGATGTTACTCTTTTAAGAGTCCCCTTAAGAGAGCTCAGTAGGGTGTGTCAATATTGCTCCCCATGGAAATCATATGGTTTGCCTATGCAGACAGTGAATTGTTTTGTGGTTGTGAAATATTGTGTGTTGCCCTGTGAGCAGTGGAGCCAGTGGCTCGAGGAACCGTTGTTGAGACTGACAGTTACATTGTGCCACTGAATAGTGAAACGGCAGAATCAAAAACTCAAGTGGACCCAGACAGAATGTCCTGACCTTTAAGTAAAAGGCTGATTGGATATGGTGGGAGCTCCCCTTCATCTTCCACCATAATCCATTACACCTTTCTTGGCAAACCCTCGTAATTCATGTAGCCGCGCAGATACATTTCCCATAGAATTTTTTTACATGCTTATCATTAAATTTATCTCTTATAACTTATTAGCCTTTGTATGGTCCAGTTGTGATGTGAAGTGTCAGTTCCCTATGTTGAAGCATTCATAGTGTCCTGCCTAAGGAGTAATTCTGTGCCTTGCAGCATGAAAACCCAGCAATAATAAATTTGTGGGAACCCAGTCAGAAGGAAAGTTTCTGCAGCACAGAAATAAATACATGCAAAGATACTATATAATGACCTGCAGTGGAAAAATACAAGACCCCAAACACATGAAAGCTGTGAACTTTATTACTACTAGATCCATATTTTAAATGTGTCTGAGCTAGACTGTGAAGTATTTAGGGACAACACATTTTATGTGTCTGCAATATGCCATGCACAGTACCTTATGAATAAGAAAGAATATAATAACGACATTATTAATGTTGGCTGCAAACTTTTCTAAAAGAGAAAACCATATTCTTTTAATCTTAATTTTTAATTTCAGAGTTTATTTTTACCAGTGTTAATAATTCACTGAAATAATTGCTACATGTGCAGATAAGGAAATATAGCAGTGTAGAAAGACACCAAATAGTTTTTAAAAGAATATTACTAGCATGTATGAAAATATGAGCTTCCTTCTTTAAATGTATCACTGTGCTCCTGGCAGCCAAAACTAGTGTGGTTTGTACCCAGCACACTTTTTAGGGATGACAGAGTAAAATGCAAATTCTGTATCCCCGTGTCCAACTGCATTTTTTCCTTAGAAACACATGAACTTGTGGACACATTGTTTCCTTTAACAAAGTGTTTTAAGGACTGACTGCCCCCTTTTTCTCCTTAAAATATGTTAATGACCTTTATTTTTGTGAATTTGAGAGTGAAAGCTTTCATGCACCTTGGAGATTTGCCATACAGCAAATTAAAGACCCACAAATAAATTTTGTATTACAGTACATATAAAGACATACTCCTCTCTATGTGACTGTACATACAGGCATGTTATTTGCCTGGATGCTATCTTCTCTGTGGATAGATTATCCTGTTATGTGTACACATTCTTCTTGCCTGATGGTATGCGCTTCACTCACTTGCTTTGAATGAAACTGTACGCCAGCTCCCGACACGTCTGAATGTGGCACTGGCATTTCTTGCATCCCTCTTCTGCGAGAGGCGAGAATCTTCAAACTCAATTAGCATTTTAAAGAATAGGTTCAGTTTTGTGGTCCATTAAAGTCAGCTAAATTGATGCACTGCATGTCTTTATTTCAAAAATAAAGCTGAACAATTAAAGCCCATGTCTCTTTGCTCAGCTTTTGATTCCTCACAAAGCTTTCCCACTTGCTGCCTTTGGATGTAATGTTAACAAAGTCAGTTAACATCAAGAGCAGCGCTAACAGGCATGGCACAATTCCTTGTTTTTGCTCAATCAGTCTGTGTTCAAACTATCAGTTTGATTTATTTGTCCACTCTGACCCTTATTCACCACTTAATTATCCTCATATAATGTTTCAAGAGCCTCCTGACACAAGGAGAAAGACAATTGCCGATGTTCTGTGGAACAACTGTTGACCTGATGGCCAAAATGATGACTGCAGGTCGAAGGTTGGTCGCCTTTTGAAGGACCCACTCCATTCTTGAGGGCTCTGGACAGAGCCCTTAGCCCGGTTGCCACTGGCACTGGGCAGCCTTCTGGTCCCCAGTCCCCACAGCATGCCTGGGGTCAGCCCAGCCATCCTGGCTGAGCATGGCCAGATGACAGCCAGCGTCCTCTGAGCAGCACTTTATTTGCCAAAAAGATGGAGTTTTGAGAAGGCAGTCAGTGGGCTCATTCTGGTGCCCTCCACCCTTGCTCTCCTCCAGCACCAGCACCAGACTCAACTGGAACTAATCTCAACATCACATTGCCAAAACCAAGATCAAAGCCACACCTTCTAGGAAAAGCAGAAGCTGTAAGTATGACCGTCTCCATCAACACCCCTGAGCAAAGGGGCAGGCCCTTATTCTTACAGCAAAGGACATTAGTTTAAGGTTCCCGACGTGTATGCTCAGCCCTGTGCCAGAGATCATGCACAATGATCTCCATTCATCCAGAAAGCATCCTTTCTGCCACTCTGGCTTGGAAAAGTTGAGTGACATTCCTACTCTTTTCTTATTCAAAAGTGAATAATCACCTAATAGGTTAATTTTAACAGGACACTGGCATCTCATGGGGACAGAAGGCAGGGTCAACATTTTCATGGAAGCTGAAACAGTACTCAGGAACTGGGGACAGAGGGGCTGAAGTGGCACGGTGGGAGAGACAGGGTGTTAGCTGAGCAAGTTGTGCAGGTATTTCAGTTATTGGCTGTCAGAGACTGTGCAGGGAAAAAATCTGTCCATCTTTATAAAAGCAATAGTCATGTCAAGTGTAAGCAGTGAAATAACTGACCTTTCCTGAGCATGTGGGATTTATATTTCAGTGAATTAATACCATTTCAGACCACTGTTTCAATTCTACTGCTTGAGGATGTACTCAGCTGTAAAGCCTCAGCACCACGAGGTAAAATCTGGTTAGTCAGCTCCGTGATCCCGACACCAAAGGATCTTTCAGCACCACAGAGTCAGGCAGATCATCTGGTTCTCTGGTATCATTGCTGAAAGATGTGTGAACACATTTATTTCAGTCCCATCTTTACAGTCTCAAGGAGGACTGGCAGGCACCACAATTGGGAGCAGACTTTGGGCTGCTCTAGGTGGGATCCACATGGTGCATGAGCAGCCCTGGAGCAGAGGAGTACACAGCCTAACTTAGGACTTCCTCACTTGCCTATAGTGCCCAGCCACCACCAAGCATTTGAGTCACAGTGAGGGTGAAAGCACAGAGAAAGAACATGGCAGCCTGGGGAACAGGCTACAGCTTGGCTGTGCCAGCTCTTCTCAGAGAACCTGGGGCATAATGCAGTTGGTGCTTGGTCTTCCGCTTTCTTTAAAACCTCCTGCCTGAGCAGAAGTGTTCACACATTAGTGCTATTGTAATCTAAAAAGGCTGTTATGCTTAGTTTTCATGCAACATTTTGTTTTCATTTTTTAATGAAAAATTAAAAGCTGACAAAGAAATATTTTGGCAAGACAGAGAAAAGTAATTTTCATTAGTCTTTTCCAGAGAAGAAATAAACAAAGGTTCCCCAGCCGTCTTTATTAAATCACAGACATCTAATTGTGAAGGCAGGATGCTGTCAACCCTTCACTGGTTCTCCTCTTGATGTCCCTGGCAAATAACCCTCTCTGGCACTCACAACCTGGTACAAGTGGGGGCTACCCCCATACTCACACTGCCCACATAGTTGACCCCTCCAGACAGCAGAAGAGGGAGCAGTTAGCTGCCATATTCCCCATGTCACAAAGGTATATTAGAGCAGAGGATGAAGTGTCCAGATGCACAGAGCTCCAGCTTGCACCCTTGAAGCCCTGAAGGTTGCTGCTGGATCATAAAGGTTTTTAAGAGACTTGCTCAATGTGGCATGGCAAGTCTCTGTGCCAGGACAAGTGACTTTCCCCTTGAAGCCTTGTGTTGGCTGCTTCTGTTCCCCATGGCAGGCACCACTGACCCTTCTCCATCTGTGTTCTGTGGGCTGGGTGCAGTTCCCTGCCTCGTGTCACTCCAAAAGCAACCAAATATGCAGGATGGTTGTTATTTAGGTTTCTGATGGGTCCTGCCCGAGGGGGTAGGCAGGAGAGCCAGGCTGGAGAGCAGGAGTGGCACGGGACAGAGGCGCTGCAGGATCTGGGAGGGTGGGCTGGGCTTGGCCAGAGGACACTGTGCTCAGCACAGGGCCACTGGGAGATTGTGTTCAGCATGCCCCAGGTTCTCAGTTTGGACATACCTCAGGGGAGGAGCTCAGTGTCCCTCCATGTTGCAGCTGTGCTGGCGTGAGGCTCAGCTTCCACATGGTGGGCCTTGGTCTGAAACCCACAGTGCTAGGAAAGTCAAATTATGGCTATTTTATGGTACCTAGGAGAGGGCCAAGAGTTTCCCTGAAAGCTCATCTTTCATTTTGAAAAGAGCATCTAATCACTTAGGGGCAGAATAGCAGGACAGGGAAAGTCTCAAACCTTGTCTGAAAGATGGAAAATTTATGGCTGCAAAGGGCAGCGTATATCAAAGAGCTTTTGGCCAAGGCTCACCAATAAAGCAATTCACCTACTGGGTGATGTGAGGACAGAGCAAGATGAAAGTAAAGTTCGATCATTTCTTCCCATCACAACAAAAAGGTTGATAAAGAATATACTTGATATCAAACAGAGCTTCCTGCTGTCTCTAGTTACCTGGGAGTTTGGAGCCTGCAGTTTGAATAATGTTTCCTCCATAATAGGGTTGACAGCAGAAGTGTGGAGAGACTGATGGGCCTTCATGCAGGCTCAGCTTTTGTAGTTCAGGCTCATTCTTTATTCTCAGAGTGGAGCAGATAATAAATGTGTAAATAAATAGTTACCAATCTTCTGGCACGGTAAAATAACTAGTTGCTTTCTTGTGCTGCTAAAGAATTCAATCATGCTAATAGTAAAACCACATCACTTGCAATGTTTCACGCACTTTGCAAATAGCTCGGGAAAGTCGTTTGCATCATTTGAGATGGAATGTGGGTAATGCTAAATGTGTCTGCCAACGGGACTGGAACAAAACAGCCACTGCTCTAATTTGGGGAAGTTAAGTGCTTATGAAAAATAAAAATTCAGGACATTTTTTCTCCCTTTTGTTTATAAAAACAAGTTCATGCTAAATTCTGACTCAGTTTAATGTTATTGCCATTTTTCTTTGCTTACTGTGGACTCAGAGGAAATGATAACAGAGATTAATTTATATTAAAATGCATGGTCATAAAAATACATAGAAAAAAATACCGGGATTTCCACTTATTTGCAATGATTGTTGAGCTCTTTGGCTGCTGAGCCCAAGTTCATGCACCTTGGATAGAATTTTGTTCCTTAGTTCCACAGAAAAGCAGAGTCACAGTGAAATATTTAAATGCTTCTAGCTAGGGATTTCTTTGTGGGTCTAAAAAAAAATTTAATGAGTTGTGCAACACTTAAGCTGATTATTTTAATGGCAGATATAAGCTAAAATAATGCACAAATGCTTTGCATATGTCCACACAAATTAAGTATTTCCACATTTATTTTCTGTTAAAATGTGAGCGGAAAGTGTATGGTTTATAATTTTTGACCTGTTTGCTACAGCCCAGCCCTGTCTTTAAATAGCCTGGCTTGCACTCCTCTGGTACATCGGGGCAGGTCAGGGTTGTATTAATGAAAAGATGCCATCAGTGAGTACATTGCAATTTTCAGAGTACAGTTAGATGAGCTAAACAGGGTAGTTTTAAGCAGAGGCCCTAAAGATGAGAGTGAATACACCCTGTGAAATTCTCCTAAATTAAAGCATAATCTCTGGGGAAGACCTTTAGAGATGACTGGAAGTGCCATTATTCCCCTCAGCTTGGTGCTTCAAAGGCACTTTTTTTTCTTCTTTTCCCTTCTGTGAGCAACTTGTTCTCAGGCAGCTTGAAATGAAAGCTGGCTGAATTTTTCCTTTTTCAAAGAATAATTCAAATGATAACTGATTCTTAGTCATAAGGTTACTGCAGAAATTTTTTTCAGGTTTTTTGGAAGAAAATGCAAACTGTTAAATTATGTCTCTAAGGTGTTTATTTTTTGGTTTTGGGTTTTTTTTGTAAACTGATTTGTTTTTTATCTATAGTAAAAATGTTTATGTGCAACTGCTTTTTTGAAAAATGAGGCATTTACTGTTTCAGTTTTAATTCTGTAATGACAACAAAAGCCTGAAACACTAAATTTTGACAGAAATGAGAAAAGGGGGAAAACACCCACAAGGAAAAATAGCTGGCATACTCCACTCCACTCTGCTGAACAATATCTATCTTAACTCATTTGTGAAATACAGCCCAAGAAGGAATTGCTCAAAATTTGCAAAACTTTTTTGAAAATGCTTGCTGGTGTTCAAGGGGCAGTAGCTTGTGCAGAGCCAGTACTTTGAGAGCCAGTGCAGAACTGCTCGCTACAGTTTCAGGTGGCAGCTCAGCATTAGCAGCATCCTTGAGTTCAAATGGCTGAAGCACAAATGCAAAGTTAAATAAAGCCTAAATGTAATGCTAAATAGCTGCATTGACACTTCATTAATTACTAAATTAATGCCTTTAGCAAATAGCCTGTCTGCACACTCAGTGTCTGTTTCCTTCACAGATCTCTCCAGGCAATATTAACAGCTAGAGGAGCAAATACAATTACAATGGGTACAGATTTGACTGATTTAGGTGATGAGGTAAAAATCTTCAAAAGGTGTCAATGAGAGTAGCACTAAACTCCCCTTCTGTGCAGTAGTGCTATAAGCTGTCATTACACCAGACTTATGCATGAGTGAAAAGCTTGTGTTTAAAGTACTGTTTTTATTTAAACACATGTCTCTCTGACACAGCAGCCACCAAATCCCTGACTTCCAAAGTGGAGGCTGACATTAGGTCTTTGTCTCAGCAAGAGCATTCAAGTGCAGCAGCCACTGTGTGGGGAGCCCTGTGCCTGGACAGGAACAGCTGCAGCACAGGACTGCCATAGGATCACTTCTTTTTGCAAGTAGGATTTTTCACTGAGAGGTTTATAATGTCCATGCTATAAAGAAAGTTTTAGAACAGAAGAGGGAAAGTGGATAAAATAAATCTGTTTTGCTCTGGTGAAGAAATTTTTGCATTCTTTGGAGCAAAGAAGAGGGAAGAAACTCCCAGGCTGTCATCAAAAATAGTCTCTTGTAGATCCAAAGCTGTGAACCCTGGTAAGAGCTGGAGAGAGAAAATGGGATTTACTGGAAAATCTACTTATAAGAAAACAGATCATTATGGAGACAGGATCACAACCTGTTTGCAGAGGTACTCCCTGTCTCAGATAACACGACTACATGCCCAGTCTGCTCCCTTTATCTTCAAATACTCCCCAAACTCAGAGCTGGGGAACTTTGGTTGCAGCCTTAGAATTCTTCCCATCAGTTTACTACATGTTCACATCCACAGAGCCTGAGGGATGCAGCCATATTTTGGGCCAACTGAAGTCTGAGTCTCAGATCCAGGACTTCTTTCCATTGCTGTGGCAGGTCATTTTACATACATCAACACTCCTTCTAGCCAACTTTATTCCAGGCTTCATCTGGTTTTAAAAATAATTCTGTGTCCATAAAGAACAGAAGTTTCACCTCAAAAAAATCATGCTATTATGCTCCCTCCAGCTTAGCAGATGGGAATCCGAGGGCATGCAGGCATAGCATCCCTACAGTAGAGAAGAGCAATTTTAGGGACTTGTTCCAATTTCCACTTAATATAGATGTGCTGGCACAACCTTGTGGTGACAGGTGAATGCTGGTGGAAGAGCCTGCAATTAGAGCAGCAGAGTTCTGCTTCCCCTGGGAGGGCCACAGCCTCCCCTGCAACTCCAGCAGAGATCTGGGTAGGATCCAGCAGACTTTTTTTTGGTCGGATTTCTACCTCAAAAGCCAAGCACAGGCCACCCTCTCAGAGTTTTCTTCTTAAATCTGCCAGACCACTAATGCTTTGATTCCCACAGAAGTCAGACAACCCTTCATGGACGTGACCATTTGGCTGGACAGACTCAGTTTGAGGTCTAGTGATGAGAAGTCCTAGACTGGATTTTTTTTTCTTTTGGGTTTTTTTTGGGTTTTTTTTTTGGTTTTTTTTCTGGTCACCTTGTGATTTTAACAAGGCAGCTTTCCCTTCAGCAGGCGGCTGCCAGGTTGCAGTCTGAAAACACCCCTGTTGAAAGTGGGGTTCTTTTGATGTCCAGCCTTGCTCACCTCCCACTGGCATCATACGCAGCCAGGGCAATGCTGGCATCTCCCCCGGGGCTGTGCCTGTGCTCACAGCAGGGCTATCCTGTGCTGGGAGGTGCATGGCTCTGCACAGCAGCTCAGGCTGTGGTGCTATCCCAGGAGCCAGGCTTTGGCTGTCTGGCTCCTGAGGGCAAGTGGCTCAGCCCAGCTGCCAGGGCTGTCCTGCCGGGGCTCGCTGGCTGCTGGCAGAGCCGGGTGCAATGGGCACTTCCCACCCTTCTGGGCTGCCAGCTGAATTCCGTGCCATGCTGTGGTGCCTGCCTGCCCGCCAGCCTGTCTCAAAGCAAGAGCAGTATAATTAAACACGAGATTTAGGGCCTCGCTGGACTGGGGCCTCAGTTATTACAAAGTCCCATATTTCTTGATTATTGACAATAGCAGAAGGATGTTTATACCATGTAATCATTCAGCAAGGAACAAATGCATTAGAGACACAACAAAGATAGCAAATGGTTTCTTAGCCTTGCTAATACTTTCATGCATTTTTTGTGCAAGTAACAGGATAAAAACGATTATTTAACAACCCTAACTCCATCACATATCCTAAAACATATGCTTTAGACATACTTTTTACATATTATTGTCATGGCCAGTGCAGCACGGATACTCTGTAAAAATCATATTTTTGTAATTAGAGGATATTGTGACTGCTCCAGAGATATGGAAGATGAACTGCCTAATATAACCTATGAAAGATATTTTTCTGAAAAATGCTTTAGAGGAACTAAGCAGCTAAAACGTGAGCTGCCGTCTGCCTTTCCAAAAGTGCACAAAATCAGTTTATTGTCAACACATGTCAATATATTTACTTGCATGGAGGAAATGGCTTCTGTTGATTGTTTTCAACCAGGCTGATGCCTGTATGCCAGATTTGCAAATCACATGTTACTGCTACTGTGCTTCTGGCAGAAGAAAATGGAGCTGTAAGTGCAGTACTGAAAAACGTCTGTCTTTCACAGCCACCTGACAGCATTTGCAGACAACGGTATGAGATTGAAGCTTTTCTTCCAGCAAAGCAATGAAGGAGTTCAGACTGGTCTCCACTGGTGCCATTTCAGGACGCTGAGGGGCAGTGCAGGAGAAAGCACTCCCATATTACTGAGTCTTTTAGTTATAAATTGTTTGAGATGCTTTTATGTTTAGCGTTTGGCAATAAGGAAAGAAGCAGCAAGAAAGCATTAAACTCAGCAGGACTTCCAAGCTATTTACAAGTACTAGCTGGTTTAAGGGAATTGCACTGTATTGCAAATGTAGGCAGCTCACACGTGGACTGGAGGAATGCTGGTTGGAAGGGATTCCTGGAGGTCATGCTGTCCAATCCTATGCTCAAAGCAGGACCATCACTAGCCCTGGATCAGGTCAGCCGTGGCCATTGTGCCAGTCTTCAGAAGACTAGATGGAAGTCTACATACAGCTCATGCTGGTCTCCAGCCCACCCAAGTCTTTATGAATATTTCCATTTGCCTTTCCTGACATGGGATCCACCAGCACATGGTTTGAAAGAGGAGATGTAACAGTAGCAGGCGGGGGTAACACTGAAGCTTAATTACTTGAAAGCAGTGGAATACAGAATCGAATCTGAGAAGCATAGGATCTCTCTACTAACTGCCTTTGGCCGTTAGCAAACCCCAAAAGAAATAGCCTTCCATAAAACCAAAATTTCTTACCTTAAGCTGCAAGGCCAATGGAAGCTCCAAAAGATTTCTCCCTACAGCCACCTGATTCAGATTTTCCCATGAGTGAAAAGAAGGAGCGTGTTTCCTCCATTATCACTCCCATCTCAAACACTCTCTAACTTGTAATTACTTCATCTTAAGAAAAGGTGCAGCAGAACACAGATTAATTGCACACACATCCATGCAAATTGCATGTAAGAACCAGGAGAATGTGCAAAGCAGAGTCAGGCAAATACGAATAATTTTGTGTACGTTATATGAAACTCTGTACAAATACTTCTTTACATCTGCAGCATTATACGCAATGTCCAAAGACATTCAACTTTTAATGATCCCAAACAGTTGTTACTTTTTCAAATTCAATGAGACTTTTCACTGGGAGGATGGTCCATATTCGGGACTGGAGCTTGTTACAGCAACAGAGTCTGGAAAACAGCATGTGGAATCAGTCAGTACCAGTGTCTAGAAGAAGAATAGGCTCAGCCTTGAATGTTCATGTTGGATATTGTCTGAAAAGTTGCCCATCATGTTACTGCTTGGAAGCTCTGGCAGTCAGGGATGACACGCTCCGGCTTCCCTATTAGCCCCCCTGTGCCGCCGGGACAAAGGGAACTGCAGGCTCCCAGCCAAGCACATACATTTGCAAACTGCCGCCAGTCAGTTCCCAAGGCCAGGGGCTGGATGCCATTGACAAAGAGATGTGAACCGCAGGCATAGCCTGCTCCACTCTCCCTGCCGAGCGAGTGGCACTTCTCATGGAGATCTATAGGGCCTGCTCTCTCCCCCTCAGTGCCTGCAAAGGGCTGGCCAGGACCTGCTTCTGATTTTTCAGGTTTTAAACCTGTCCCTTCCACCCAGCATAGGAGTCACCAGAGCATTGTACGCTCCTTGACACCATTCACTTCCGCCAGAGATCTGTGTAGGGGCATTTATCTGCCAGTGCACACAGCACTGGATTCTTTAATCCACAGCATGGGAGATCAGACCTTGATAACCCCCGCCGGAGTCTTAGTCTGATCTTGTGGATAGATGTGAAGAGCAGCAGCACAGCCACGGAGAAGCTCACGAAAAATCACACAGCCATACAAAAGACAGATGCCTGAGCAAAAGCCTGGCTTACTTTTGCTTAACTTTCACTTTGCTGCTTTCCTCCAGCACCAGCCGATAGGGCTGAAGGGAAGTGAAGGGGAAATCCTCTATGAACTGCAGCATCCAGCTGGAGATGCCCAGTGTTTAGGCTCATGCTCCTGTCATGCTGCTATCCCAAACCATCCCAAAACCAAACAGAGGGAGGCCTTTTTGTCAGTATTAGTAGCCCTGAAACCGCCCTGAGCTGATCCAGACCAGATTTTAGCACTCAATAAGATGAGCCACCTGGGCCTCAGCATAGCCGGTGTGTTAAGGAAAGCCCTGCCTTTGTCAGGGTGGTGGCCCAGCCACCTCCTTCTCTGGAGGGAAGCTGGTGGGATTCCAGCACATGGCACCAGCCCTATGAAAGGCAGCCATGATCCTGCCACCAACCTCCTGCTCCAGGTTTAGTTGCCCAATAGGAGTGTGGAAAATGACCTGAAAAATGTTGCTACTGGGACACATGAGAGCAAGAGCCAAGGAAAAAAACACATCTCCAAACAACCTGTGAGATGACATTTGCACTTCCTGCTCTACCTTAGAGGGGAGCAGGGCACAGAGGGAGGGTGATGCCCTGCCTTTACAGAGTGACCAGTGCAAAAGAAACATTTTCTCCAGCACTTTCGTGATGGCACATGCTCTCCCTCTCTCCTTCACCCTTTGTCCTCACTTCTTCATTTTTCCCATCTCTGTTCCTGGGCTCACCTTCCTCTCTGCAGTGCTCCAAAGGCATGGGGAGGACACTCATTCACAGTCAGCCCATCATCAGCACTAACTCCTGGGTGGCTTTTCTATAGCAACTCAGCCTCTTAGTTGGGACACACATGCTTGGTCTTCTCATGCAGGACATGCCACTGAAACAAAGGAGCCATGACACCAGACCTAACGTTGGCTGGATCTGGAAAGCATCTTCATATTTAGAGACTGAAAATACTAGCTCTGCTTAGAAGTTGCGCTATTCATAGCAGAATTTCATCCTTGCCCTGTGACCTTGTCCTGACAGGGTTTTATGTGTGGTTCTTCTACAGACAGTTTTAGCCACATTCAGCTGAAACCACACGAAAAACTGTCCCAGACCACAGCTATTCTTGAACGAAGAACTCTAGATGGCAGTTCTTGCTATGACTGCCTCCACTGGATTAGAGCACTTTTGCCTTTCCCCATCTGGTTATGAAACGGTGGGCTACACCATTCCGTCTTCCCTAACCATCAGTCAGGCCGCTCCAGCCAAAGCAGCCCCATCTTGATGTACACAGATGACACTCAGTCTATTGCAGCAGTAATGGAATTTTTTTTCCTTCCCTACCGCAGAAATGGATTGTGATGGTCAAAACCTGCAAACCTCCCAAGCACAAAAACTGAGGACTTTGCTGGCTTGAGGACATCACAAGTACAAGATGAAGCAATGCCAGGAATTAAATACCACAAGGGAAAAATCTGGCAGTTTATTATTGCATGTTTACTAAGGGAATATTTATATAAAATACGTATGAAACAGCCTGATTCTTTCCAGGAGAATTTCATTCTTTCCGTTATGCATCAAACTGGAGACCTAACCATGAAAAAGCGTACTTGGATACCAGGAATCCACAAGGCTGAAGATCACTGCATTGCTGTGACACTATCATATGTACCTGACAGGTTTTGCAGAACAGATATACAGACCTCACATCATCACCACTCTCAGTCTACTCTCCCATTCACATCCTTAGGCTGGGGCAGAGCAGGGGCAGAAATGGAGCAGCTTTCCCTTCATTTGCAAACCCCATTACCAAGCACTCAGTAGTCAGATAGTGGACACATAGCAAACACTGGCTGTGCCATCCTGCTCCTTTTTCTCCCTGACTAAGGCTCTTTCCTTTTCAGCAGCAGTTTGAAGTGTGCAGTAAATATCACAGGATCAAGAGCATTTTTGACATTTGTCTAGGTTTTAGCCCAGGTTTTCACAACCTTTTCTCCCTGTTTAAAGCCAAAACTTAACTCCAGGCAGTGGCAACAACAGTACTTTTCAGCCAGGTCCACGTGAAATGTGAAAAATGAAGCAAAAATCTTCATTCCGTTGGGCCTTGCATTCAGAGTCCAGAAGAATAAATACTGTTGTCACAAATAGGAGAGAAATCCCACAAGGCTGAATATGCGCACATGCGAATGCAACACATAGGCAAACCCAGATTTTTATGAGCTGTGCTGTCAGCAGAGGGATTGTTTATAGTTGCCAGTAATTTATGGCTTTTAAATGTAATGTTGGAATGCAAATAACTTTACCCATGCCCTTCCCTCAGTTATCTGCTCATGAATAGGGCTGAAAGGAACCTTAGTAGGAGACACCACCAGGGAGGATAAGGAGACAGGGAATGACTCAGCCTGCCCTCACCTTCTCCCCGCCTCTGGAGATGTCATACCCCTGCCATGGGATCTGCTCCCAGCTCAGCGTGAGAACTCACTCAGTGCACAGCTATGTGCCATGATACTTAACAGCTCCATTCCCAAGCAATGAAATGGGAATAGTGCTTAACCTACCCTACAACAAAAATATCTGATATAGCATCAAGCAAAAAAACCCCAAGCTTCTGGGGATTTTGATTGGAAGTCAAGATTTTTCTTTTTCCTGCAGGACAAATGTTCATCCTAATACTCCTCTCTTCTCTTTCTTCTACCTTTTCAGATTGCTATGGAAGGAGGAGGTATTAAAGACTGTCTTTCTATGCCTTCGGTGCCATTCAACATCAGAGCTGCTGACATCAGTTCTATCACTGTTTAGTGGTGGCACTACAATTTGTTAGCACTATCAAAAATGTTTCTCTTTATGCAGTTACAGACTGATTTAAAAAACTTCCCAAGGAATGCTCTCCCAGGCAGATGCCTTTGCCCAGCCTGCCCAAAAGACCAGACTGAAACCAACTGCTTTGCCTGCTGGTCTCTGCCAGGTTTGATTGCAAAAACTTCCAGGAAGATATATAAAATAAGGAGGTCAGCAAGTTAATGTAGTGTCATACTCACTGTGCTAACACAAAAGGTCATCTGCAGAGCTTTTAGTCTCCATTCTCTGGTGTTTTCACTGTTGGGGATTTTTTCCCCTCTCTCCCCCCACAATGACAGATATTTCTATTAATTTATATCAAGTTACAGATTGGACGCCATAAAATATTTTTGGGACTTACAGGTGAAAAGCCTGTCACATATTCAGGAATAAACACAGAAATGAAAAGATCTGCCTCACCTCTCGAACTGGTGAAAAACAGAAAGCAATAAAAGAGTTTATGGTATCAGGCAGATGTGAACAAAGCTGTTGGACTGGTCTCAAGCAAAGACAGCAACAGCTTATTAGCAAACATTTGCATCTTCAGCATCTTAGAGAAATAACGAAGAACCTTGGGCCACTAACTCTTAAAAAAAACCAAAACCCAAACCGCAAAATAAACCAAAACAAACCATAATAAGTGTTTCCAAATGCTTAAAAAAATGAGCAAGATTTTGAGCTTCATTTAATGTCTATGAAAAATCTGGAAGGTTTTTGGTGGGCAGAACTTTGGAGTAAACTTTTCTAGCTTCTCATCACCACCTTTGTGGACAAGAAAATCCGGTGTAATTTTGAAGCCGAGGCTTTGCCATGCTCACGTGGTGGTAGAGTGAGGGATTGGAAGGAAGGCATTAACACCACAGCAGCTGGCAGTGCTGGGAAGGAGAAGTGCAGAGCGAGGGAGAGGCAGCTGGCTTGGGAAGGCCAAGCGGAAAGGCTGCTGGAGACTGAAGAGGGATGCAGACTTTATGGTCACCACGTGAGTTTGTGACTCTACACAGCAGCCTAGTATTTGTAATACATGCCAACGCACACACATATTACATCGAAGCAACAGCTCATGCTAGAACTAGCATGAGTGGGCCTTGGTCTGATAAGTTTTGGTCTTGTCACATGGCAAAAGAAACAACACTTTTGTCCCCTTAATTATTTTTATGTATAGGTAACAAGTCCAGGGCTTAAAGCACTTTAAACAATTTGAGCTACTACAGGTAAACTATCTATATTGTTGCTTCAATTGCTTCAGATACATGAGTAGAAAATTAGCTTTGTTGATTTTACTTAATTGAAAATCTCTGCAGGAGTCATCTTTTCACATAAGACTATCAAGAACATTATTATAATTTTTAAAAAACTGAAAAGAAAATAAAGCAGACACTAAAAAACTCCAACATCCAACAAGTTAGTTTTCATCTGGAAATTGTAAATATTTTACTACCACTTAAAAATTTCAATTTGTCTGTTAGAGGCAATTTTAAATTTTTTAACTTTTCTCATTTTCTTTCATTTTTTTTCCCACAAGGGCCCCCAATCTACAAGGAAATATTTTTTAAAGTTAAGGCATTCAAAGAAAAATACATGTCTTTTGGGAGAAACTCTTCCTGATGTTATACTGTCAGAAATGTGACTGTTCACACCACTGCCAGGGCACTCACAGCTTATGGTGGTGACTTAGTCCCTGGAAGAACAACCTCCAAATCTTCACTTGGTAAGCTTGGTCCACTCCTGTTGAGGTGAATGGTATTTTTGTCCCTGGCTCCATCTAACGCAGGATTACACCCTTGGACTGAGTCTTTACGTTACTGAAGTCTTGGGAAGATGTATCTGTCTTTTGACAGGACAACCTGCTTTCTGAAGGGCTTTTGGCACAGTGCAAAACTGGACTCTTGGTCCAAAGCAAGTGAAATAATAACAATGTTGAAAGCTTAAGGAGCAAGGGCACATTCCCTAGCAAAATGGGGGATGTCCTGTGCCTCGATGGGCTCAGGTAGCTTTCATTCCATCATCCTAAAGCCCAACCTGTTCTTTCTGAGTGGTTCAACACTGAGAAGCACTATGAGATTTCACACATAAATGAGCCTTATCCACAACATTTTACAAACTGGGTTTGAGGGCAGCAATGCCTTGCACAGTGCCATGCCTTCAAGAGTATCCACAAACCTGCCCTTTCCTGGGGCTCCCTGAGCTGCATTTCAGTCTCCTCCATTCTCATATGGCCATGAGAAGCCAAAACCAGGGTCTTTACCCTTTTGAGAGACTTCCTAATTCTTAATTAACTAATCCCCCTTCTACTTCCAGGAAGGATTCACCTGAGGTGGTTTCCTCCTTGCAAAGAGGATGGAGCAGCCCATTACTGCAGAGCAGCTCAGGGATCACCCCAGAGGTACCCCAGGGCAATATCCTACACAGGTGTTGCATATTTAATTTTAAAAGCTCCAGAAAGTTTCTGTGGAGAGGAGGACTTAAGAATGCAAATGGCAATTGGTTTCCCTTCAAGGAAATGACTAACATCTTCAATGTCCTTCAAAATCTTCTAGCAATTGTCAGGTCAAATTAATGTCAGCAGTTTAACCCAGAGAGTAACACAGAAACATGAGTTAAACATATTTACCTGAAATTTGGAGCAGTTTCACTGCCAACTACTAAATTCCAGGTTTTGCACTGGAGGAAAAATCCTTCATGGTGCAATAAGTCTCAGCAGCATATGGTAAAATGTACTTGCCCTTCCTCTTCACTTCCATGTCAGAAAGGATGTGTGATCTAATGAAGTTAAAGGCAAGATTTTATGTACTTGAAGTATTCAGCCATTCATTAATTCCTTACAGTTGTGTTTTATTGAACACCGAGTACTTTCTATCTAGCAAATAAAAAATTAGTGCAATAATTACCTTGAAAAATGCTGTGATACAGTTCATTTGGAAAATTTTAAGCTGTCGCAGCTTGTTAAAAAGAGCCAAATGACCACATTTATAGTATATACAATCCTAAATTGCAGCTGATATAGTTACTGTAACAGCACTTCTTCGAAAAGAGACTGCACATTTATGGAAGTTTATTGGAGGGTTTATCTTCATTTTGAAAATGCTCACATTGAAAACGTCTGCCTTTGCTTGGACCTGTATTTCTTGGGAATATTTCAGATTCTTCAACCCCTCTGTTTCTAGGCTCTTTATGGAATTCACAAAATTCTAAAGTCACAGGTACTGTATAAACCCTCCATATATGTAATACATAGGAAGAGGGCTTGCTGTGGAAATGGATTGCATGCAGACTGGGGCTGGACTGAGCAGACAGAATAAAGGTAAAGAAAACAAATTAAATATGTCATTTGGCACAGTGAAAACTATAGTGCGCATTTGTTCATTTTTAATTATACAGATAGAGGAAATTATGCTGTTCAGCAGAGACAAATTAGGCTTCAGATGGAAAGCATAATTCAGGTCAAGTAAGTAGCTGAAGGAAAAAATGATATAATTAAATATTGCCATTTGCATTCTTAAGACTCAGATCAGCTGGAGATGGATTGAGATCCTATCCAGCCAGGAGCAAAACATAGCATTTTTCCTAAATAGTCATATGAGAAATGTTTTCAGATTCCTTCAGACACTCTGCAAGTCTCCATTTTCATGTCCTCCTGCACAACACTGCAGGCTGTTCTACCCTTGGAACACAGCAAAATACCAGTGTCCTATTCTGTGGTAAGTAAGCACATTTATAGAAATATTCAAGGTAGAATCTTCTGGTTTTTTTCAGCATATTCTACTGACAAGATCAGTGTTATGACAATCATTAAAACTTTAGCGTTGAAAACAATTTCAAAGAAATGAATCAGTCCTAAACATGACATAATGTTCATGCAAAAAAGTAAATATATGTGAGGATATAATTGTGCGATGATTTTTGTTAAAAAGCCTTTTGGTTTTTGGGGAGTGAAATGACTTTTAACTATTATTTTTTCATCACTCTCAGAAAGAAATACAGTATATTCTTTATGCATAATAACAAGGGCTAATGTGTACATTCTAAGTTAGATTCAAAATATGTCTTACCATTAGTAGGCTAAAGGCAGTAGCTTCCTTCCTATTCAGCATTTTACACCATGTTTACTCTTCTGACGAATGCTGTTAAATACCAATTGCCACAGCCTCTCTGGGACTGCCCAGAGAATTGCAGCCTGCGACCGCAGTCTGTTCAGCATCAGTTCTGTATTTTGGTTTGATCCTTTGCTAAACAAACTCAATATGTATTTGTCTGGTGGCTTATGATACTGTTCGGAGGACACCCTTGAAATAAGAATACTTAAGAAAAAAGAGACATAGCAACTATGGCAGTGGTTGCTGCCTTGGCATGGTCTAAATATCTGATTGCAAATGAAAATGTGGAGAAGGGACAGAGGATAGCAGAATATTTCATGAGAAACATGACTATGGTCTTCCTGCCCAGGAAAAATCATCCCATCTCTGAAATACACCCAAGATTTCTTTATAAAACTGAAATGAATTCGTGTCCATTGAAGTAATTATTAGTCACTGTAACTGTAAGGTAATATTTTAATAGACTTTTAATACTGTTCCTTACAGCTATAATGCTTTTTTACCTCTCTGACAACCACACCATTGAAAATCACTTATTTTAATGTTGACTTGTTATGTAGCATGTTGTCTTGTTAAAGGGCATGCTAGAAATGCTTTGTCTCAATTTAGACTGGTGTACAGTGTAAACTGTTTTGTGGTTTAATCCTTTGTGAGAATTACTGTATAACAGTAGTGGGGAACAAAAAAAAAGATGGAAGTTTTAAATTAAAATTCTTAGGTAAAACACACTGTTCACTGTGTATAGCTTACAACCTGAGGCCAATGCTTTTTGCAGTTGCTGTGCTCTGTCAGTCTCTGTCTATTTTTGCAATCTTCATTCGACACAGAGAGAGCTGGGCTCTTTCCCAGTCATGTCTCCTCGTCTTCCAAAGCTTCCAACTCTGCAGAAGCACATGTCTACAGTAACAGGATTGTATGATCAAGCCCCATCCCCTCGATGGGACCATGCACCTCATATGAGAACATACCTCATTGCACAAGCAGTAATGAAACAATTGTCTTTCTAACAAATTAACACTTTGCTTTTACACTACTTTGCAAAACATAAAGATATTCCTCAAACATCAGTGAAAATGCACTCTGCCGGTATCTGCTTTCATAACCACAAACTCAAGCACATCATGTAAGGCAAATATAAGAGGGTCAGTTATTTATCAGCAGCTCGGACCTGAGCGGTCGGTGCTGCTGCTCACAGAAGCGCTCTCGGGGGATGCAGGGATGGAGCATCCAGCATCCATCCGGCAACCACCACCCGGCTCAGCCGCTGCCCCCGGCCCGCCCGGCCGCTGTGTTACAGTGACTCCAAGTGGATTTGGGGAGACACTGCCGTGCCCGAGAAAGGAAAGGATACTTTGGGACACTTTGATTTGAACCAAACTTCACTTTACTGACTCCTTAAGCTCCCGCACGGCTTTACCCAGCAGTGGCGACACTGGCGTTGTTGCCCTCACTGATCTGAAGTTTATGTTTACGCGTACACCTGCATCCGAGTCCTTAGGTTCAGGGTATATGTAGAGAGGGATACAGACACAGACAAAAAGGTTCTGAAATCTAATTTTGTAAACTCTTAAGCACATCTTTGTCTGTTGAGGTGGTACACCACGACTGGCTGTGGGAGGGGGCAAGCATAGGTATGCCCAGCTATGGGCTGCCCGAAATCTTCTGAATACTCTATGGCCTCTACAGCAACCAACTGCCAATTGTCATAGAAATTGCCCCTGTAATTCATCTAGATACTTTCTTCCTGAGATTTTCTGAAAGGAATGGCCCATGCACCATCCTGATAGATGTCAAGGTGGTATCTAAGCCATTTCTTCCTGGATAATTTTTACTCCAGCATCTTACAGGAATGACATCTTTATAGAAAATGCCCACATTTTAAAGCAGAAAGAAATACCTTTCACAGCTACCTCTGAAAGTAAACTCAGGTACTTCTCCATATAATTTTTGAATAAGTTTGTTACGATAAACAAGCAGCAAGCAATCTACAGAAATTCAAAAGGTTTGCCATGCTTTAAAAGGCTTCTTTGGGCACTTCCAGCCACATATTTATAGACAGAATGAATTTTTGGAAGCACTCATTACTGTTCATGCAGTGAGCTAGGATTTGTATGCCCTCCTAGCCCCATGTGAAGGGTATTACTCACCTAGCAAGCACTGCCTCTGTCAAGATTTATAATTGAAATTGCAGGTGTTTGTGTCAGCCAACTGTCTGTCACTCTTTCATGGTCCAGCACTTGCACCCAGATCTGCAGAACAGAGTTTTCCAAGCGGAACATACATCTGGCAGCAGGACACCGCAGCCAGCTGTGAGCTGCCCCTGCCCAGCCTGGGGAGCTGGGGAAGCTCTGGAGGCAGAGGCAGAATGCCCCTGAGGGTCCTTAGCCATTCACCACTGCCATCAGGATGGCAGTGCTGGCCATCAAAACTCTCTCTGAGGGTGCTCAAGTCATGGGTTAAGCAGAACTAAGTGGTGCATCAGCATTCTCTGTGTTTTGCCCTTGTGTGAAACTGGGATGAATAATTTCAAAGGCCTGGAAAATTCTGATATGGCTGAGCTTCAGGTGCCCTCTGCATAGGTGTGAAATATACCCCATACAATTGCTCCATCAGCTGTGCTACACAGTCCAGGTTTCCTCAGGTTTTTGATTACAACATATTTCAGGAAGAATTTTAGGCACAGTCAACATCTGCCTCCAGATATTCCAAGGTACAGCCAGTGTGTGTCTCCACTAAATTGCTGGCACCTAATAAAAAGACTAAATCATTCCATAAAGCCCAGCTTGAGTAATTTAAAATAGAAAACAACTCACAGAGCCACTACTGCTCCATAGTGAGCAGCCATTATTAGACGAATTCTCAGGAGCAAACTCTGTTGCGGTTGGTCAGTCATTTAAATATTCCTATTCGTCTGCCTCCATGCTGTCCAGGACATGAAGCAAATGAAGCCTGGCTGTTACCCAGATGATCCACGATGTTGTGACCAGATGGAACTTCACTTACAACATGTGTACGTGCCTGCTGGACAATAAACAGCCTTTCACTGTCTTTTGCTCTGATGAACTCAAGGGGGTTACTGGCAGGTTGAAACAATCACAGCCCTCAAAAGATTTATTATTATTTTTTTTAATTTATGCCAGATGAGCAGAACAGCAACAACAAAAACAAAAGGTTAAATCGATGTTTATTTTTTGTATTAGTGCTGATTTCTAGTTTACCTACTTTATCTGGAATCAGCAAAAAACCCCAAACTACTGTATTTTTGCCCATATATTTGTGTTTGGGTTTTGTTTTGTTTTTTTTAATCTTGATAATCTTGTGATAGCTGCAAACACAGTTTACAGATAAAACAAAAAATGTTTATAGCCTCATTTCCATTTGAGGCCGAGTGCTTGGGTATGTGCACACATGAGTGACCCCTTCCCATGTGCACTTCTGTATGAGTGGTCATCCTCCCTTCCAATAGCTTGCAAATTAATTGGAAAACTTTAATTAAATACCATGAAAATTCTTACAAATATCATGAAAATAAAATTTAAAAAAAAAAAAAAAAAAAAAAAGAAGAAAAAAAGAANAAAAAAGAATCATAGTTCCTGCTGGAAGGAAAGTTGCTGTCCAAGCTCTACCCTTGCTACTCAAGAGAAATTTGAGAAAAGGGAGAGACATGCACATACACACATTGGGACTCTTCCAGTTGCACGAAAGGCTTTATTAGATACCAGAGAAGGTGCAGATCCATAGCCAAACAGGCTGCAATGGCCCTATTGTGTTGTTTCTCAGAGCATGGACACATCAGAGGTTCACAGCACCATTTAGGTTGGAGAAAACCTCTAAGATCGAGTTAGCCTTTGACAGATCACCACCTTGTCCACTAGACTGTGGCACTAAGTGCCACATCCAGTCATCTCTAGACACCTCTAGGGATGGTGACCCTACCACCTCCCTGGGAAGTCTGTTCACTTGCTTAACAACCCTTTCCAGGGTTGTTCCATCAGCAGTTCTTCCTGATGTCTAACCTGGACCTCCTCTGGAGTAGTTTGAGGCTGTGTTCTCTTGTCTTGTTGCTGGTTGCCTGGGAGAAGAGGCCACCCCCCACCTGGCTACAACCTTCTTTCAGGCAGCTGTAGAAACAATCAGGTCCCCCCTGAATCTCCTTTTCTCCAGATTAAACACCCCCAGCTCCCTCAGCTGCTCCTCATAGCACTTGTGCTCCAGACCCTTTCTTAGCTCTGTTGGCCTTCTCTGGACTTGCTCCAGCACCTCAATGTCTATTTTAGTGAGGGGCCCAAAAGTGGACACGGGACACAAAGTATGGCCTCACCAGTGGCGAGTACAGGGGACAAGCACTGCCCTGGTCCTGCTGGCCCCACTACATCTGATCCAGGCCAGGATGCCATGGGCCTTCTTGGCTACCAGGGCCACATGCTGCATCATGTTCAGACACTTTCAACCAGCACCCCCAGGTCCTCTTCTGCTGGGCAGCTTTCCAACTACTCTGCCCCCAGCCTGCAGTGCTGCATGGGGTTGTGACACAAGGGCAGGACCCGGCACTTGGTTTTGTTGAACCTCATACAAATGGCCTTGGCCCAGCAATCCAGCCTGTCCAGATCACTCTGCGTAACCTTCCTGCGCTGCACCAGATCAACACTCCCAGCCAACTTAGTGTCATTTGTGAACTTACTTGAACCCCACATCCAGATCATCAATAAAGATATTAAAGATACTAAAGAGGACTGGGTGTAGAACAGAATAAGGACTGGGCAGAGATAAAAGCTTATGTAGAAACCCCGGCTGTTCTCTGCGCCCTCAGGTTTTTTTGTTGGTTAATGAAGTATCTGGCTGTTCTCAGCCATGGAAGAGCCAGAACTAAAGAGCTTTTAAATTAAATTTCCTCACTCATCACAAAGGATGCAAAAGCTGATCCCAACACCCACACTTTAAACGAAACTTTAAGGGAAAGTTGTTTGATAGGCCCTTGCTCAGATGTTAACACCCAGTTCTAGAAGCTGAGCACTGATGGACTGTATGAGCACCCCCAATCTGCTCCTGGAGAAATTCATCTTACTTAGCTGAAACCACTGTTGAAGACAGTTCAATATAAATCATGTTATTATCCTGTAGGTCTACATAAAGGGTATGTTGATTTCTGGAAATGCCTCATTTGTGCTGGAATGACAAAAAACAAATCACAGTTGCCAGAGCAGATGAACTTGGCAGTCTATGCCTTTTAGTGATGCCACTCTGATGTTAAATGTGTTTGGAGCTTGTTTCAATTTAATTTCCATATTTTCCTACTGTTTAACTTTATTCTGTGAATGTTAACTCTGCTGTTCTTCCTTAAAAAAAAAAAATCTTCTGGTGCATTTGTATTTTCATTTCCTTAAGCCAGAAGGAGAAGCATAAGACGACAGGAAAAGTTTAGGCAATAGTTGTGTCTAAAAACCCCAGACCTATACAGGCAGACTAAATTTCTTGTTGCCACGGAGAGCTGGCGCCAGAGTGGAAATTATGCCATAGAGAACAAGGTGTGCTATGGTGAGGGGGTGTGCCAGAGTTTCCTAAGGAAGACATCTGTGATGGATGTCTGATCATGAAGAAGGGGGAAAAGACGTGTATTTTTTCCCAGTAAATACAAAAAGTTTTAATAAGAGATGGTGGAGTAGAAGATAGTTTCTAAAACTAGATAAATCTCAGCTTGGAAGCGTTTCCATAAACTTACACTGAATGTTTAATGCAGAGGGATAAACTACTTCAAACAAGTGGATATCCAGGAGGAATGCTCATTTGAAATGCTCTTGCCATTTGTAAGTGGAGAAAATCTTCTAGACAGCATGATCAGCCTTGGAGAGTTAAAAAGACAGAGGTTAAAGATACATGGGAAAGAGGTATGCAGAGATGAAATTACCTGTCTCGAGTGCGTGCTGCCGTTCCCTGTCTGTTGGACAGAGCACTGCAGCACCAGACACTTGAGACCATTAGCGATGGGGAGGGTGGGCAGTGAGCAGTGAAACCCTTGTGTATGGCTCTGGTGAGCACCACACGTACAGCCCATTCATGCCAAGCCTGCTTTCTGAAGCCTTCTCTGACCAGACTCCAGCACCAGGTCACGTTCATCTAATCCTGAGTAGAGCAAAATTCCTCTTTCAGTTCTGTGGGGTAAGGAGAGCGATGGGGAGAGGTCAGTCAGGCTTTGAGAAGCTGAGGGGAAGTAGCATGAGCTTTGGATGACTGAGCTTGTAGGCCAACACAAGACATAGAGATTTCAGGGGTCAATGGGCAAAGATATCACACTGTTCCTCCTTGCCTCTCACAAACCCCTCATCCTCCTGGTTTTTCTGATCCCAGGCTCTCTTTTCTGCTCTATCTCTATAATTATATGGGTTATTCATACAAATGTATAGTCGCTTCAAAATTCATCACCTTAGAGATAACCAACACCTGAGAAGACAATTTTTAAGACAGACTGTTGTGTCCTAAATAAGTTCACTAGGGCAATTGACTTAAACAAACCTTGGAAAGAGGCCACTGAGCTGATGACTGGTGAAACACTCCTACTCCTCGCTGTGACCCTGTTGGAAAATGCAAGGCTGTGGATCGTTGAAGACTTTGTGCGAGCAAAGTAAAGTGTAAAAGCTGTGAGAGTGTCTGGCTCAGGCCCGGCTCAGGCCGAGGGCCTGGCACAGGCACTGAGAAAATAATATCATCTGGAAAAGTACCATCTTCAGGTTTCAGTGGGAAAGAAGCAAAGGAGGGACACAAAGGAATGTAAGGAATGGAGAAGATGAGATTGTAAGGGTTTGTGTAGCACAGATGTTCATTAGTAGTGAGGCCCTGTTTGGGACAGACTTGTAAAATTAAGCCTTCTGACAATTAACCAATGATCTTGTAACTTTCTGCACAATTAACTGTAACACTATATAACCTGTAGCGATCTGAATAAATGGGGAAGCATGCTTATGACTCATACTGGGTTGCGTGTGCTTTCCCTCACCGCCAGCATGACCCTGGCTTTGCTGAGAAACTCAAGACTCCAGCTCAGGTCCGCCAAGAAAAGGGGAGCACGCACAGATGCTATTGCTGCTGACGTCCCCTCTTGGGTTTTTCTCACACCGGATAATGTCTCCAAAATAAGATCTTGCCTCCTGGCTGTCACCTCTTTGTTATCCAGGACTTGCTTCTGTCCAGGTAGTTTCTAACTTTCCTCTGACTCCTGCTTGGCTCTTTTATTTAAACGGCATATATAAAGCACATCATGCTGACTGGAAGTGGTTTAAGACAG
Source organism: Origma solitaria (assembly GCA_013397895.1). NCBI lineage: Eukaryota > Metazoa > Chordata > Aves > Passeriformes > Acanthizidae > Origma > Origma solitaria. The sequence goes on from VZRL01003241.1 coordinate 43,901, forward strand.
AACAATGCTCACTGACTAAGTTCATAATTCTATCTGAAAATTTTTAATGCTACCAGGAGTTTAACCACAAAGTCATTACTATGCAGACACTGGAGACCTCACAGGTACAAACAGCCTGCCAACAGCTAGCTAAAAAAATTCTGATTTGGACAAAACTGGTTTTAGGGAAACAAGGAGTACAAAGAAATAGTACCTGACATATTAAAAAGGCACAAGATACAGTTTATTAAGATGTAATCTGGATTTGCAGGCCAGCAGAAAAACAGCAAGATTTAAAAGCATGTTTGGAAGCATGTAGAAATTAAGCAAGAAACTCCTTCAGTGACAAACTCCAGATGCAGACAACTTTCCTTAACACTTGCTCTACCACCACCAGAATCAAATCACCAACCCTAGGAGCCAGAAGAGCATGGGAAGGGTGACCAAAATGTGAAAGGGGGAGAAAATAAAAAGTGTGTATACAATGATTTTAACTATGCTATTATTACTGATACTTTTTCTGCAAGAATGTGTGCTTTCCCTATCTGTAGTAGTTACTAATAATTCTTGGCTTAGACTGCTGAGATTGCATTTATACTAACAACAGTCCCTTGGCTTTAAAGACAAGGTGAGTTTCCTGTCTGTCCATAAACAAGAGAAACCAGCACATTACGGTGGGTCCAGGATATTTTGTTACATATGACAGATTAACAGACACATACAGGAGATGAGAGGCACCTTTGGCACCTAGCACTGGCAGCACATACCCCAACCTACAGTGACAGGACACCTGCTCTAGGGCAGTGCTACCCTGGACAGTCACTCCCTCCAGAGGCTGATCACATCCAGCTCTTCTTACTCCCTGAGAAGAGATCTGGAGTGCAAAATCCTGTCAGGGCAGCTGGGTCAGGAGCAAACTTGGCCATCAATATCCCTTCAACACAGATCCCTCAGCTGTGCAAGGGCTGAAAACAGCATTCATAGCCCCTGAGATAACTGAGTTAGCAGAAAATGAGATCTCTAGCCAGCTTTCACTGAATACCAGGTCCAGTTTACAGACTTATTGTCAACAGCCATGAGGAAGTACACAGCCTGTTCGTGCTGTGATTCCAGGGCACCTGAGCAGGAAAACAGCTAATGCCATCTTCTGCAGACAGCCATGTCAGCTCTCTCTGGGTACAAATCTCTGGCACAGCTGAACACAACCCACACCCCCTGACCCCCAGTCTGCTGCTTGAGTCATCAAGACCTGCCCAAACCACTCTGGGACACACAGCCAAGATAGTCAGGTGTTGAACTCTTTTGAGACAGTGACACAGCCTAAGTTTGGTCAGCTACCAGCAAAACAGCATCCTGAGGGACAGATATTATTTCAAATGCCATTAGTGTTTCTGCAAAGCTAGCATGAGGGCTAGGTCTCTCAAGCCACATTCCCACAGAACTAGGCAATTGGGCACAGCTCCCAGCAGAAAAAATGTACAAAAGCTGCACTTACACTACACGAAAGCAAGTTGCATCAGAGGGGTAATCTAAACCCCTCAGGCCTGTTTAACAAGCATCACCAAGCATCTCTCCATTGCCACAGCACACCTCTTGTCTCAAGAGGAAATCTCAATTTTTTAAAGAATTGGGAAAAAGCCCACACAAACACAAAATACCAAGAACAGACAGGAAGATTTTCTTTATATACAAGTATAGCAGGATTCTTCACCCTGGAATGTGGTCAAGGGACAATGCCCTATTTGCAAGGATTGAGTGGGGGCATCATGTGCAGCTTTTGGTGTTGAATTATACTAAAACCAGTCTGGCTCACAAACCCCAAATCAGCATCCTGACAGTGAGGTAATCAGAGATGTGTAACTGGCAGTCAACCACTTTATACTATAAAAGTCCATTCCACTCTCATATGGTTCATTTCTTCAACATATTCATCCTTGGAGTGGATAGAGACTCCTCTGTTGGGTAGGGGACATCCCCTAAGACACTCCTCAAGGCTGACTGCAAGAGAATAAGGCCACAGTTGTTGGTATGGGTGTTACATCACTCTCTACTTTTATTATTGTTTCTTTTTGCTAGCTTCAATACAATTGCTCTGATAGAGTGCACTATCCTATCCTATCCTATCCTATCCACTACGAGCAATTTTAACTTTTACTAGTAAATAACTCTGATTAAGATCTTTTTGTCTAATCATATTGTAATAAATAATTAATTTTCATATCAATATATCTGATTTGCCATCATTAATTTAGTGGCAAAAACTTGTATAAAGGTTCAATTGCACCTCTATAATTCCTTAAACCATTGACAAAGTCTGGGGCTGAGATGTAGCTGCACTGAGACTTTTCTCTGAGGAGGTGTTTAGAAAGCAAGGGGGTCCTTTCTGCACCTTGTGATTCAACAAGAGGGCTTCTCTAATAAACTTTGTCTGAAGTCTACCACTCTCCCCACAACAAGAAGTTAAAACCAAACCGAACCAAAATACAGAAGTTATGAGACATTATTGCAAATAAACATGGTTTTGTCAGGAAAAAAACATGCTCTGTCATCAATTCTCCTTCCTACTAGAAGCCTAGAAATCTGTAAGGGTTCTTGTGTCTTCTGCATGTCCTGTGCTCTGTAATCTCAGTTTATTTAGGAACAGAGGTTCTATTTTTACAGTTCCACAGACAACACAGAAAAACGATTTCAAAACTCCTTGAAGGAAGTGGTAGCTGAAATGTTCCCTATCATGTAGCACTCTTGCACAATGGGAGCCTTTACCATTCTTTACCAGCCAGTCTGTGATTTTTGCAGACTCATATATACTCTTGTATAATTGAATTGATCATGATCACCTTTGTGTACAGTGTGACCACTTCTTAATTTCTGCATTACACCTCTTAGTTTCTGGATTCATTCTAGAACTTCTGTTAGGCTATGGTATATTTTCAAGAATGATTATTGATCTTGATATTACATTAAGTGCTAAAGATCATGTCTGTTTTCTGCATCATTTGTTCTGACAGTGTGTATTGCTAAGAAATACGTAGTTACCTTTCTTGCGTTGCATCTGTTTACAACATTTCCCCTAGACTGAAGACCTATCTTCTGTCAGAAAACTCTTCCATGTCTAGGGAGACCACAATTTGCCCTCTGTCAGACAAACTGTACTAACCAACTTCGTTCGCTTTCTTTTTACCAGGAGCAGTTTCCAAATCTCAAATTACTCTTTTCTGGACATTCTTCAATTTTTAAGCAATCCAGGCAGCATAAATAGTCATGACACTGAAGCATCTACCCCAATTATTTAATCTATGGTTATAATACAGTATCTGTTCTCTGCTTGTCTGATGTTCTTCTGTTCATGCATCCCAGAGGTAGGTTAGCCCCCTGATATTCAGCTTCCTATTGGGAGCTCATAAGATGCAGTATCCTAAGTAAAACCAAAACCTTCTTCTTGCTACCTCCTTTCCTCCCTAAATCAGGCTATTTCTTTTCTATTTAGATGCATTATAAATGCTACAACACTAGAACTCCAGTTTCTAGTACTTCCTCAATCCACATGAACTATCGTATTACATACAAATTGTTCTCCAGTTTGATCTGACAGGTGCCTCTGGGATGATAACATAGCAAAGTGGTTTCATAGGCATTTTGGCTGCAAACCAGATCACTCAGTCATGTCACTGTTCTTTCAGACAGGAAAAGAAGTGTAGTTACTTTGTTGCTTCATTTTCCTCTGCAAATATGCGTTAGTCAGTATACTGATTTCAATCACTGAATTCTACCTGCTTGCCTCCCTTTCCAACAACAAATGTCAAGACCACAGCTCTTGGAGCATCTATCACAACCACTCATTTAAATACAGAAGCAATTGATAATCTACTTTATGACAGAGGATCAAATCTAATAATCTGTTTTATATGCTTTGAAACATCAATAGCTAACAGTGACTTTTCAGCAGAATGCTTAATACTTCTAAGTTTCAGCACAATAAATAGTATTCAGTTTCTTGACTCAATTTTGCCAGCCAAGTCACTGATGTTTCAGAATTGCAGGAACTGGCAAGTGCCTGTTTAAAATTCCTGTCTCTTGAAGGAAAAATAGACACTTCCTCTTCAGTGAAAACAAAGACTTGGCAATGAACACAGTCCCCTGGTGCTTCTGGCTCCCTTTTAGACCCACTCCACATTTCTGTAACCTGCAGCTTTATTTATGTGTTACCAGCCTAAGACGACCTCCTCCTAGCCACAGCAGGCATAAGCACAAATGCCTCTTCAGAACTCCGGGGCATACAAGGCATTGCCACTATATCAAGGCTGGGCTTGCAGCACAAGATATGGTGAAATATACCAGCACATCGTAGGCTGCCATAGAAAAAAAAAATATCAAAACCGACAGATGCATTTTTTGGCCTCCACCCAGAAACTAAAAAAGTTAACAGATAGTACAGGGACTGTTTTGCAGCCCAAAATTGTAAATGAACTTCAGCCTTGGCCCAACATATCTTCAACGACAAAGAAAATCCTGTGAAAAGCAGTACTTTTATGTCATGGCTTAGCAGCTGAGTAGGTTTCATTACATGTCTTAACATTTATTAAATTTTGCGCAAAATGCATAGTATTAGGATAAAAAGGATGAAAACAAAAAAAAGAGCATTTTTTCTTCATATCATATTATTGGTGTTTTGAGACCAACATGAAAATGAAGACTTTATCCTTGATCTGCAAAGCAAAAGAGAAGTTCATATTTACCTTATATTAACAAGATTCCCAGTGTATGAAATGCTATCTTGGGTCTTCATTGTTTATCCCATACCTGCTATTATTTACTGAATACTCTGTTACTACTTTTGATTCTAACTTGCAGAAACTTTCAGGGATTTTGGTTTCCTTTAAAAGCAAAAAATTAAGATTGAGCCAGGGTTTCTTTTCTAACAGAACCTGAATATTATAAGAAACAAACAAGAAGAAGATATGCACTTTCTAATACAGTCAAGCTCTTTCCTAAGTACTGCTCTTTCTAAAATATTTCTGTTCTTTGTTTTATTCCCTACTAATTATTTCTTTATTATTTATTATGTTCATAGTTTGGGGGAGTTTTCTACTTTTCCTGCCTGTTCTCCACATGCTTCTGAGTATAGTTTTCTTCCACATGTCCCTTACCACTGTGTTTATAAAGCTCAGCTTCTGATTTGTACAGTGTCCTGTGTTCAAGCAGTAGCTGTGGCTGTTTCCACTATAAAAAGAGCACATGCCCTTCGTGCATAACTGCAGTTCTGTCTGCCAGCTGCAGTGAAGTTTTGCAGTCTCAGCAATTAAAATACCTTCTGTCTCATTTCTGCCCATCTTCCCAGTGATGTTCTCAGAGGCATGACACTGTATGGCCCAAAAATAGTGAAGCAAAAAGAAATAACAACAGATTGCAAATAGCACAAACGCAGCTATTAGAGAGAAGTCAAAACCCTGAAGCCCATTCATGTATAGAGAACCTGCTGCACACAGCCTTCATTATAAATTTTCCTAAGCAAAACCTTTGCTGTTGTCCAAGGGGCTCAAATCCAGACAGAAACAGGCCATCTGTACAGGATTCCAGAGGGTGGCACTCCTCATGGCCTGTTCCCCATGTGGAAGATGCACTTGGCCAGGGAGAGAGGCAGCCTGGCTGTGAAAGCCAGCGATCAGAGTCCTTCAGTAGTAAGGGAGTCCTGGACTCGGGTTCTTACTGGTAGCAGTATTACACTAATTATCCATTTGTTAACATACCAGGTGACAGTGTGTCAGCAGCCTAATTGGCCACCCATTCTGGCCAGCAATCATCTACGCTGTGCCTTGTGTCCTTAAAGTATCTGGAAACAGCATATTCCCAAGGACAGTCTTCAAACTTTCTTGCTCCTCACTCTTTGCTACAAAATCCTGAGCCTGTCCATACATCATCAGCCTCCTTCAACAGACCAAAACGCACCTGACCAAAGGCATCTGCATTCCCATATACTTTCATTTCTTTCCAGTCCTACCCAGATGTCTTTATTTGTATCTCAGGAAAGCAAAATTCTCTACAGAGCAATCAGACTTCCAGGTTATGCTTCTTCTTTTTCCATGTCATATTAATTTCTGGTTCCTGTTAAAGTCTTATCCCAGACTGGATCAGTAAGATACTTCCCCATGATTAAATTCTGCTGAGTCTCTCCAGCTGACAGCTTGAAATTTTCTATTCATTTTCACGGATGTTTGTTTGCACCATGAAGCTGAGCTGAGCAAAGCTCGCAGAGAAATCAGATTAATTGTCCCTGTGCTAACCATTCTTTTATTGTCAGAAACTGGGCCCACCTTTACTTTGTTTGTGTTGGAAGAGATCTAGTTCCAACACCCTGGGCTGTGCAAGAGCTGGGACTGTAGGCCAAGGGGAGACCTGGACTAGGATAGGTACAGGAATCAGAGGAGGTGTGCAAATCCCTGTGGGACAGAGAGGACAGGGTGCAGGGAGGAACAACAAGCAGAAAAGGCTTTGAAGGGGGCCTTTTGAATGTAAATAGGTACAGTGAATGTGTTTCTCTTTCTGAGCCCTGTGCGTGACCACTACAGTCTGTCCCTCCCAGGGGTGAGTGAGGTGAGTGAGGGGCTCTGCACCAGGGGCTGGAGCAGGGCTGTGGGTCACAGCCTGGGTGCCTGTACCAGCTGCTGGGGGTGAGGGTCTGTATCTCCCCCAGACCGGGGTGTGGGAGGTGTGGGGGAGGGTGTGTGCTTACCAGCGAACTTCAAGCTGGACCAGCAGTGAGTGAGGGGGCGTCAGGCTGGGGCATCACACTGACAGGGAGCCAGTGCTGCCGTGCCTGGGGGGCTTGTGAACAAGGGGTGTCTCTGGAACAGGTGTGTGAGCACACGGCTGTTTGCAGTGAGCCTCAAAGCAGCAAATGGGAGACCTGTGGGGGAGGCAAGGGAGGGTTGGATACAGGCAGGTGACCATGAGAGGGGTCATGCTGGTGCTCAGGGGATCCACGAATACATGTGTGCTTATGTACCCCAAGAGTGCGATGTGTATGCCTGCACCAGTGACCTTCTGCCTCTGCCGGTCCAAGCAGAGGGGATTAGCTGTCTGTGTTTTATGTAAGCTGTTGAAGGCAGTGCCTTATCTGGAGGAAGTGGTCACTCGACATCACTTGACACTTGCTTCCCTTCCAGACAGCAGGAGAAATTACCGATTTGTGCACCTGACTTGCAATTTTTCCATGCTCATCTTCCCTGTTTATTCTGAGATGATTATAAGAGACAGTATATGGCCCTAGTTAGGATCATCAGGCCAAGAATAATTGCTTTTTTACAACCCATTCAATATGCTTGTGAACCTACACGTGTCTCTACAAACACATGTACCTGCATACTGAATATTTGTACCAGAACAAGAAGTTCAAAGGTACGTTTCTAATCTAAGATACTAGAAAAGTATTTTTTTCATGGTTGACTTCCATAAAAACAAATGCCTTGGATAAGAACAAAGATTGGCATGTGATTTTCTGATGTGATTATGGGCAGTTTTGTCTTATTCATTCACTGTGTAGGTTCAAATATTTGCCCAAATATCAGTGTCTTGTTTTCCTTTGGGAAGAGGGTGGTTAGCGAACCAAATCGTGAAACAGTCCATCCATGTAGTCAGCAGCTCTCCCACATGGTTTTCAAGGCTGTTGTTTGATTTATAGAAAGTTTTTTCTCCCAAATAAAATGCACTGGAATGCAGAAGTTGCAGTTTCACCGATCACACCCTGGCAGTCTTACATCCACAGTATGCACACACCCCTCTGTGATGTCTTGTTCCCTTTCTCTCTCCTGGAAAACTGATTATTAGCTCTGCGATTGAACATCAGCTGTTCAGAGAAAAAGCAATGAAAAGCTGTACCTGTGTAGCCCGGACAAAGGCTATCTGCATGGTCCTGGCAGCTTTACAATTTTTAGAGGAGTGATTTTATCTTTGTACATCATTTCAGAGACCCTCCTGTTGTCCCAAAATGGGGACAACACCCCTGGTGTGCAAGAGGCTGACCCCCACACAGAGTCGAGGTGTTTGATTTATTTAATTCTGCACAGAAAATGGTGCTGGGTCCACAAAGTCAGCACACCGACTTTCACAACTTTTCACTCTTTATTACATTTTAGCAAACAAAGGCATTAATGTTCATTGGCCACAAGTTACCTAGTTCTTTTATTAATTAATATTCTATCCTGGTTAAATTATTTCCTCGCTTCTCAAGCTAATTAGTGAGCATGATCAGTCTTTCTTTTTGAGTTGCTCAGTTTCTTGGGTCACTGGTTTGTGAGTCGGTGGTTGTGATCGCTCCCAGCCAGTTGGAGAGGATTCAATACAGTTGCTGAATTGGCTTCGTTAGCTTCTTCCTTGTGAGTTTGTGATGACTCACCCTTCAGGGGAAGGAGCTCTGCCAAATGTCCCTGTGGCCTGTAAATTCTGTATTCTATCAGATGTACATCCTTCTTTCCAAGCTTTGTTAACCTCCACCTAGGACTGAGATGACTGAAGCATGTCAAGCCATAAACTTCAGCAAAACAATTCTACCAACAAGTAATTTATCTTTCTAAAACCCAGATACCACTCCATTTCCCAACATGGTCATGATGTTTAACTTCTTGGCTTTATATGGCTCTCCTCCCAATAATATAAAACCACCACAAGTTTCATGCTGTTCTTCAGAGAAAACAACAAGAACTGTAGAAAAGTTTATTGTCAGGAAAAATTCAGGAAAACAAAATCACACAAACTACTAACTTGGTTAGCTTAGTTAGCTGCCTGTTTGTTGAGTAGCAATATGTTTTACTTACGTTCTACAGTACACTATATAAGCTTGTTACAGATCAGTCTCAGTCACAATTAATTTTGTCTTACACAATCTAAACCATTCTTGATTGTTTTTAACAACTAGTTTCTTAGCTGATGTAATGGAGATATGCACTCATTTATTAATCTTACTATGTCAGAATTGTGCCAGGTCACTGAACTGCCTAGTCTGTGTGCAGCTCTGCTGGGCATTTTATTTCAATATTTCATTTGTAAATGAAACCCGTGTCCAGTAGAAATCAGAAAGGCCGCTTATTAAATCAAGTGCTTTTTTCCTTCCTTCACCAGGTTTTACTTCTCTTTTGGCACTATTATTTAAAAGTATTGTCAGAAGATTTTTTTCTCTTATGGGGGTGTAGTTTGCTTTTTGTCCTACAACTTTTAAAAAAGAAAGGTTTGGAAGATATCAATAATACACTTTACAAGAAAAAGAAGCTCTAAAATACAATAATCTTAGCAGCTATTTTTAAGTACATTTTTCAGTTCACTAGCAATCCAGATAGATAACCAGAACCCTTGTCACTGCTATAGCAGGTAGCCTAACTTAATAATTATTTATAACATAAACAAACTTTATTATAACTAACTAGATTTTAATTCCCATTAATCTTAGCCTGAAACTGTTCCAAGGTCTAATCTCATGAAAATTAGACACTTCCTTCTAATTTTCAGCCAGGAACATTTTGTATTTTGTGATTTTGTGTAAACTTTGTCTTTTGGTTTTAAAACCACGAATATATTTACAGAGAGGAGGAGTTTCCCATTTCAGCCCTTTCTTTTACCAGACTAGACATGACAAGCACTTTTAGCCTCTCCTCAAAATATCCACTTTCAACTGTTGATCAGAAGAGCTCATTTCAGCCCCTCTTCCTGACTGCAGTGTCCTCTTGGGACAGACATGAGCAGTCCAGTGCACTGTAGCAGGAAGTATCTATCTGCTTCTTCAAGTGCTGGAATTGCTATTTCCCTCTCTCTACTGGATTCAACACTTTTATAATTTTTTATCCTGATACCTGCTAAAAAGCATCTCATAACATTGTCCATAGTCTTGTTAATTATCACATGGTTAAATAGTAGCAAGTTTCCCAACACAATAAATCATCATACAGAATAAAGACCAGGTGTTTGTTCTGGCTTCAGCTGATGTGACAGTTTCCTGACCCATCACTACTTTATCAAATATCCTTTTGTTACTATTAAACAACAGAAGCATAAGCCCAAAAAATGATATCTAACAAATGGCTAAGGTAACAAAAAATGTTGATAAATTTGGAAAGGCTAGTGTCTCTGTCAGTCTCTGCCATCTTGAGATTTCTCTGAAACTATCTTTCACGTCCCTGGAAAAACCCAACAGTATTCTGGCTCAGGAATAATCCCTTTCCCTGTGACATCCTGAACCGAGCTCTACCCCATCTCAACTCCAGCTAAGGGTAACAGCTTAACACTGTGCAGGAATGAGTAACTGAAGATCCTTGTCTGTAGTAGTCGAAAATAAAGGACTCGAGGCGAGGCAAAGGGTGGTGGGAGGTTTATTGCTCTCCCGAGGCTCTCTGGTATCAGGGGAAAGGGATGAGGGTGGTCGGGAGAGAGAGCAGGGAGAGGGCCAGCCATCATCCTCACACCCCGAGGGGTCCAACCCCGACAGTGCCAGGACAAGGGAAAAAGCCCCGACTGCCCTGCGCAGCCGGTTATAAACGGAGAGGAACGACCAATGAGGAAAGAGGGGAGGGGAGGGGACAAGCATACATAACCAATCATTACAGAACAGGGAGGGACACAATTCAAATGAGCCAATCATATACATAACAGAAAAGAAGGGTCTAGAAGGAGGGGCGGAGTCAGAGTCCTGGGCACGCCTTTCTCCTTGTCTCGGGGTGGATCCAGCAACTCATACCCCAGAGGCCCGCCCAGGCAATTCTCCTCCGGAGGAGGAGGGATCCCCAGCCTGGGGGGCGGAGGCAGCTTAGGGGCCGACACGCCACACTTGTCTTCCTCTCTTCTTGTTGCTAATCAACTGTAGGACACCAATTGTAATGGCTGCTTAATTCTCTTTGGATGTTCGTGAAAAATAAATGAAAGTTTAGCTGGCAACAGTACACACATTGGCACTTTGATATAGTGATTCTTCTGTTTGACTTCATCTTCTCTCTCTGCTCCTCATTCCAGTCACCATTTATTTGGCCTCCTCCCTTTCCAGATAACAGCACTTCCTTCAGCAAACACATATTCACAATAAAAATTTTCCATGAACAGCAGAATTAATGAAGCCTGGTTTCCTAGGAATTTATGTTGCTGATTCCCAAGTTCCATCCTCACACCATGTCCCCCACTGTACCTTCACTAAGCAAAACCGGCACTTTAAATGGCCAATGTGAGTCATTTACCTGCTGCATGCCTCAGCACTCCCCATCCATTGCAGCCAGTCAAGTTCTTGGGGCTGTTGACAAGAAGAATATATTGCATTCCTTTGACTGGAAAATATTTCTTAAAATACTTTAAAATAAAAAGGGGGGTTTGATGAAATTCTCTGTTTTCTAGAACTGTGGATTTAGAAAGAATGGGTAGCCAAGGAAAATAAAAATGGGCATGCACTTGAAATGACTGCTGGAGAGTGATGCTCCTAGAAGATCAAATGTGTATTTTTACTGTAAGTTTGTGTGAGAAGATCACTGAACTTCCTGACAGATTAATGGGATGTACAGAAGTGAAATGATCATTAATGAGCACTTTTTAATTTTATTTCTTTTGGGGTTGTGCGTGCGTTTGATTGCTTTTACCTTTGGAAAGTGAGCACAGCTAGTTCTTTTAATTACTGGGGAAAGTTCTGGTTAGAGATAACGTCTTTGTGACTGTGATTTCTCTTTACGACAACATTTAAAGAAAACATGGTGCAATAACTGTGGTATCAAATCAAAGGAGCAGGCATTTCAGTCTAAGAGAGGTGAAAACCCTGTACCTACTTCTTCAAGGATAGCAAAACCACATGGAGCACTACTGTTCATGCATGTGAAAGTACAATAACCCTGTGACACAACTAAGTGCTAGCTAAAAAAACAAACAAGCAAACAAACAAGCAAGCAAAGGGCTGTGAAAATTTGTCCCACAATGTGTGAAGTTGTTTATCTTGTCAGGACCTTTTCTGACAGAAAGACATGTGACCATCACTTAGGCTGAGAGTCTGATATGCAAAGGAGGAAGTTACAAGAGAGTTTACACAATAGCCTTTTTTTCTCCCCCCCCCCCCC
>VZRL01003241.1:58359-81061 GCA_013397895.1 Origma solitaria
CTGTGCCGTGCTGGCCCGCCGAGGCTCCCCGGGCCCGGCCGAGCCCTCTCGGGAGCGTGGTTCAGCCTGGCCCCGGAGGCCATCTCGCGGCGCGCCCTCCGGCGTCGCGCCGGTGACATCAGCCTTCGTTTGGGGTGTCCGCACGTTTTGTCACGAAAAGCAAGAGCCGTGTGTGCATCGAACGGGCCTGCGCCGCTGTGCTTTATGACTTCGTATGTCCAAACGAGTAGAAAGACAGGGAATTTCTGTGCGGAGATGGGGAGCACAAGACTGGGGAGTGCAAACAAGGCAGCGGGGTCATGGGCTGGGGCACACACATTTTGGCCAAGCACTGCTGGGGAGGAGGGGTGGCTTGCCAGAGAAGAACAGCGTTGTGCCTTTGTTTCACAGAGTTGTAGCAAGTAAATGAAGAAAGAAATAGTCAGGTTTACAAGTTTAACTTTAAACTGGAACAGTTCATTATTAAGACAGATTGCTGTCAAATGGTCAAAAGGGAACATGCATTTAATTTTTATTGAGACTACTGTGAGCTGGCTGTGTGACCAGGCTCCTTGGATTCTGCAGATGGAGATTTCCTGGAGTTTAGATCCATGCCCAGGTAAAGTGACTGAACTTGATAGCCCCTGAGCATGGGCCACACCATACTTTGGAAGTCTGCTTAAGTCTGATATGGGCTAGCAGTGCTAAAAATGGCAATCTGCCTGCATCCCTGACCCTTAATAGTTTATGTTTTGAATATCCAGCTTGTTTGACTTGGTATCCGATTGTAACTAGCAAACCTTGAAGGGAAACTACCTTTTATCCACATTTGATCAGTGAGGTGGCTTGATGTGTTAAATATTGCCTTCTGTGATCTGACTTAACCTCTTTTAAGGGCATGCGTTTATTGCTAGTAAAATATGTCACTTCTTTGTTGTATTGAGCATTTTAGGGTAGAAAAAACACAATACCAGTAAATCACCTGTCAAACAAACCTGCTGTAATCCAGCCTAGTCCAGCACAGCTGTTATCTCTGTAAGAGTAGAGAGCAGTGCTGTGGTGTAGATGGTGTAGCAAGCTGCCTAGAAGCAGAAAACTCAGCAGAATCTCAGCTCAAAGGAGCAGAATATATTTTTGTGTTAGGTTTTGAAAACACAAGCAGCGTTTTCTTGGTGACTTGCACTCACCTTGGTCACAGCCAATATAACAATGCCCTTCAGAGACTTCATTATATAAGTAAAACCTTTTTTTTTAGTGAACAAAAGCATCATTAAGGGAATTCTAATTGATATTGCTGTGTCTTAGTTGAACAAAAAATCTGGTTTTATATATAAAACGTCATTATTATATTGATGCAAGCAGATGTGCTGACTTACAGGGGAAGAATTAAGGTAGAAGGGGGAAGTCAGAAGCATGTTTATGATGCTTTCACATACAGAATTGCAAACTGGGTCACGTTGGAAGGGGCCACAGTGGGTCTTCTGGTCTAACCTTACTGCTCAATCACGGTCATCGTAGAGCACGTGGCGCAGGATTACATCCAGATGGTTGTTGAATATTTCCAGTGAGGGAGACTCCACAGCCTCTCTGGGCAACTTGTGCTTGGTCACTCACATAGTAAAAAAGTTCTTCCTCATGTTCAAGTGGAACTTCCCGTGCATCTGTTGCCTCTTGTTCTATTGCTTGGCACCAGTGAGAAAAGCCTGCCTCTATCTTCTTGGCACTCCTCCTTTAGATACTTGTAGACATGGATGAGGTCTCCTCTCAGTCAGCTCTTCTTGAGACTGAACAGGCCCAGCTCCCTCAGCCTTTCCTCATAACAGAGATGCCCCAATTCCTTGATCAGTTTTGTAGCTCTGTGCTGGATCTGCTCCACAAATTCCATGTCTCTCTTGTACTGAGGAGCCCAGAATTTCCATGGCAACAATTGTATGATTTTTTTTTTTTCCATAAGTGTTACAGGGCTTTCAGTGTGCCAGTAGTATAATACGCATATCAAGCCTGAGTGTGTAATGAGGAAATGTTGTCATCTTCCACACCAAATTCCTTAGAAAAGAAAGGAAGCCAGACAACTCAGCAGCAGTCCTACATTTCCTGCAGCTGGGTGCCTAATGTGCCTGCATTGATAGGCCTCTGACTCCGTAGTGGAGCTGGGTTCTAGCTGATGGGAGCTCTCAGTCTGTATTTTAGTATCATGGAAGAGAAGGTCTGCGATCAAGATGAAGAAGATTTAGAGGCTGTCGTAGCAGTTCAGGTGCTTGCTGCACATTGGAAGCCAGATTTCCAAGGATGTGTGTAGTTCATTTATGCAGCTGACTTCCTGTTGTACATGATAATCATGGTGGTCTTGATTTGTTCTGTTATGGTACAGATTATTGGCATTCATAGCAGTGACTGTCAAGCTGCCAACAAAAATTAGGTGGTAGAAAGTGCTGTATTTAGATATCATCTAGTACAACACTTCTATAACAAAAGGGAAGAATAGTTATAAGATAGATAAAACAATATTTAGCTTGTATTGTTACATCATTTTTTAAAGTGTCCATCTTGTGCAACGTGCTGTGGTTTTTCTCAAGATGGTCATCTCAGTCTGCCTCTCCTCTTAGTACAGCTTACAACCTTGTGGAGATTTTTATCATAAACAATTTTTAATACTCCACTGAACAATGTCAAACCTCCGAGCCCTGACAAAATAAAATTCTGCTGTTAATAGAAGCTATAAAAATGCTCTAAATGCTGTGTATTATGTTTATTCATGATACTTATGAAATCGTTTAAGTTCATTTCACTAAATATTAAAAAAAATAATAGCTTTAAATTTTACCCCAGTCATGGTACTCACTTCATTTGTAAATTAAGTCTTTTGTGAATTCAAGGTCTTTTGAGAACTTCTGGTAAATTGCTGTTACATGCATTAATTGAAGCTTGCTTGTAGTAAGTTTTCTAAGGAAGTGCCATCCGTGTACGGGACTGGCATTACAAGAGAAATGCATGTCCTGGGTTTCTTTCAGAGGGATAAATGAAAGTTGGCAAAGGCAAGCACCTGCCAACATTGTCACGTATGCCATGTGCCTGCTGCCACTTAGAGGAAAACCAGTCAGGTAGCAGGCTCAAAATTCTTCATCACCTTGCTCCTTGTTTGCCAGTCTGCCAAGCACCCAGCCAAGCACAGCCGACAGCAGTCTGATGGGAGCAGGAACTGTTCAGTGCCTGGCCTGCCAGAGGTGCACAGAGGGGGATGCGTGCTAACCCAGGTGTGCTGCCTTGAAGGGATCATGGCAGAGGGCAGAGCCCCTGCTCTGACAGCCATTTCCCATTTCTCCCCATGGCACATACTTGGTGCTTCTACAGCCTGCACTGAGCAGTGACCTCTTCATGCTCTGATTCTGCCCTGTGGTGCTGGGCAGTGCTCCTAGCTCTCCTCTTGCCCCCAGATGGCTGAACTCTGCTTTAGTGCAGGCCAGTTTTGTTTGATTTAGAACAGATTGAAGTGAGGATATAAGTGGTTAGGAGGACCATTTGTCGTGGTTTAACCAAGCACCACGCAGATGTTTGCTCACTCCACTGCCAGCAGGACTGGGGAGAGAATCAGACGGGTAAAAACTTGAGAACTCATGGGTTGAGATAAAGCTAATTTAATAAGGAAAGCAAAAGTTGTACACATAAGCAAAACAAAACAAGGGATTAATTCGCTGCTTCCCATGGGCAGGCAGGTGTTCAGCCATCTCCAGGAGAGCAGGGCCCCCATCGTGGGTAAGGGCTACTTGGGAAGACAAGCACCATCATTCCAAATGTCCCCACTTCTTCCTTCTTCCCCCCACTTTATGTCCTGAGCGTGATACAACACAGAAAGCAGCAATACCCTGGACACCTGCCAGCCCGTGTGGATCACCATGTCTGTTATCAGAATGTTCCCAGGCACACAACAGTGAGGTGATAAGCACTACAGCAAGCAGTAAAAGCAATGAGCACTGGACTCAAATATACAGCCAGAAAAGCGAGCCCCAGGGCAAGCACAGGAGCCTGCTCATTACTGGCCAAACAGCACTAACAGCTGTAAATTCTGTCTTGTACATCCCAGTCAAGTCTATTGGTATGTCAAACCCTTTGAATCCCAAGTTGGGCACAAAAAAAAATTAAGGAAATGCAGCCTTCAGAGATAGATTAAATTCTTTTCATGTCTATCTTTGAAGGCTCTGAATTTATGACTAAATTCTTTCATCCTTAGCATTGAGTTGCTGCCTTCTGGATCCATTTTTCAGAGCACTGTCTGTCTTTTTGCCACCCTTTTTTTCTGTTTGGGGTTTTTTTCAAGGTATATGGCTGCAGAATCCTGCAGAAGCATTCAAAGGTAGTGCAGATTTATCTTTTTTCCCCTGCCTTCATTGTCATTGGTGGTGAAAGCTGGGAAGAGTGACTTTTTTGCATTTGTGGTGTCGTCAGAGCTGCTACCCTTCCTGGGTGCAGTTAAAGCAGATGTGTGAGCTCAGGTCCCCATATGGGCCATACCCTTAAGAGTTGGACTCAGTGATCTTTGTGGATCCCTTCCAACTCAGAATACTTTGTGACTCTATGACCTTAAACAACTGTAGGCAGAGGACAGGACTCCCGCAAGGAAGGCACACATTTCCCAGTCAGGGGTCCAGAAGGGACTGATTTATTACTATTGCAGCTGTGTATCTTTCAATGAGGAGTTAACCATGATTCCACAGCAAAGTTCAAACTGTTGTCCCTCTTGGCCTATTGAAGTGGCTTCTAAGTGTTTTCCTATCATGTATCACTTGGGGATTATAAAGATTTGTTTATTTTTAATGGAAATCTAAAAAAGGAACAAACTCTCAAAATACGTTTTTACTTGTTATTTTTTCCACAGTTTGTCTTTTCAAATGGTGAAAAAATAACAAGTAAAAACATTCAGTTTGTGCTTTCAGTCTATTTTTCAGTGCCTAAATGATGTTTGAAAGGCGCATATGACTTGAATGAACTTTTATGGCGTTTAGGGCCTCTGTTGTCTTGGATAGCTGTACCACAGACTCTGCGTTGTGGATTCATCAGGCCCCAGTTACGTGCATTATTGCACTTCAGCTGAATTCCACTTGAGTGAGCAGTGGTCACAAATGCGTCTGTGTGTACGGTAATGCCAGAATGTGGGAAAGCGCTGGTGTTGCACAAAATACAAGTATCAGCTTGAAGGCTGTCTCATTTTTACATCTCCAAAATGTCCAGTTCATTGAATTAATTTTTGCTCTATGCAATGCATTGCTGAGGCTCAATGAAGGGATAGGATATCTACATATATAAAAAATACTAAGTCCTTCTGTATGTGCTTTAAAAACAGATTTTATTGAGTATATGTCTGCTTCAGACTTGTTTCATAAGTACTTTCCTTAGGTAGGAAAGCCCTTACATGGTGAACAAGAATGTCAGGTTTCAAACTGGTATAGAAATCTTTCTTTATGACTGTATGATTTGCATATGTCTGACCCTGCTGAGAACTGTGAGAGATGTGCAGTGGGTGCTTTTGACTCAGGGAAGTGAATGTATAAAATAAGACTAGTTGGAGTTGCTCTTCACAAGTTACACTTGTCTTGTGGATAAAAACAAGCATTTTCTGCCTTGATGATGTACACTTTTGAAGCAGAACTGCATCATATATTGTGTGCAAGTAGTCAATCAGTTCTAGCAATTAGCTTAGTCCTAGAAGACACAACTAGGTACACTTGTTTGTGTTACTCTGAAAAAAACTTTCCAAAGTAACCCAACATCTGCCTTATTTCTTAGCAGCCAGAAAGCAAGCAGCAGCAGATACTTGCAGTAAAACAAGTTTTTCAATGGAGTTTGGCTTTTAATTTCCTCTCACATGTATTTTGTTCCTGTCTGCTATTCAAGTTTGCTGAAGACGTAAATGTCTACTAAATCTTAAATACATTAATTAAGATAATTGCGCATTAAGAAGGGGTTTGATTACAGGACGCATTCATGCCCACAGTGGTCACACATGATGAGATCTTTGCCATCAGTATGGCAGCAATAGTTTTAGTTGTTTGCATACGGACAAATAAACACATTTCTGTCCAAGTTATAAACTGTTGCAGGTGTGAGTTTGCTGAGATAAACTGTGGTTTTATTCCCACCTCTGTTCTCTGTGAAATGCTTAACTTCCAGGTCACCCTGTGGTCATGCTTATCTTTGCTTTTTTCCCCTTGCTTAGTCCTACCTTTGCTTTCCAACATTCCAGTTCTTTATGCTCAAAATATAGGCATGTTTAATTTCTTCTGGCACGCTTTAAAGAGGTATATCTGATTGGCCTACCTTTGCCTTTTATTCCTTTATTCCATGGATGTAGAACTGCATTCTGAAGTTCATTTTATGCTATTTTACAGTGCACATACACATTTCAATTTCTGTGAAAAAATTGTTCTTTCTGTTCTCAGTTGGCTTCTTGTCAGCCAGTATTGCTGTCTTACAAGGCAAGGTGAAATGCAGATGGAAATCACTTTGTTGGAACTGGAGGCAGACTGGAATTTGTTGAGTTTTCTGTGTCATGCATTATGACATGAATTGTTCATCAGTTTTCTTCTCTTTCTTTCTGTCTGTGCTTGCTGTCTCACTGAATTTGCACCTTGAGTGTTGCTGCATTTATGTTTACTATAAATTAAAAGGAGTTTTATGTTTAGCAACTGCCTTTGTGGCACTTGTTGCTATCTTCATCTTCCACTTGTGCTTGCAGAACAACATAGAACATGGTGTAATATGTTTAGAAAAATGACTGCTTCATTATGGATTAAGTACAACAGTGTTCACATAAAGTATTATGGCCTTTTAATTGGCAGTATGCAGAAATGGCATCTATAAAGATTAGACATTAGCACTTTGAAAATCTGCAGTGTTCTCTGTGGTCTGGACTCTTGATGTTGGAGTGAAATGGGACTGTGGTGTGCCCAGGCACTGTCTTTGGACGGTCTGGAGGAGAAACCATCAGAAATCAGATAGCCAGCTGGAATAAAGGGGTTGTGAGCTGGACAATGAAGATGTTTTAGCTCCCACTGCAAGGCCTTACATGCCTTGGGAGAGTAGACAGCACCTCCCAGTGCAGTATCATTGGCAAATTTGCCCAAGGTGCATTCAACTCCTGCACCCAGATCATTTGTAAAAATACTGAACAGGACAGGCCCTGGCGCTGGGCCCCACAGAGCACTGCTGGTCCCCAGCCAGTGCAGCCTCATTCACAGCAACCCTTTGAGCTCTGCCCTTCAGTCAGTTCGTCACTCAGTGTGCTCTGAACCTGTACATCCCATGGTTGGAAAACTTGTTTGGAAGAACACAGTGAGGGACAGGATCAAAAGCCTTATAAAAATCCAGAATAAGTACATCCACTGCCTTCCCTTCATCCACTAGGCAAGTAATAAATCAGTTAAATAGGATTTTCATTTTGTGAACCCCTGTTGACTGTTCCTGGTGATAGTATTGTTCTTTGTCTTTCAAGAGCACCCAGTATGATCATCTCCATAATTTTTCCAGGTGCTGAGGTTAGGCTAACAGGTCTGGTTTCCTAGGTCTTTCCTCATGCCCTTCTTGTAAATTGGAATAGTGGCTGGCTTCCAGTCAGCAGGGACCTCCCCAAACCTTAGGCAGATGATGAAGGGGTCCTAGTGTAGCATTTGCTACCTTGCTTAGTGCACTGTGGTCAACCCCTTTTTGTAGGCAGTTGCTTTTGTATAATACTACACGAAAGTTAAAAATTTTAAAGGCTAGCTATACTGTGGTTTAAAAATGCATATTTCAAGTATCGTTTGTATGCTTTGGCACATCTGTGTGCTTGACACCTCTTCTGTGAAATTCTCACCTTTTTTTTTCTTGTGGTTGTGAATTTGACGATTATGCTCCTTTTTTTCCAATAGCTGAAATACCACTTTTGTACTTATTAAAACATAAACCACAGAACCATTTGCAGAGTGATATATGTTACATGTATCAAATCTTTGTGGTCAGTAGCATATCTCAGCCTCTGTGTATTACTTTCAGTAATGTGTTATATTTGTGGTCTTGTTCTCAGGATGTGAAAATTGTTTACTTTCCCTCAATATATCACAGAGTGAAGTCGCTGCACTTGCTTTGTGAACAAGCAGCAGTGTAGAGCAGGCCAAATACGAGTTCCCTCAACATTTTGTAAAAGCTACATTGAGAATACTTAAGGGTGCCAAACCAGACATAGAGAAGCTGAGTAGTAACAGTTAAAATTGGTTGAGCAGCCTTCATTTCCTTTTTCTTCCTGAGTGTCATGTGGCAGCCTTCAATAGTTACAGGATCCTGTAATTTTCCTTCCCTTGCAGGTCCTCCTTTGATGTCCCTGTTGCAGTTGGTGCTTAAAACAGATACTTGCTGCACATGGAAAACTGTCAGTGTTGCTTCTTATTTTTGCGTTGCTTTACTACATTACCTCTGATGTTGGTTGCTAAGTGTACTTCAAATGCATTCGTGTGTATGGAGCTACATTAGGGCTTCAGTGTTCAAATTCCTTACAAATGTTTGTAGTTTATTTTGGTCATCGCAGCTTACTGAAAATACTGCTGGAGTGGTGGAAGTATCACTGTTACAAATTCATGTGGAATCTAGGCTTTCCCTAGCAGGCTTGTTGTATTTTGGTCTTGATGCTCCAGCTGTGGTACCATCTTGCACTCACTCCAATTCAGTTCTGAACAGCAAGAGAAGTCTACAGGAAGTGGGCTAATCTCCTCTCACTTGAGTAAAGTCTTACTGTCGGTCTTGCTGGTATATCTGTAAAAGACTAACACAGGAGTAATAATCATCACTGCTTATGAACCTGATATGGGCTGTCTGATGGACTTGTTTTCGATGTGCGTGGGTTATCTGATGTTGTTTCAAAGAGGACAAAAGCTATCTCTGCAGGAGAGATGAATAATAAATCAGCTGACAGAGCTCGTAGGTGTTTGTACTGGTGATAAACTAGCTCATTTGGGGGAAATATTTGTGATTTTTATATCTAGTACGTTGCCTTTTCCAAATAATTTAGAAGTACATTTGGCTGTTCTTGTGTTTGCAAAAGTCTGTTTGTCAAAGTGCAATTGTTCTCTTTCTTCTAGTGCCTGCACCAACAGAGGTTGTAGTAACATCTGAAAATTTCAAAACTGTTTTGCAATGGCAGTACCCATCTGTGTCTGAAACTCCTCATTTTATTGTGGAAATCAAGCCTTACACGTAAGTTCTTATTATTTTGTTATTTCCTATACCTGATATTCTCTAGAAGCGTATAAAAGCAGTCAGTCCATGGTAAATTCTTTTGTTTCTATGTGGTGAAATCATACAGGGTAAAGGTTGCTCAAGTGTAAATTAAGGCTAAATTTGTCCAGTAACAGGATGGTTGAGGTTGGCAAGGGTCTCTGGAGGTCATCTGGTCCAGAGCCCTTGCTTGAGCAGGTCATCCAAGACTATGTCCAGTTGGCTTTTGAATATCCCTATTCAACCACAACCTCCCTGGGCAACCTGTGCCCTCATGGGTCCTGGCCACCCTCACAGTTTTTTGTTACAGGCAGTGTATTGTACAGAATTGTGCAGCTGAAATTGTATTAACTATTGCTTAATCTGTTTTACAGTTTAGGTCAGTATAAGAGCGTCTCAACCTGTGTGAACATTTCAGCTCATTTTTGTGATCTCTCAAAGGAAATATGTGAACCTTATTCATCTTACTGGCTTCGAGTTAAAGCTGTTGTTGAGTCACAACAGTCTGAATATGTCGAGGCAAATGAGTTTATTTTGCAAAGGCATGGTAAGTTTAGTAACTAAACTAAACACTGTAATTTTTCCAAAAATTTAGAAAGTTAGTAATTATTCTTTTTGCTCTGCTAATTGTATTTGGGAATACCTTAAAGCCATGAATCCAGGACGAAATGAAGTCTGATGATTGCTTAGTAGGAACTCCATAGTATTTGTTAGCCTTGACTCCGTGGTATCTGAATATTTGTTTCTAAATATCTAAAGGCAAGAAGATGATGCTGATGGTGCACTGTGAATCCTTCCCATATTCTTTCCTGGTGACCCAGACACCAGTTTAGGGTAGGAAGGTGTTCACCAGACAACGTGGACCTTTAGGCGCCATTGAAGTAGTGATGCCTTGCTTGACACTAGAATACCGTGTACTGATAGCTTCAGGTATCTGGGTACTATCTAGAAGCTGTAACTGGATAACTAAGTTACTAGTTCTTCATGTAAATCCTTTGGACTGTCTTGGAAAAAATCAGTCTTTAACATCAGTACTGCAAAAATGTATTTTGTGTCTACAGTCCAGTGTGGCAGCTCCCTGGCATTCTGTGGGCAGTACAAAGGAAATGCTACAGAGTGAGGAAAGACCAAGAGACTTCCTATCATGCTTGCTCCATTCCTGATATACAGCTTTCAGGCACAACATGAAATTCTCTCTGACTTGGGCTATGCTTTAGCTAGAGCTGGATTTCTGCGTTGCTGGAGCTGAAGGAGTGGAGTCCCTCTTTGTTTTCTGCTATGATTCCATCCCCACCCAACAGTCCTATGACTTGAAGTAGTGACAAAGGGACAGAAGTCATGGTAGTAATGCTGAGTTTGACAGTTTCCAGAAAATTGGTAGTCATGTATGGAGAAGAGAGACAAAATCCTTTTTCCATTGAACAAGAAACTTACATTCAGTCAGACCATTAGACAGGAAAGATTCACATAGGCCGATGCCATGGGAAATCCAAAGTTTCCAAATGTTGCTCACAGCGAGATTTGCTTAGCTTTTCATATAGCTTTTGTTTCAGTACAGTATTGTTTTTAACTGAGATGATTTATAGTGGGATCTGGTCAGCAGGATCCTGTGTTTTGTTCTCATTCATGTATATATTGAATTGCTATTAGGTTTTTCTGTTGTCAGCTGAATTTTTATGGCCTTATATGTGTAGGAGAGTTGAGTTGCTTAACAGTGAAATTCTTCATGGACAATCTGTTTACATTTTAGAAACGGATTAATTAATGTATCCAAGTGCCTCCATTACTTCTAAGCAACAGAGAGGTCTGACCACAGCTATGCAGTATTAACAGCATGGAAATAAATACATAATTCTTCTCAAATCTCTGATTAATTTTGGAAAGCTAACTATAAATACCATATTTTATATTAAAAGCTTTGGCCTAATAGCAATGGTGCAATGTGTTGCAGGAAAAATAGGACCACCAAAACTGAATCTCTCAAGACATGGTGATAAAGTCATGGTTGATATTTACCATCTTGTATACCCTCTTTCTTGTATTGAAGACATTTATTCAAGGCTTGAGTACGTGGTGACTGTTCAGGATAGTGAAAATAAGGTAAGTTTCAAAAATAAAATTTAAAATTAAAAACACACTTTTACCTTAAATGCCTATACAAGGGATTTACTCCTATGACACATGGAGCTAATAGATACCAAAGAAATAGTTGAATACCTAAAATGTTGAGTGCATTACAATGAGATATGTGAATGAAAGGCCTTGATTTTAGTTGTCCAAATGTATGCTTACAACAAAAATTAGATTATTGCATTAGCTATACACAAGATAAAAGTTACTTGATCACATGCTGCTGTTTCTGCATACATGCTAAAACATTGACAGCCTTACTTGTGCCCCTTTCACTTGTCTCAAGAGACCTTTCATTTAAGAAAATGACCTTTCAAGATATTTATACCAGTTTATTTAGCAATTATGGAGCATGAACTTGAGGAAAATTACAGTAGATGTGTTTACTTACAATTACCTTTTCGTATACATCTAGGTACGAACTTTATAAATGAATTAGGAATGTGAATCTATACTATGAACCACAAATTTTAGCTGGAAAATACCATGGTCTGATCAAATACAACATCCTAAGGTAGCCAGTAAGCTGATGTTCACACAGCTTTTGCAAGGCATATGGGTGATGTAGGAAAACACATCTAATAGTGTTTTGACATTTTTGGAAGTGGTGGAAGGTACTGTAACATTGTTCTGGTGAGTCAACTGATACAACACATCTTCCATTTTTTTGCAGACTGAAGTGCTCTATGAGGACAATTGTGCAACACATAAGTGTAGTGTCAAAATCCCAGTTCCTGATGAAGTTTCCACTTACTGTGTTTCAGCGAAAGGAATTTTTGAGGAGCTGATGGTTGGCACTCCATCAGAGGAAAGCTGCACTTCTGTTCCTCTCAAGAAGACATTGAGTAAGAGGATTCTAGTATAGATTCTAAGTAATCACATACTGAATCTGAGCACAGGTCTGATCCAGCAAGTATTTGGGCTCTGATGCAGCCATGAGATGCCTGTAGGAGAATAGAAAAATAGGGAAAGCTTAGTCATTATTTTCCAAATGCACTTTGACAGTTCTGACCTTTACAGATTGTGTATTATTTTCAAGTGACCCTGACTTCTTTTTGGTGTGTTTTTCCTGTGTTGTTGGTATTACAAAACCTGTTTCCATTACACCTGACCAGTGGTGTAATTAAAAAATCACAAATGGATCATTGACTGAGCTATGTGGTTTTCACAGGCACTGTCTCTTCTAGCAGCTGGCTTTTTGCTCAGCCTCACCACTGAGGAAAATGTGTATAGAATTTTGATTTGAAGCAACTATAAACTTACGGTCATTAAACTGAGGTATTGATGTCTTCTTCTTGATTAAAGAGAACAAAAGGCAGATAGTGACCCAAATTTATATCTCTGAACCTCTTACAAGAGTTGTAGTTGTACTTCATTGTGGCCTGGAATTTCAGCAAAGAGATAAAATTGATAGAAGCAGTTGTGTTTTTCTTGAACACACAGGAGCAGCAGTATGAGTTGGGGGGAGGATATTAAGGAGGGTCAGACTAATGGAGTCTTACTAGTAATAGTTAGTAATTCTGTGTTTTGGAAGATTTCACATTTTATTTTTATTGTACATAAACTCTGTGTAGTTATGTCAGTTAATATGCTATCACATGGAAAATGTACAAATCTCATCATCCCTGTCATCTCTAAGGAACAAAAAATTAGGTGCAAAATTCTTTTATTTCTATAAAAATGTGATTATGTTTATATAAATTGAAAAGCTTCTGTCATTTTTTTATTTCCTCCATGAAAGTTTTATGAATTAAGTTGTCTTGAGTGAAAAAGGTTGAAGATTGACAGATTCACTCATTACAGTTAAGCATTCTGAGGTATTACAATTTCTGAAGTTATTCGAAATGATACAGCAGTGGCTTGTTTTTCCAAAATTCCCAATAGAATATGCTTTAACTTCTTAGGTACACGTGATATCGTCATTCTGTGTGTTGTTATTGGGTGCTTGACTGTAATACCAACGGTATATTTTAGCTGCAAGAAACTAAGGAAAAAGAACATAAAGCTGCCTAAATCTTTGGTAAGTTCTATAACTGCTGTATCTTTATGCCAGTCTCTTGGGGTTTTTTTCTTGTTGTTGTTGTTTTTTGGTTGGTTGGTTTTTGGTTTGAGGGGGTTTTTTTGTGTGTGTTTGGTTGTTTGTTTGTGGGTTTTTGTTTTTGTTTTAGTTTGGTTTTTTGGTTGGTTGGTTGGTTGATTTTTTACCATGGTCTCATAGATATTTAGAATTTATGCCAGTCTAACATTCTTGATAGCCTTTGCAACCAGATGCCTCTTATTTTTTTTAGGGCTAGTCTTCAGTTTCTCTTTAACTGAAGTAGCAGTACCTAGGCAGGTTTGTGCTCATTTTAGTAGCAGAGACACAAAACCACAGAATCATTGATGTGAAAAGGGACTTTTTGAGGTCATCTAGTCCAACCCTTTTGCTCAAGCACAAGAGCAGGTTACCCATGAACATATCTAGATGGCCTTTGAATACCTGCAAGGAAGGAGACTCCACAGCTGCTCTGGGCATCCTATTCCATTGTTTAACCACCCTCACAGTTTTTCTTACATTCAGAAAAAATTCTGTGTGTTTCAGTTTGTGCCTATTTCCTTTTGTCCTGTCAGGGGAGCTGTGAGATTACTTCTTTAAATGGTAGTATTGGAATTCTGCTACGTGCTACAATGTTCTTAATGATGTGCAGAGTAAGAGGAGTGACTAATAGTGCTGTAGGAAAGGGGAAGAAGGACTAGGGGAAGTCTGTTCTCACACTGAGCAGTCACAGGGAAGAGAGGTCAGCCACTGCTCTATCTTGAAAACTCCCTGTAGCCATCCCTGGGAAACAGAGTGGATGTTCATTAAAGAAGCAGCAGCACTCCTTGGTTTCATGTCAGGCAAGAGTGGAGTATTTAACAGCACCTGCTGTAATGTTCTCCTGGTGTCATGGTAGTCACAACAAATGAACAACTACAACTTCAAAGAATTGTCTCGTGAGGCTGTAGTAAAGAGTAATCACAGCAAGAGTTTGTCTTCTGAGTGGATGGAGTAAGTCTCATTTATAGAGAGAGCAGGCAGTGATCTTCGATTCCATGTTCTTCAGGTTCAAAACCCTTTAAAATGACCCCTCCATAGTCAATGCATAAGATCCCTCTGGCTGTGTTCTTTGGAATAGAGTGTTAGGAAGTGAGATTGCCCTGATTAATTGGAGCTATCCAAGCCAGAGGTAGTAAAGCAGTGATCTAGTCCATCAACTTGTGCACCACAAGATGATTCATCTTGTTCTGAAATTATGTGTACTTCTGACCAAACAAAATGTTCTCTTAAATTCCTGTTTCTTTCCATGGTCTGTAATGGAGACAGGGGACTAGTTTGGAGGTAGCCATTCACACTGTAGGCTTTAAAAAATCAGATGAGAGAAACCTCTCTGATGATGTCTGCAGCTAGGCTCCAATATCAAAACACACAGACTTGTAGAGACCCTGGAGACTTTTTGTCATCTTCACACCAGTGTAATTCTCTGAATTATGTAACATTGTGTCCTGTGTACACACAACAGTAGGTTGTTTGAAGACCATTCATTGTAGAGAAGATGGGCCATGTTGGATTACTGTGCTGTGCTCAATGGATCTACAGTTATTTTGGCTTTCCAGTACCACTGGGATATCCCATCTAAAGGATCAGGAAAAACAATATCACTGATAGAATGTGCAGTCCCTAATGCCTGTGAGCTTCCTGGTGTGTACTCCAACTTTATGCTTGAGCTCACCTTATAGAAACTCATTTGTGTGCTCATAGTCTCATTTTACTAGGCTGTATACTTGGTGAACCACAGTCTGGTTCACGTTCTACATCGTATTTTATTGCTAAGGAGCTGAATGAAGCCTATAACTATTTATATATACTGTTAGCTAGGTGGTCAGGCACTGCGATGAGCTCCCCTGGGAGGTGGTCACTGCCCGAATCCTGTTCAAGAAGCATTTGGCCCATGCTGTGAGATGTATGGTTTGACTTCTAGGTTGCTCTGAGAGGAGTCAGGAGATAGACCCTGATTCTTGTGGGTCCCTTCCAGATCAGGGTATTCTATACTTCTGTCCATTTGAGTCTCTAGTGACAAATACAAGTTGCAGAGCTCATAGAGGTAGTTTCACTACAGGTGATATGAATATTATGGGAATGTAAAATGAGCAGTTAATAACTTATGAATAATTATGGTTAATCATTTAAAATAATGAATAAACAATTTAAATAATTAATATGGACAATAAGTTTAATTATATGATATTATCTCTATAGACTAAATGGCACGTGAAGCTGGTCACTGGCCATTGAATATGTACTAGGCATTTCTTTCTATACAGGTTATGATCATTGTCCCTTACCTGAGCTTGTTTGAAAATAAAAACTTCTGGGGAGTTTTTCCATCTGTTAAAAGGCTGGGCAAGATTTCCTACCTTAGGATCACTCTTTTCCAGTATTCTGCTTCCTGGCGGCTTTAAGTAGATGCTAAAACATCATTTGAGTGATTTCCAGCAACTTGGAATTTTCCAACGGAAGGAAAAATAAGAAAGAGTAACCATCAAGCAGCTACCTTTGCGAGTCTCATAGAGAAAAGAAAAAAAAACCTTTGCCTGTTAGAGCTCTAGAGATTTTATCCTGTGTTTTCTATGCTGTTTGTGACTCCCAAGAATTACATGTCAGTCATGTCTTGGTCTTACTTCCACAATGCAGTTGTCATTCAGTATAGCCAACAAACAATTTGGTTCATCAGAAAACATGTTTGTTTAAATGTTATCATTATAAACAGTAGTATCCTCCCAGGAATATGCATATGTGAAATGGGACAGATTCCTTTACAAAACTTCACATTAGTCTTCTGCCTGGATGAGGGGAATCTGATGTTTCAGCAGTTCAGCTGTTGTTAAAACTTTCTTTTATTTATCTCACAAAAGGTATTACAAGAAGCTGTCTCTTTTCACCCACCATCTGCAGTCATTGCAATTTGTCCTGTGGTTATTTCTGTACTAGATGTTTGTTCTAAGATTTGTGATAAGGGCTTACCCACTTTTAAAGGAACATGGCCCTAACTTAGTGATATACTGTGGGCGTCTCTCTCTCTGCTTTAACTTCACTGTTTTTTTCTTCAGTGCCTTTTATCTTTAAGTGGTGGCAAATATTTTTGTGGGTAGAAAACGTCCACTCTATAAGAGAATGAGCTAAAAGTGTAAGTTGAGTCTTACTTAAGCCAGCTTTTCTGCTATCTCTTATTGCTTTCTCTGATTCTGACAGGAATGACAAGGCTGTGTTCTCTCTTTGTATTTGTGGAACACTTAAGGATATTCACAAAACACTTGAGAATTTTCTTTGCAGCTCTGGGAGTTTGTTTTGGTTTGGTTTGGTTTGTTTTTTTGTTGTAGAATATATATTTTTCATGTCTAGAAACTAATCATTCCTATAAATATTGACTGATACTTGCCATAAGTAATTGTCATCTTACAAGATGCTGCTTGTAATGATGCAGCTGAAGAAACTGCTTCATTACTTTTGTGAATTTTTTTTCCCTGTGAGCATCTGTAGGGGGCAGTAACATAGTCTTCTGTTCATAAATTTACATAGCATTAATGTTTTGTGGAACCATGCAAAGACCACACAGATTTTTGTCATCCTAATAAGATTTGAAATTGAGTTCTCAAACTCTCCTCCATGAAATGTGCACTTGAAAATTACTTGGAATTCATAGGTGGACATGTCATTAGAAAAGAAAGCTAAGAAAGAATCTGTTAATTACCTTAACTGTTATAGATTCCTTGGGATGTGTTATTTATCTGTGTCCGTGAGCCTGATTTCAGCAGTGTATCTCCCTAGTCTCTTGAGACAGTGAAAAACCTGAAAGCTCAGGTGCTGTCATTGGAGACAGGAAGTTGCATGAGTACCTGCACATGCCAGGAAATACTGCTGATGTCTGTCTCAAGCTCACTGGCTGTCAGTTTGCTAATATTAGACAATGTGCATAAAAGAAAAATATTGACTTATCTATAGTAAATACTTTTCTTCAAATAGCAACTGTATCTTAATTACCCTTGTTACTTAAGATCTTTTGAATGGTATTCCAGTTAGTGTAATAAGCTGTAATTCTTACCTTTGTAGCTACAAACAACTGCACAGGTTGCTAAATTGGCTTGTCATGACTCAGTGACTCTTAAAAAACTTTTGTTACCAGGAAACCCACAGGAGTTTTTTCTTCTGATTGCTTCCTTCTTTTATGAATGGGAATAGGAGTGTCTCTGCAATATCTTGCCTTGGTCAAGAACTTGCCAAGACAAAAATGAGTTTCCTTTTTTGAGACGTCTTAGATGTAGTTGTACAGAGAATATGTATTTTATCCTCAAAGTCCCTAAGTATTGCCAGCTCTCACTGTGAAATGCGGGACCTGTGTAGAATATGAGGCTATCCCTTTAACACATTTTAGGACTGATTTTTTAAAGCTGTGTGAAATTCCTAAAAGGACAGAAACAAGAACTCATTGGGTTTTATTTTTAACTTCACTTTAGCACGTAGTGGTATGGGGAGAGATGAAAAGCTAAAAATCCAGCTTCTGACCATAGTTTCTGCAATACTTTGTTTTAATTCACATTCCTCAAGTAGTCCAGCTTACACATAGAATTACCTTATTTTGTCACTTGCTGTGGGGTTATTGGAGTCAGATTTTTGCTAACTCCCATCCTGAAAAAATATAGGTGCAGGTTCCTTCACGATCAGTGTTGTATAGCATAAGTAACTGGTATTTTGTATATATATCCAGTATACCTGTATTAAGAGATTCTCAAAAAGGACATTAATCCTATTAGCTGTTCTTAACATTTTCAGGATCTACCTATTATTGATTGTAATCTCTTCTTTGCAACTAACTTTTAAGCATCAGCTTCTTGTGAATGAGTGGTTTCCATGAATTCTTGTGGCAATTACTCTGAATATTCTTTATATAGTATTCTGACTGTTTCCACATAACAGAAAAAGAAGATTCAGAGACATTGATGGCTGAATGGCAGCTAGGTTGTACTGTGTCAGGAGCCACCTGAATGCACTTTTTACTAGTTTTTCAGTGGCAGCTCTTGATTGCCTTACCTTCATGGTGTTCTCACAGCTGTTTGCAAAACTCACTTAGATGATGAATAACTGCTTTTCAGGGAGTGTTTGCTTGGCCTGTGGTGGTGTTTGTTGTTTTGCTAGTTGGTTTTCCTAAGTTGCAATGCTTTTATTGATCCAGCCTTAACCCCAGAGTAGCATCAACACGTATCAGGGCTGCTGACAGGAAGGATAATGGGACTGAAGTGAGAGATGAAAGTGATTTCTAATGAAGTCAGCACACTGTGAAGGAATGAATGTGAAGCTACAGTCTCACAACCTTTTAATCAGGGAAGACTCTTGAAAAGCATAGTCAGATTGGATCATCCGGTTTTGATGGCACTCTCAGTTCTTATACTAACACAGACTGGGCGGTTCTTTGTGCCTATTTGTAGTTTTTCTTAATGTTATTCTTCCTCTTTCCTCCTCCTGTATACATCCCTTTTTTCCTAATTTGCCTTCATCTGAATTTTCAGGCAGATTTTTTTTTTTATGAAGTATCTGGAAAAACAGTGATTATGTGTTTTATTAAAAATTTCACATATCTACAATATTTGATAGTGTGTGATATGTGTACCTAGTGAATTATGAAATTTGGAAAAGGACACTATTAATTAACTCTTTCTCCCTAGGTGTTATCTTTAGGAAACACCATTAAATAGCTGAAAAATTACCCTACTTTGTTTATCACATGTGTGTATTTTTGAAGAGACATGGAAAAAAAAGGGCTAAAGAATCTAAACAGCCTGAAGGCATATCATAATTGTTTAAGACAAGCTGGAGCCTGACCATTGAAGGAATTCGTATGATCAATGAGTGGACAGATTTCAAAGTGAAACATCAAAGTTTGTTGCAGCTTTGAGGGACTGCATAGTGACTCTGAAATAAGCTGGGAGACTTCAGCATAGATAGGGCTACAGGGTATGTTGTTCACTTCCCTCCTGGTTGAGACAGGTGCCAGAAATATTCACAGCCACTGTAAATTACACTCACTAGCTATAGAGTATGAAAGGTTTCCCTGGCTGAAGAGTATTACGTATCTTTCTTCTTTTGCTGTTTTCTTCTGCATTGGAAGTTTCAAATGACTTAAAATACAGTGGGTGACATTAAATGGATTTGATCCTTGCAAATGTGCTTGCCCAGAGAAAGAATTTTTGAGATCTTGCATAGCAGTGTTAATGCAACAGTTGAACTCATGGATAAAGACCAGGCTAAAGACCGTGCCAGATTTTAATTTTACAGTTTTCTTTTGGAATGGGTTATAACGATGTTAAATTTGTTATTATCAACTTACGTATTTTTTTACCCTTTAAACTCAAAAAGTGATTTTTTTTTTTCCATTTAAGGCCAGTGTGATGAGAAACCTGAACACAAATGCCTTACTGGGACCAATGTCGGAGGGGAAGTATATATCCGTAATTACCTTCCCATCGAGCCACTCCGTATCGCCAGAGAATGGGGAAGTAACCTTGCTGGAGATAGAGCCAGAGGAAGAAACTGTTACTCCTCAGAACTCCTGTGAAGGACAATCTTCTGTCCCTTCCCCAGAGCCACCAGCCAAAGTAGAAGAGGTGCCTGTGCAGGAAAGCACAGAGGAGGTATCTTACAATGCTGATGAACAAAATTGTGAAGTAAAAGAGAGTTACTTCATTTCTGACAGTAGCCAAACGGATATATGCAGTACATCTTCAGGGGCAGAGATTTCTACCACAGAAACACAGCAAACAGTCACTCCAAGCAGCTGCTTCAATGTTTCTGGCTATGACAAGCCTCATGTTCCATTAGATATGCTGATGCTAGATGTTGGTGAAGAACAGCCTGTGAATGCATACAGGCCAACTGAATAACCAGGATAACTGAAGTGTTTAACCACAGCTAAGAAAGAACAGCATTACTGAAGGTTATGGAGAGTCTGGGTTAAATTGTGAAAATCTACAAACTGTACTTGTTCTGATCAGTACGCTACTGGAAGTAGTGCCTGAAAATGCCATGAAAAGTGTAGGAAAGTTTCATAATAACCCCTTTTAGAAATGCTTTTATATATGATATAACTCATTATTTCCTATTTGAAATATGTCTGTGTTTTAAACAATACTCTATAGAAAACATACCATTGGCTATAAAACAGCTGCTGTACCATTATTACTTCTGCTTCAAATCCTTTTCAAAATTAGTTCAGTGGACAGAATGCTTAAGAAATCCTTCACTTGATTGTGATAGACATGTGCCAGAAATGTTTGAGAGTTTTTACCATTATTGGAGGTATCTTCTTCCTTGTCTTTCTCTCTTGAAGAGTATTTTTATATTAAATGCTACTATTTCTTTTATGTAAGAATATGCCAATAAGATCTTCCTGTTTATCTTAAGAATTTGATTCCGTGTCAAAGAAGTAAGAAGTAATGGCCATAAACTAAGAACACAAGAAGTTCACCTCAGCACAAGGAACTCTGCATTGGGGGTGGGTGGCAGAGCACTGGAGAGGCTGCCCAAGGAGATCATGGAGTCTCCCTCTCCGAAGACATTCAAAACCCACCTGAACGCACTCCTGTGGCTCCCGCTCTAGGTGACCCTGCCTTGCCTGGGAGTTGGACTGGATGATACCCAGAGGTTCTTTCCAGCCCTAACAATTCTGTGAAAGTACCAGTTATTTGTAGTCTTTGCTGTTACTCGTGTATAGCAGCATCCATTTGGATCACCTAGTGATGTGGGTAACCATGTCACATTCTGGGTAACTCCAGAATGTATTAGCAAGCTGACTGATCATCGTTGAACAAAAAAAAAAGTCTAGTGGGGGGTTGCACAAATTCTTTAGAAAATGTCCTCAAAATTCAGAAGCCTGGTTTCTTCTGGGGCATTTTTATTCTAGTTTTTAGAACAATATGTTCTTTAAATGGAAATCAATAGAATTTCTTCCAAGTATGTTTTCTAGCAGGAAGAAAATCACTCCCATTTTCCCCCTTTTTATAGCATAACTCGGGAATTACACAAAATCACCGTCTAAAAATACGTATCAAGACAATAGGAAAACAGGGTGGTTAAATTGTACTTTAAAAGTTTTATTGTCATCTGACAGCCTTCTGAATTTTGTATCATAGAGATTGTAGTTTTGAAAGCTGAAGAATAATTTTATATTTTTGTATATTTTTTTTTCATATTGAACTACGTGCAATCCATTTATTTCCCTTTAGTCAAGATTTGATAGGTATTTTCTATTTGTAGAAAATGTTTTGAGCAATTATTAAAGAAGCTTAGTTCAGGGAAAAAGAATGCTTTACGGG
This sequence comes from Origma solitaria, assembly GCA_013397895.1. Classification (NCBI taxonomy): domain Eukaryota; kingdom Metazoa; phylum Chordata; class Aves; order Passeriformes; family Acanthizidae; genus Origma; species Origma solitaria. Next base: position 80,092 of record VZRL01003241.1, read on the forward strand.
TCCATTTACACAAAATTGTGATTTTGTTTTAAAAGACCTTTTTATAGGATTATCAGAACTGTTAGCATGTTGCAGCAGGTGGTTTTAAAGGAAAACCAGTGTCACAGTACTTCCATCCTTAACATTTCTCAGTGACATGAGTATTCTTAAGGTGAAGTTAGTTTAAACAGCAGTTTCCAGAGTGCTTCCATGCTTGTATATATCAGATAATGACCACATTGGTACAAAAGGTTTAAAGACAATAGCTATTTTTCCCATCTCTACTCACAGGAAAGTAACAGATTACCAAAACTGTGCTAACCAATATTAGGAAAAGGCACATCAAGCAGGTGAATTTCGTAGTTATGATGTCATGGAAAGCCCAGTTAGTATTTGTTAGCTGGCTGTGATTTGTTTCTGTTTGTTATATTCAAACATGGTGAGACCCCCTAGCAACCTTTTCAATGTCATGTTCTGGGTTGAGTTCCTAGAAGACAATGCTAAGTGACTTACTGCTTAGAATCCACTAATGTGTAGATACCTCCGTGGCAGAAATGCAGAAAATAACTCTCTTGGTGTTACAAGAGGGCTTTTTAAAAAGCAGCATTAATTGCACTTGAAACTTCAACTCAACTGACTTTCCAGGTAGTGATGTGGTTCATCACTGAAGCTTCTATCAGGCTGTCTGCTAAGGAGATGAGCAGCTGTGTCTTCTGCAGAGATTGGAGTTGATGTAACATCTTTCTGGGTTCGGAGGTTTGTTGATAAATATGAATTGCAGTAAATACCTCAGGAATTTATAAATGTCCGATAAGTGTTTAAGTTTAACTTGGCTCTGAAGGGATAAAGAGGGCATTAGAAACTGTGAACTTGACCTTGGTTTTTGAGAAGAAGTTTCTGATCAGACAATTTGGTGAGTATTTTCTTTGCAACTGCTCAGAGTATTTAACCTTGCAATTGGTAGCTTGTTTTCCTTCTGTCAGTTTTGTCA
>VZRL01003241.1:81107-132657 GCA_013397895.1 Origma solitaria
AAGTTGGTGTGCTTCAAGGCAGCCAGGAATTAGCTCTGGCAGTTATTGGATTTCGTATCTGCCTCAAGACCAAGATTCTGTCAGAAGTATGTAATTTAAAACAAAAATTATTTACATTCTTAACAGTGCCTGTGGAAACCCTGGTGCTGTTAGAACTAAGACTCAGCATCTTAGATTTGTGTGAGCATAAGTGTTTCATCGTTCTGGAGCATTTTCCTTTGCTGACACACTGGAAGAGGAATGCAGATAGACACATTTTAAAACCAAGTGATTATCTCAGATTCTTTTCTCTTCCCCCTGCAATACAACTACGTTGTACATTCTTCTGAATCTTCAAAGTCACATGGAGTCAAGAGTAAAAGAACCCAGCCAGGAGCTAGGATATCATTAAGAGCACTGATGCTAAGACCAATAAGAAATGACACAAAAATGCATCATAAGCACATGGGAAACATTTGGCATCAGAGATAGGTGTATTGGAAAGGCAGAGTTATTTTGTAAGCTGAGAATCAAGAACAGTAGTACGAATGCTTTGTACTATACTACATATACATATATATATATATATATATATGCACAACAGACCTCCTCGTGAAATATCACAAGGTTAAATATACTTTTTAATCAGAATTTCTGAACTATAATTACAAAAGCCACTGAATTAGCACCATCCCTGCAGTCTCTCTTCTGTGTGCTGTGTACTTAACAAGTAACCAGTAGCACAGGGATAGTTTAGATGTTTAAATTGCTCAGGCCAGGTTACAGCTTTTGTAATTGTGAAATAAAGATGTTTAAGGGTGCACAAAGCATAGGATTCTTTTATCAGCTGTGACTAGCTGAAAATGTGAGGCCATAGTGAGATAAGGATGTGGTCTTGGGTCATTAAGTTCTGTTACCACCAGGCCTGTTTTCAGCAGTTGCCAGTAGTGGTACTGAGAGCCTAAAAATAGGGCAAGTGCATGGTGGTATCTCTGGATACAATCCAGCAGCTTGCAGGAGCCTGTCAGGTAGTGTTTACCTGTGCATTTTCACCTCATTGAATTAGTTTAATTTTCTTGTGATGAAGAAGTAGTTTGCTTGAGCTTCTGAATATTCATACATAGCGCCTTGATGCAGAATATGAAAGTGCCTAATATTTACACATTCGAAATAATTTAATATTCATGCCTTTTACAGACCTATCAGCTATCCAGTATGACACACTTAGAAGGTTTTGCCACTTGAAACTTTTTCAGCTGATTTTTACTCATGTCTTGGCTACTTACCATTCCTCCCTTCCTCGCTCCTGAAGATGATTTAATCAGTGATGATATAAGACTCCAGAACATTATATCCTGTGAAAGGACTTCACAAAACTTCAGCCTCATACCGGACATTTCTAAGAACTTCTTTAGTTCTTGTTCTTGAGTGGGCATTGTAATTTTCTATTATTAGATCTGCAGTTAACAGTGAATTATTGTGGCAGTACTGCGTGCTGGCACAGAAACATCAAATCTGCTTTTGTGTTTTTCACATAAGTCAATAATGTAGCTTTAAAAAAAAATTGTCAACTGACGTCTGTGGAAACAAGACACCCTGTAGAGTCCCAGTTGCCTGGAACAGGTTTGCATATTTTTATGTAATCCCTCACTAGAAGATTGCAGAAAAAGAAACATGCATGAGAAAACCTGGTTTTCTCAGGGTCAGGAATAACCAGTTGCTCAGAAGTGGTTCCATGTAAACAGTTGAGTATTAATAAATAAGAGATGTACTTGGTTGAAAATAATCGTTTCAGCATGTCTTTAAAAAAGCAAAAACACACAACCAAAACAAACCAAATACAAAACACCTTTCATCTCAGGAAAAGGTGACTTACACAGATTCCTTTAGTGTGATTTTTGTACAATTCAGTCCTTTACAGTGAAGTTCTTGTTTATTAATGCTGTTTCTGTATTCTCTAGAAGGATGCAGTCATTGGGCTGAAATCTGTAATTCTTGTAAATACTGTAAATTCTAAATACATGAAAATAAATGTAAGAAGAAAAATGTGTGTCCTTGCCTCTTTGTGACTTAGCTTTTGTTCTGAAGATTAAATCTGCTTTTGAAGCTGTCTTAGTTCATGTTAGTTATGTGTAGCGTGTGCTTGAGCATTATTGAGAATCCAAACATTGTTTGGGGGGCATGTGTGTGGCACATTGTGTGTAGCTGTGTGCACCAGCTCGTCTATCCTGCTGATCATCTTCATCACCTGCATTATGATATCTCCTGTGTCCTTTGATGCCGTTGATGCAGCCTGCACTAGCTTAAGTCCAGTTCTATTGCTTGAGCCTGGGAACACCTCCTTATGTTCTATTTAAAAATTTGGGGCAAGGATTAAATGGTCAAACCATTTGAATGGATTAATTGCTACAGAGCAAGGAAAGCTGGCCTTCCTTTAAGCTGTTACTGTTCATTAGAAATAAAAATTACCACAGAAGTCTTATTTGTGTGATGTTTTATTTTCTGCTGTCCAGCCACAGCTTGGAAGAGGAAAAGCATTACAAGCAGAGCAAACAAGCAGGCAAACCAGGTGGTTCTGCCAGCCAGTTTGCTATGTGTTCTGCAAAATTAATCCTGTAGTTGTAAAATACTTACAATGTGCACAGTACAGCAGTAAGAATGTCGACTCTGATCTGGCTTTTTTTCTGTGCTGACATCACTGGAGTAACACAGACTCAACAACTTACACCCCTTCAAAAATATTTCACAGAGGGTAAATACAATCTTTTCACATTGAAAATAGAGAGTGAAAAACAAAAATAAATACACTTTGTTTTCTTTCTGGATTGGACTGCTTTGTGTGTTGTGGTATATTTTTCAAGTTAGTAGCAGCTCAGTTAATTGTAGGAAGGGTGGAAGGCATGTGCAGTTCCGTTCCAGAGGATGGGAACTGTAAATAATATTGTGTGCTTTCTGCTACAGGTTTGGCAGAGTTGATGCCTATGATAACCTGCTGCAAGTGTGATGAAGTGTGCAATTACAAGCAAGGAAGGGTTGCAAGAGCTTGCCTGCATGGCTAGAGGGCAGTGGTAGCAAGGAGGTAGAGATCATCTTTGCCATTTCCCAGTCCCTTCCATATGGCTTTGTCTCAGGTATCAGTCTGGCCTTATATCGGCTTTTAATATAGTACCAATTCATACCCATGCCCCCAAATCTCCATAGGAATTGCACTATAATACTGTGAATTTGGATGGTGAATTACAAAGAATTTATCAATTGCTTCAGGGTGTGCAGCCGAATTTTTATTTGAGATACACCAAACTTCATTTCTTTTAAGACAAAGAATATAAAGCAAAGCTTTTGTCTTTAAGAGTCAAAGGGTGATCTTAATGGTTAAATGGTCACGTTGCAGTAGACTTGAAACTAACACCTCCGAGAAGTGTGAAAACCAGTTAAGTGTGGAGGGTTCTGTCCTGAAAAGCTCAGCACTTCAGTGCTCGGAGAGTATCCACACAAGATCTGTGATGTTGTATTTATTAAGAAAAAAAATAGGCTTATAAAACTACAGTGTATATACAAATTCAGAAGGTGTTTGGAGATGGTGGTGGTAAAGATTGCTGTAAGAATAGACTTTCTGGTCTAGAGTTTGCATGTCTTGGATGGTGGAGAGATGATACTGAGAATTCAAAAGACAACCACAGAACTGAGCCACAGGAGAAAGTGTGATGCTTGCAAACTTGTACTTGCAGAAGAGATGAGTGAAAGGCAGTTTCTTCATTTTTTTTCCCTTTCCCTTGGCCAGGGAAACCCCTGAAGCTTGCCTCTTTCCAGCTGTTATTGCCTGAAGTACCTACCAGAAGTGTTTGCTCCTTCTGCGGCCGAATTGTTGATGACAGCTGTGGAGGCAGGCATCCCAGTCCTGTCCATCTTCTCCCGAATGCAGGCCTGCCAAGCCCTTGCCCTTCTTGTGCTGTGCTGAGCCAGCCCGGGGCTGTCTGTGGTCTGGACAAGGCTTCAGTGATCAGGAGCAGAGGCTTCCAATCACTGCCTACGAAAAAATCAGTGTGTGGGTCATATCCTCCCACATTACCAATATTTGAGGGGTTGCCTCAGCTGCCTGTGCTGGCAGTGTGTCAGAGAGCATTGACACTACCAGGCTTTGAGCCTTTCTTTACTTTAGTAGGTGGACCAAGAAAGCATGAGCAGTGTTTGTGTTGTACCTCTCCAGTCTTACCTGTGGTTTCTGTTGGCTGAATGAGCACTTGACACCTGTACTATGCTATGAAGATTATCTAAGCAAAACCAACAAATTGTGGAGTATTAATTCCATGTGTCTCCAGGTTTGTAGTTTTTCTGTCTGCAGAGGATTTGGTAAGGGATCCCCAATCTAAAAAAAATGGGTCTTAATGGGTTTAAACAAGCTAAGGCACTCCTTAGTGGTAGGAAAAAATATAATCCTACGGCTTTGCAATTGAGAAAAACTGACACTTTTATGGGAACTTGTCATTTGAATGAGATTGGTATTAATTTCAGTTCCTAATGAATGTTACTGGTGGGTTCTAACTTCCCGGTCAATTCCGTGTGTTGCACATTGTTAAATAAATACTTCATGTGCAAATAATGACTTCCTACTTTTAAGCCTTTGGCAGATCTTCATCTTTAATATGGTCAAATGTCTCACTATCTAGATGCAGCTACAGCTTCGGCAATTTCTAATTGTAATCTTTAAAATGTTGACCCAAGGTCTTTAACAGTAAGAGGTGAACAGTTTGTACCTGTGGGCAGGAAGGGGGGAAGGCACACACCGTGCAGTGAATGTCTGCGTCGCTTCCTCAGAAACTTCTCTGTAAGAACTTGTGTGATGCAATGTCTCTTCCCTATAGAGCAGGGAAAAAAAATCCAGAAAGTCCCTCCTGCCTGACTGTGGGGGTTTTCTTTGCTTTCATTTTAATTTTTGTGTGTAGTGCAGTGATTCATGTTCCTAGTCCCCGCTGAGCTGGTGAAGGGCTCAGCTTCTTCACACCAGAAGAAGCTGAGGGAGCTGGATCCCTTCAGCCAGGAGAAGTGGCCCTCAGGAGAGATGCAGCCAAGTGTAACATTTGCAGAAATGGCAGACTTTTCTCTGAAGCTCCCAGTAAAACCACAAAAACCAGCTGTCATAAATTGCAACAGAGGAATCCCACTAGGCTATGCAGGAGGAAACTCACATTAAAAGTGGTTTGCTGTGGAATAAAATTGCCACTGGCCCTGTGCTGAGCATTAGGCTGGGCTGGATGATCTCCAGAGCCTCCTCCCAAGACAGGTTTTCCTGTGGGTCCACACTGGCCATTTAGAAAAGACTAAAAACTGGTTCCAATTGTGAATAGTCTTTAGGTCTAGAAGAACATGAACCACTCACTTTTTTTTATTTTTGTGCGAAATGCCACATGTGAGAGATAATTGCTTGGCCTCTGCCAGTTACTAGAAGTATTCTCGGTATGCTTTGGGAGTTTCTCCCCTTTATTCATCCTTCCACACCCTCATCCAGGCATGTAAGCAAAACCCACCCAAAGGTCATGCTACAGTAGCAGTTTCAGGGTTACATTTTCTCCTCTTATGTATGGGAAACAACTCATTCAAGGGAGACAGGAAAAAAAAGGAATAACAATGAGGTGGTCCTTTCAAATGGCATGAGTTTTGCTTCCAGCAAAACTGTACTTGACTTTTACCTCCGTGTAGCAATCGTCAGTACTCAAGAGAAAGAAAGCTGTTTACCCAGCATTTAGGTAGGTTTGTATTTCAGCAATGGAAAAAATTTTCATACCCATGGTTTTCTATGTTGGTTCACAAAAATATCAGTTCTCCTGTTTCACAAGGGTTTGGATCAGAAAGATGCTTCGTGTAAGCTAGGATGAGTTAGAAGCATAAGTAGCTATGTGGATTCTGCTGGGCAAAGTAATACATTTTAACTTCCCATTTTTCTTCATAAAGTACTGTTCAGCGTACCCTTAGTATTGTTTATAAAATTCTGTCTTTTAAATAGCATTGCAGTGTGCATCAGCCTGTGTTCCTCAACAGTTTACATTTTGAAATGCACTATATATGTGTTCCATGAGACTCTAGACATACCTGCATGTACATACCTCTCTCTGTCTGTGTGTGTCTGTGTGTGTGTGTGTGTGTGTGTGCGTGTGTGTGTGTGTGTGCAGCTGGTCCTTCTTTGTAGTGATTTTTATCCCACAAAGCGCTGGAGCAGCGTGGCTGAGCCTGATGAGTAGCACAGTGTTACAGGTGCTAACAAGCTGCTATTGGAGCAGCAGTTGTTCCAATGACAACAAAAGTTACGTGCGGAGTTACTGATTCCTGCAGAATGCTGAGCCCAGCTGCAGATAAAACACTATCAGAGTGCAGCGCACAGGAAACCCTGAGTTTTCCCATGTGACAGGCGTTTCGTGCCCCATTTCACCACGTCGCACAGCAGCCTTTTCCAAGCAAAACCCACTGGCACCGGCAGGCTGGACCTCAGCTCTGCCTTCCTAGGAGGAACCACCATCAAAAGGAACTTCAGCAAAAGTCCACACTTCAGCTCCTGGCAACGGGTTGCTACCCTGGGTATGGGAAGGTGTGTACAATTGAAGTAAATAAATACACGACCTGTGACTAAACTTTGATGACCTTTCAGTTTGTAAAAGGTCCCTATTCCCGCATTTGAGCTCATATAACATGATGAAATACTAATTTAATTTGGTGTGGGGAACTGGATTTTGAAAACGTGTTTGGGAAATAGATAGATAAAAAATTTACAGCCAGAGCTAGACTTTTTGACTTCTGCCTTCATTTTGGTCGGGGTTTTTTTTTCCTCATTTCTTCCTCAGTTCTTTAATTCCCGTATTTGGTTTGACTAATTAATTGTTCAGAGCTACACAGTTAGCATTTTACTATAAATGCTGCAGGTTTGGTGCTAGTATAATGGGGAAGAGGTGATCAGCTGAACTGAGAGGCTGTGCCCATCTATCTGACCAAGGTCTGCTTCTTGATTAGATGTTGTTCAGTTTGTTCAATGTAACTAGTGGCCTTTAAATAAAAGCGTATGTTCGTTTGAACCAGAATTTGCACTTTTTTGTCCTGTTTCCACCTTTTCCCAAAGTAAAGAGGATTTCATGACAATTCCTTTTGTTTGCAGGCAGGTAGTCTTCACATCCATCACTCCTTTTGTGGGAGCTGTTACACAGGGCTGTGCTAAGTCTTTCGAAATTTTTCTCCTCTGGCTTATCATCATGAGTTTGCAGAAAGAGAATGCATCCTGACGTTTGCTTAGTTGCACTAGTGCATGAGCAGCGAAGCACCAGTGGGTGTCAGCATCGGGGAGCTTTTGGGGAGGGAAGAGTGAGGGGCAAGGCTAGGCAGTAGCCCCACGTTCTCCACCAGCAAATGACTTGTCTGAGCTTTCCATACATCCCAGGAGCACAAAACTCATCTCCCACCAGGCAGGCGTGCATGTGGCATTAAAGCATTTGCAAGCGCACAGTGAGATTGTTTTTGCTGGGGAGCCCTGGCTTCCCCAGCCCTGAGGCCAAGCCTGTAGGGATGCACATATTGGGCAGGCAGGATCCAGAAGATAATAACAACACTGACAAAATACCAATATTTGTGCAGGCAGTGCTGCAGCACACCTGCACCCGCTGGGGCTTATGATTCCAGGCAGTCTGAAAGTCCAGCCCAGGGTGGCACTTTGGCCCGATGGGCTGGGCTTACCTTCCTGATCCCTGTTGGGAGGCTGGCAGTCCTGCAGCTTCCCTGGGCTCCCAGCATCTCCCCAGCTGCCAGCGAGGGGTGAACATGCTGCCCAACAGCCAGCAGCGATTTCACAGCCCCTCATTCCTCCCGTGATACCCCCCCAGATGATGTCCTGCCATGAGCATACCTGCAAATTCCGTCTCTTGCTTTTGACCCAGAGACAGTCCATCAAACCAGAGGACGTCCCATGGGTAGGTCTTTTATATGTTTGCAGAAAAATTTCTTGTGTTTTTCATCTCTGAGCAACTAGTGAGCTGAAAAATAAATAAATAAATAAATATTAAAACTGTTAGCGTGACAGGAAAGCAAGCTTCTGTAACAAATTGATGGGATAAAGCAATACTGGCAGACATCATTTGGGAATTAGTGTCTTTAAAAAAAAGGACCTTTTAGTGTCTTTAAAAAAAAGGATCTTTTTCATAATGGCTTGGTTCATAATTAGTTCCAAACTTCAGCATGACCATAGCTGCCAAGAAAGAACAATTGCTCATGTTTAATTCAGAGCAACTCATATGTTTTCCAGCTAAATTAAACCAGAGCCAAACCGGGGAATTTGGAAACCTCTGAAAATAAGGGGAACTCTGGAGTGCTTAACAATTACTTCCTCATAAGACATGCCCAAGAGGAAGAGAGGTGCTTTTCAGTCATGGAGCTGCTCTACTAAGCATGAGGAGGATTATGCTTTCCTTCCTCTGCTTACTTATGCACCTGCTTCAGGATGAGACAACTTGTAAGTAAGGGCTTTTTGCTCTTTTCCTGTGTGGGAAGGGGGGGCGTGGGGTAGGACAGGGCTTGTCACTGAATTTCTGGATAAGTCAAGAAATCTCTGGATCTTTTGTTGGGTTTCAAAACCTAGTCACTTTCAAATTAGTTTGTTATTTTATCTTTCAAGGTTCTGAAATGCAGATAAAACGAATATGTTCCCATTAAATTTAATAACACTGTTTTACCAGTTTCAGTTCAGCCAGTACAAGTCTTATCTGATTCTGTGCTATGCCAGGGTAAAAGCTGCTGTCATCTTGGTCTCAAACCCCACAAAAATATTAGGATTTGGATGTTTCAGATGTTAACTGAATCTGTTATAAGTAATATTGCAGTTTGAAAACAGATGATCTTGACCACTGTCAGACAGCTTTTCCAGTGGTACAGAGAGGAAAAGCAGTGAATTTCAGGTTATTGTTTATTCGGCAGGAGCTGGTAAACCCGACTGCGGCAGCAGTTAAAAGAGCTATAATGTCTTCAGGTAAAAGCTGAGATGTGGCGTAAAGAGGGAAAGAGCACTTGAGTTTTAACTATTGATAGGGCTGCTTACTGCAGACTCTGTGAATAGATCCGAAGGTTTTGTTTCCTAGGATGTGCATGAGGGATCTTTCACAGCAGCAAACACACTGAGGAGAAAGATAACAACAACAGAACAAAAAAGAAAAAAGAAAAATAAAAATAAAAGCAAAATAATAACAAACTAACCCAAAATAAACAACACAAAAACCCCACCTCCAAACAGTCAGACCACATAAAAGTGTTCCTTTTGTAGTTCGAAATGTGTTTCTTTTGTAACTGCTTGATCTCATGGCTTGGAAAGTTTTGACTGTGAGACCCAGGAGATTTAATTTCCCTGCGGTCTGCTAGTCATGAAACCAAACGATCTGTAGCAATACCCTCTGATTTCAACAAGGAGGAGTGTGTCTATGACAAGCACATCGTGTTATCATTCCTTATTATTTGCAGCGCTTTCAGTTTTGGAAAACCAAGACCTGCAAGATTCGATTAAGCCTCGGAAGGTAGAATTTCATTCATTAAACTTCAACACCACATTGCATTGGCAGCCTGGGCAGGCCAGAGGGGCAAGAGACGCACTCTACTTTGTGCAGCACAAAGTGTAAGTACCGGGGCCTCCCACTGTGCTGGGCTTATCCCTGCTGGGCACATCCAAAGGATTTCTCAGGTGACAGGATACTGTCATTCCCAGAGCACAGCCACATCCTGCCTGGCTACCAGCTCTCAGTTGTTTCTGCACTTGTCAGTCCCATAAGGTGCAGTCAAGCAGCATGAGGCAGGCAAGGAGTGAGCACCTCTGGCAATGTGCTCTGCACCCTCATTGCACCACGGAGTTGAAGAAAAATGTAGTTTGCAGGGGACCTCTGGAGATCAGTGGGTCCAGCCACCTGCCTCAAACAGGTGTAGGTAGGTCAGGTTCTTCTGTAATAGGATATTTAGGGTATTTCAGTGGCTTATCTTACCCTTGCCACAGGGCGCCTTGCATGGCAAGCTTGAGGAAACACGAGGGGCTGGTCCTCAGCATCTTCTCCCATCCCTAGCACACCACTGAGTGCTTGAAATCAGATCTGCCCTTGAGAAATTACCTGGTGAAATCCAGATAATTTTATTGTTGAAACAGTCTTCTGATGGCATTCTGCCCATCACTGAATGCACTGGCTAAGCCAAAGCTTGCCCGCTCCTCCCATGGCTCAAGCGAGAGATGATTTCCTTGGTTTCCACCATGGACTGATGACCCATGCCTCTGCTACAGATTTCTTTCAGAAAAGACAGAACCCTGTATTTCCCAAATGCCCATGAAATCAACCTTCCCTCTCATCAAATCGAAGGCAACTAATTTCCACGGCAAAACTCTTGTCAGTGCCACTGGAGTAAAACAGATGGGTAAGAAACTTCATGGACGCGGTTGGGGATTCCCAAAGTTTACATCATTCCTCCTCTTTCTCCATAGGTATGGGCAGAGCACGTGGCAAAACAAAGCTGAGTGCTGGGGGATTCCAAGCCATGTCTGTGACCTAACACAGGAGACCTCGGACATCCAGGAGCCTTACTATGGCAGGGTGAGAGCTGTGTTGGCTGGTGTCCATTCCAGCTGGAGCCTCAGCTGCAGATTCACGCCCTGGAGAGAAAGTAAGTGCAAACATATGTGTCCCCCAGGAAGGAATACGATGTTCCTTGGCATGGAATGCATGATTTCTGGTCACAATTTGCAAACATGAGTAATCCTTCTCTAGCCACAAAGCTGGACCTGTAGAAGTGAGTCAATAGCTCTCAGGTGAAGTGTTATGCCAAAGTAATTCTCCCCACACTTGAAAGCCAAGCGATTGTGTCTAAATAGGCATTTAACAGTAATTAGGAGATCAAAAGATCCCATTAAATCAACCTCCTCCTCTGGGCGTGGAACTACACAAATTATTTTCAGGCATTTTTGGAGTTGCTGGACAGACAGGACTCAAGACAATAAAATAGAAAGCATTCTTTGCTTGGTGGGAAAAGAGAGAACAGAGCTGCGTGCTGTGTGGCAACTATTCTCCTCACATTTATGTGTTTTCCTGACTGCAGGAAAGGACATAGAAATGACATGTGCAAAGCTTTTGGTTAGTAGTGTCATTACAGTGCCACAAGATGTTAGAAATGCAGGAATGCTCAAACACTGAACAGTAGCAGTGTACCTGCCAGTAAGTTCGGAAAGAATTGAGCAGTTTTGCCTCATTGGCCAATGCAGAACTGACCTGTCAATGTGGGTCACTTCACAGCCCTGAAGCTCAAACTACCTTGAGCCTCCTGTGCAGGTGAAACCACAAGCTTTGACATAAGGCAGTTCCTTGCAGCAAAAGCAGCACATCTTGCCCCATACTGCCTCCCCCTCCCGGAGAGACGCATGAGGCAGTGGCCGCCCTGTGTCCCCACATTTCCAGGGCTGCACACAAGTGCAGCCTGCATAGGTTTGTGTTATGATCCTACTATTGACGTTCTTAGAAATACCTCTGCCTGAATTAAAGTGCGAACGAGACCATATGCCAGTCAATAGTATGGGTTTTATTTGATAGTAAATATGAGAGAGAGAGAGAAGAAAAGAGTGTAAAGGAGAAGTAGGAAAAGAGGTGGGGGGGACAGAAAGAGAGTCACAAAGAATATCACCATCCATGGATCCCAACGATATTGAGTTGATCCTCTCCAGCTTGGTCTCCTTGGTGGTGATGGTCCCCCCAGAAAGCACAGGATCCCATGGGTTAATATCCACTCAGGCCAGGTGGCAATGTCCAGGCATGATCCCCTGGGGGAGGGACAGTCTCTTGCAGCAGACTCTGCTTGCATCATGTGCAGTGCTGTGGGGCAAGGCCTAGCACTTTGGGGGGGTCTGCAATGGATTAGGACACCCCCTCAGCTGCCTCTCATGTGAAAGATGTGGATGCGGCCTGTGCGGTTGGGGGCTCCACAGCTGGGCCAGTTTGTGTAAGGGAGGATGAGTATTCATTGCCTCTCACCAGAGGTTACTGCATGCACCCAAAACCTCCTCCTCCCCCCTTGGCTGGGAGCCAGTCTGTGCAAACCTGACTTTGTGACCTGCGCTCTCCCCCACCCCAAACTCAGCCGGGGATGATGCTCAGTGCAGTTAGTGGCTTTGGCCATTGTGGATGCATTCCTTTCCTTCAGCCTGAGATGACTGAACAATAGGCTTCCCTTTATCTAATCTCAGCAGTTTGACTCTCAGTCCGCAGTCCCAGTCAGGTATCTTCACCGAGGCTTCTTCGGTTGTAGTTTCTTCATACAGTTTTTGTTACAATGAGCAAAACTTTATATCAATGTTTGAGGCATGAACTATTTCAGTCTCTGACAGCTTGAAAGCCTTAGCTGTGTTTAACCAAGCAGATTGCAAGATCTTTGAAACTGATGATGGAAACTGCATCCTTGGCACAGGTGAAATGGTTCAAATGGATGTTTTGTGCAGTCCGAGCACACAGACAAGTACGAGGGAAAAAAAAAACAGGGCAATTTTAGAATTTTGCTTGACCAGTGAGCACCTACCAACATGCAGCTCTAAGGGATTTTAAAAAGTTTGGCTCAAAGATACATTTACAAACACAGGAAATGTCACCTCCAAAATAACAATAACTAAGCAACAACCACCAAGAAGTAAGAATTTACGAAGTGCCGCTAAGAGTAAATACAGCATCATATATTGTTGGTAATATGAGCATTTGCTGAATGGATTCAAATTGCATTCTATTAAATATTATTCGTAAACTATAATTGTGTTTATAGCTTTGGTTTTTCATTCCATAGCTATGATAGGACCTCCAATGGTAACTGTGGTTCATAGCAACAAATCCATAATAGTAAAGCTCCAGGCTCCACGTTCTCCTTATAAAAGGAAGAGAGGCAGCAAAATACCAATGACAAATTATTATGATCTGCTGTATCAAGTCTTCATAATTAAAAACTTGCTAGATGAGGTAAGAGTATCTTCAGATATGAACCCTTTACCATTGAAAAGCCGGGAAAGTATGGACCCACCATACTGGTTTTATTGTTGAAGCAGTCTTCTGGGATTGTGAGAGCAGCAATGACTGTGCAAGAGTTTGAAAACAAAGTAGGCTTATTTTTCAGGAATTGAATTTGATTGAGTTGTAATTCCTCCCTGTATTATTTTCCATCAACTTAATACTTTGTAATCTACAACCTAGACTAAAAAATTGGGACACGAGAGGAATTTGGGGGGGGGATTTTCTTTAAAAAGAAAATTCTTTACTAAATAAATTATTAATGCTGCTGAGTTTGTGTAAGTCCATGTGCTCTTCTGCATCTTCTGCTCTCATCAAATTTTATTCACAAAGAGGTTTGCTAGGAAAATGTGCTTGACTGGCTTTTTTTTTTCTCCACTCTGTGTGAAGCAACACAGAGTCCTAGTGTATGAAGGAAAAGATAAGGTTATTAAAATACAAGATCTGAGGCCCGGAGTCAGCTACTGCATCGTGGCGAAAACATACCTGCCAATGCTGGACCGCAGCAGTGCCTACAGCAGCCGGCAATGCACCGTGCTGCAGTGACAGGGCTGGCACCTCTGAGACAGGTAAGTCCCTGGCTGAAACTGGAGATGGCTCTGGAAGTCAAGGTCTATCCCCTCACCAAAGGCAGGTACTCTCCAAAAGGAGAAGAAAAGGTGTGGCATAGAAACTGCCATCCCACATGGCAATATTAGCTGGAATTCTTACATAATCTCTCTTACGTGCACACCAGGTAAGAATAATAAGGCCAAGATGATTAGAGGAATGGGATAGATAAATATTTGCATGCTGGCACGGTCCTCAAAAATATCTGCCTCTTACCTTTCTTTAAACAGTTATACATAGTACAGTTAAATAGTTATACATAGTATTACTTTCATAATTTTTTTCTTGTCAAGTCATAATTAATTAGGAAAATGAGTGACCTCCAACTTTATTAACATGCAATTCTGCTGCAAGCTCTGCCAACCTGCTATGCTCAGGAATTGTTCTGATGGATTAATTAAAATTAGTCCATCCCCTTTTCATGGCCCGTCTTTGGTGTAAAGTGTTTAAAAATAAATCAGTTATCAAATGCCCTGAGTTCCCAGGGGCCAAAATGCAAGAATTATCTCTACTAGCTAGTTTGAAAAATCTAGTTTTTTACTTACCTCAATCACTAGACTACTGTAACATATCATATGCCCAGCCAAAAGATTTCCTATCAATCCTGCCTTGTAGGTGCAAAGGCATGGAGAGTACAAAGACCTAACCCAAAGGTGGTTTCATTGGAATCGGCCTTAGCTCAGATTTGAGGTAACAGACGAAAACTGGAAAAGCATCAGAGTTTGTTGGCTTTGTTCTCAGTTCTGTACCCTAAAACCATAAAAGTTTTCATTTCCTCTGCTTCATATTATGATATATAATGGTGGTCTCTCTTGAGCCTTGGTCAGTGTGTTTAGGTTAAGGAGGGATCCAGTTTCTATGGGACTTTCCTGCATTTTTGTTTGCTTTCCCAGTATTGCAAAGAGCTGGAAACTCAGGTTAGAGCTGGACTCCAAACAACCTGCAGAGGGACAGGATGGATGCAGGCAAATATCAGTTCAGTTTAATACCACCCATCTTAAATGCACTCCAGCAGCAATTCTCTTTCTCTTCCCAGTTACAGGGATAATGGCAGAAGATGCCTTCCATCACAGGTCCAGCTGTAAATCAACATCTGTTGTCTATGTTTGAAATACATACTTAGATACTTCTTAAGCTAACCTTTGCTGCATTAAATGATTTGATTCATCACAATTATTTTACGCTACATGGAGGTCAAGGATTCTTTGTATGTCATGTATTACAATTTATGATGGTATGTATTTGCATTTTCAAAGGGAACATTCTTGTAATATAAAAATAAAACCAGAAAAAAAAGCCTTTGTGGAAATATCCTTTAGATTGCTTTCAGGGGTTTTGTATTTAAATTCTTGGAATTAAAATACAATCTATAAAATAGAAGTTTCACATATTTTATGTTTTCTACAATGATTACAAGAGAAAATGAAAGAAGTGTCCTTTCTTTAAAATAAGAAATGTACAATACAAGATTATTTCCATGCTCTCAGTGTCTTCTTAGTACCCTCAACATAATAATTCCAACAGTGAAACCAGTATGTGATTAGCCAGGAATGTATATAAACTAAAACAGGAAAAACCCTCTCTTCCATTCAGTGAAAGGCAGTTAAAGGAAAGAGACCCTCAGCAAGTTTGCTGATGAAACAGAACTGTGGGGAGTGGCTGATAAACAAGAAGGCTGTGCTATCATTCAGTGGGACCTTGATAGGCTGGAAAATTGGGTGGAGAAAAACCCAATGAGGTTCAACAAGGGCAACTGTAGGGTCCTGCAGCTGGGGAGGAACAACCCCAAGTACCAGCACAGGCTGACCACCCAGAGAGCAGCTCTGCAGAAAAGACCTGTGAGTCTTGGTGGATGACCGGTTGACCATGAGGTGGCAGTGCCCCTGTAGCCAGGAAGGCCAATGGGATCCTGGGGTGCATCAGGAAGAGTGTGGCCAGCAAGCCAAGGGAGGTGATCCTCCCCCTCCACTCAGCCCTAGTGAGGCCACATCTGAAATGCTGTGTCCACTTCCAGGCTCCTCAGTACAAGAAAAACAAGATGTGACTGGAGAGGGTCCAGTGGGGAGCCACAAAGATGGTGAGGGGTCTGGAGCATCTCTGGTGTGAGGACCATCTGAGGGAGTTGAGCCTGTTGGTCTAGAGCAGAGAAGACTGAGTGAAGATCTCATTAATGCTTATAAATAGCACAAAGACGGGTGTTGAGGGGATGGTGCCAGAGTCTTTCAGTGGTGCCCAGCGACACGATGAGGAGCAATGGCCATAGGCTAAACCACAAGAAGTTTGGCCTCAACATGAGGGAAAGCTTCCTTGCATTGAGGGCGAACAGAGCACTGGAAGAGGCTGCCCAGGGAAGTCGTGGAATCTCCATGTCTGGAGATATTCCTGTGTCACCTGCTCCAGGTGACCCTGCCTTGGCAGGGGGTGGGACTGGATAATTGCCAGAAGTTCCTTTCAACCCTAACAACTCTGTGATTCTGTGACCTCCATTTGAGCCATTCACATCAAATGGTGGCTGAATGCTGACAGTCACCTGTGATTTTTAATGATTTTAATCCTATTAGTCTTCATCTTAACGAGGGGGAAATTTGCTTCTGTAAGGTCTGGATAGTGACTCACTAAGCCACACCAAGAGGGAGGGGTGAAAGAGCTTTTCCAGATCTGCAAGGTCTGTAAGTAATGAGAATCTTAGTCCTTAACTATGTTCTGTGATTGCAGATTAAATGAGAGGCAGTGAGAGTGGCCCAGACACAAAAGGGCAAAGCAAACCCCTGGAAAAATGGAGCTCCCAGCTACTTTAGTAGAGGATAGCTACTGTCACTATTCACCTTTCTCTTAATTCACAGACACAAAGGAGAATCAATTCTGTTTAAGTAATAGTTCCCTTAAGTTGAACTCTTGAGTTCTCTTAAGCCATATCCAAAGCACATGTCACTAGCACCTCCCCTGGAGGCATCACATCTGACAGCTGCATCACGATACTGGAAGTAGGAATTTGGGAAGAGACTGTGTTTAAGGAAGTGAATGCTGGTCACTCTTGCCTTTACCGAAATGAAAGACATCATTACATAATAAATATTTCCACCACCTGATTCTAATATATGATATATTTGAACAACTAAGTTTGCAGACATCAAGCTGTATCCACATATCTAGTGCATAAAAACAGGTTTCTTTCACCACATTTCCCTTTTTGCTCCTTTCCCAATTCTTCCTTTTCCTTTGTCCACCCATACCCCACAATTTCTTTATTTAGTGAAGATTTTTTTGAGAAGCGAGTCCTTTTAAATCTCTGTGCAATACCCAGTGCCCAGACAAGTGTAAGATCCAGCGCAGCCCTGCTGCCCCTCTTGCACTGGTAAGAAAAGCTGACCAGTCAAACTATTAAGAAATAGTCTGTCTTGTATTTCAGCAGTGGTGACTTCATCCACTGGTGAGTTATCACAGCCTGAAAAGAGTATCTGTAGTAATTAAAGTTCTTTCTCAAATTCACTTCTTTCTTTAGGGCAGCTCATGTTGCCATTGTTACACAGAGATAAACCTATATCAGAGAACATGTTCTGACAATTTCAGATACTGTACCTGTGTCAGATGCAGGGGATAAAACTGTTTTATAGAAAACATAAAAAAACAAAAACAAAAAAAAGAGGCAGAGCCATAGGAGTACCTGAACCTTTCAGACCTAGCTAGAAATACAGCAGTTGCCATGCTATGCATCTACAAACACTTGAAATCTGAAATCTGAAAGATTTTAAATTTGATAAGATTATGAAAGATGTGCAGCTTGTATGCTGGGAAAAACACTAAAAGATCTGAAGAAGTCTTGCACAGTTTTGTGCTAAGATGTGTGCTAACCAGACTTCACTTCCTCAGCAACAACACAGGCTTACAGAAAGCAGTGCAAGAGTTGCAGGAACCCACTTCCATTCTGGCAGTACCATGATTTATTATTGCCAACTTCACGATGTTCTGCAAAAGTAAATTTTCCCTTTCCATTTGAAATGCAAATTTTCTTTCAGCCCTGTTCTGACATGTAATTTTACTGGGGAACGGTTTGCTAGAATGACTGGTGCTGTATTTTTTCTCCCCAAAGGCTGAGTGATCTGCACTCACAGCTTCTAGGTAGCCTTGGAAATGCTGTAACTTCTAAAAATAACTTACTGTGCCTTAGACTGCATGGTGTACTGCTCTTTACAACTCCACGAGGGTGGAATGGAGAAAGAATTCTCTTAACTACAGCTGGGACTTTCCTGCAGTCACTTTGGAAATACCTGGACAAGTGAGTTCTAGCCCTCCTTTCTCCTCATGGCCACGAGCAAACCATCTGCTGTGGGTCCACGTCTCCAGAGCTGCCTGGGCTGGCACACAGCTCTGCAGTGGTCTGTGCACGTGCCACCATTCAGTTCGGAATGCTTCCACATTGTTGGCTTGGCTCCTACTGGCAAAAAGTTTGCATGACCCAGCTGAAAACACCCTTCTCTTGTTTTTAAAGTCACTTACACAGTGGGCATTTTCTAAGTGCCAAGTGCTAGCTTCTGTTTCAGGAAAGAGAGAAATGCCAGCTTCTAGGGCTACGGCACTGGGCGGGAAAGACCAAGCAATGTAGCAAAAGCAGCACTTTTGTGACCTATTCTGTGAACTCCCACCTGCCTCGTCACCCAGAGACGTGTACAGTCACAGGCACAGCCTGTCACAAGGGCCTCATCTGGCAGTCCTCTCTGTCACACCTGAGGGTTCTGCCAATGAGAAATAGATATTATTTCTTTTAGAGTTGTGGATTTTGTTGTGAAGTGGAGCCCATGCCACAAGGGCCTACCCTTCTTTCTTTCATGACTTTGTTTGAACATACCTTATCTGCCAGATAGGATAAGAGCTTATCTCCCACTCTAAATGGATTTAACTTCACATTCCACTGGCACTCAGAAGAGCAATATTCATCTACCAGAAATTCAAGAACAGGCCTCCAGAAAAGCTGATAGAGCAACAGCAATGAACCAGATGCTCCAGCCTTACAAATTAGGAGAAGATTATGCATAGCCAGCTGGACCATATAAATGCCCAGTTTTATAGGAAGCCATGGTCCTTGGTGTTTGTCATATGGTGCAGCATCTGGCCAGTCCCGTTCATACCTCCCATATATCTGCTTTAATCAGGTGTGGACTTGGGGTTTATATACTTGCATGGCTTGATCTCAGCTAAGAATCACTTCATGGCTCAGGGTGGGGTTCTGCTGTGAAATGACATTGGCTTTTGCCACAGATCTGTTAGACATTATCAAGTATTCCAGGCTGCAGGCAATTAATTATAAATAGGAGGGGTTTTCTACGGATTTCAATGTTGCTACAAAGATCAAAGATGCTAATCTGTAAAATCTGTCAAAAACAAAAAAACAAAACAAAAAACAAATTTTAAAAAAGGAGAAACTTCAAACTCCTGTGAATTAATTTGCCACAAAGGATACGAAACAAGGGAAGGAAAAGAAATTGCACTGATGTTCCTGATCAGGAAAGTTACTGTTTCCTTTGCAACTTGTTTTCAGAATCTTCTGTAAAATGTTTCCAAGGGAAGAAAAAACCTTTTAAATGTAAGTCCCCAAATTATGAAGTCACTGGCTGTTTTATCGTCCTTTATAAAGGAGTCCTTACTACCAGAGTTTTGGCTTGAGATAGGCAAAAATGGGAAGCTTGAGGCTTACAAGGAAAGTTCAAAAAGGGAATACTTGAAAAAGCTCCATCATCTGAGGTAAATAATGAAGACAGTTTTACATTTTTTAACATTATGCTCTTTTCTACGGCAGTGGGGCCCTGATGCTGAGTTGCCTAAATATCCTTAATAAAGACAAAATGCAGCCCAGGAGTATCACACTGAGGATTAGACTCTTCAGAAATGTCCTTACTTTTAAACACAGGAATAGGGTGACAATGAAGATCCATTGTGCTAATTACTATTAAATTACCACAAAAGAGCAACAGGGAAATTGTTATAAAATTAATTTCTCTCAGGCAATGTCTTTCTAATACTCTCTTTTTCTGGGGGGTGTGAAAAATCACAAATCATACCAATTTCCAAGAAACAGCCATAAGCTGTTGTTTTTCATTTTTTAATAACAGAGGAGAATTTCTTTAACATTCCTTGTTATGTGACACTGGGTTTGTTTAAT
Source organism: Origma solitaria (assembly GCA_013397895.1). NCBI lineage: Eukaryota > Metazoa > Chordata > Aves > Passeriformes > Acanthizidae > Origma > Origma solitaria. The sequence continues at coordinate 100,890 of VZRL01003241.1, forward strand.
AGTTGTCAAGCACACGATTGTTATAAGGCTAAGGTCTTACTTCTAGGCTAACTTCTCAACATAAATTCTTATATTTGGAAGAATAAAGCTCCTGAAAGATAACAGCAAGAAGACTAACTGTAGTGTTGTCTTTGCTAAATGAAACACTTCCAGAGGATGTGTGAAGTCACTAATCATGCCCTGAGTGGACTGAGAATCAGAGACATAAACCTGGGGAAGAAACTGCTGGAAAAGACCGAAGAGGAAAGACGACAAAATGCACATAGAGAGGGGCTGGGAAGCAGAGAACACACAGCAATAGAGCAGAAATGTGTATTTCAACAAGCACACAAAATAGGAGCAAAGTGTTTCGACCAACAACACAGACATTAAGCAGTTTCTGCCTTGGAAAAGGAGCTGCATATTTCTATGGAGCAAAACTATTTAATGTGTGTCCATAGTCAAGGAGGAGATATACCTATAAGGACACAACATAGATATGTTCTGATCAGAGAGACCATTTCAGCTATTACAGCAGCAAGCTTAGAGGGAGAAGAGCCATTACAGAGAAGATTTCTAAAGCCAGAGAGAGAAATTCATATGCGGTTGGCAGATAGCCTCACGTCCTGGGGGTGCAACAGAAGTAATGCACTCAACAATCTATGCTTGGGCAATTGAAGCTCTACCCCAGTTACTGAAACAGTACCAAAGTGTACAAATGGGATATTTACCAGGTAAAAGCTGGACCCTGAAGTCATGTGTACATGATTTGTAGGGTTACATTAACAAATCTGAAGAGAAAACCTGGTTGTGGGGATGGAACACAGATGAGATAATGTTGATGTGCACACGGAAGCTGCAGGGTGCCTTGGGCACAGCAGCCTTTCTAGTGCCTAGGGCCTTCTCTGTGCCTTTGAATGATTACTTTTATATTTGAATGATGAATTTTAAATTTGAATGATCTTGTGGAAATGGAACAGGATGAGAGAAACTCTGGAAAGTCATTGCGAAAGGACTGCAGATATTGGCTGAGATCCTAGTTTGGTATTTATTTTCATTGCATTCATTCTGAATACTTTCTTCAAGCTGATTCTCTCATTCACTGAAATATTGCTCTATTCTCATAAATACGAAGAAAATTTATGCTAAAAGTACAGAAAATTACTAAATAAATAGTAAAATCCTCTCAGCTGCACAGATGTATCATTATTCCATCTCTGAGCACACAAGAACATTATTTCTTGCCAATTTGCTCTTTACTGGTGTTTGCCACAAAAAGATAGATTTCCAGAGATAACAGGAGACACAATGACATAAAGTGTGATGTACTTTGAGAGCTTAAGTTTTGAAACACAGGAGGCTGGGATCAAGCACAAGCAATGGGAAGAGCTGAGCAGAACATCCCCAGGACTAGGAAGTCCAACTGGGAGATATAGTGAGATCAGTTATTCTGTATGTTCTGTATGTTCCAGTCATGTGCCTCCTTGCTCTACAGGCTGTGCTATGGCCTCAAAAAAGAACCAGACCCACAAACAAGCAAGAGCTACTGCAGCTGTGTGATCCTTTCAGGGTGTGCAAACACAGTACCGGTGATGCATTGGAGAGAAGATGGCCAAAATGGCTTGGGCTGGGAAAAAGCACATTCCCAAATTTTTATACCTGCTTTATACTAAAGACAGCTGAAAGCACCAACTCAGACTACCACCAGTCATCTAAAAGAACATTATGTTGTTCATATTTTTACCATGACTTGCCATGATTACAACAAAAAACATTCTGCTGCTTCCAGATGGACAGGAAGAGTAACATCTCAGAGTGAGGCCGTCAACACGACCAAACAGAAGAGCCATGCATTGGTGAAATGAACACTTGGTGAAAACAGCATCTGAGGACCTGTGGCAAGAAACATGACCTCTCAAGGTCCAAGGATAGCTAGTCATGTTGTGGGATAAGCTGGGGAAATAAGCCAAACAGGGGAGGGCAAACTGAATAGCATAGAATCTTCAGCTGATTTTCCGTAAGCCTCTGCACTGCATGTGGATAGTGTCAAGAAAAACACTCCTGGAGAAATATTTCTAATGAAAAACTGGAATTTTACTGAGAAGAAGAAATACCGCTTATTAAAATACCTTTCGTAACATTTTATTTTTGAGTGAAAAAAAAAAAAATTTCTTTTCTCTGTGGGAAAAACCCCGTGTCCTTAATTTTCCAGGCCATGAGATTTCCAATGACACATCTAAATTTCCTGGAGTAGGATAGGAATGGAAATTGTCCTTGACAGCTCTGATCAATCTTTATCTAACACATCCAGTCAGAGCTCATACTGCAATCACTGACCTTTGGGAATGCTTTTAGTGAGGCGCAATTTCTCTGAAAGCAATATAATTCAATATCTACTATTGAATAATAATGCAATGATTCAATGCAGCATACACCCCTAATCTGAGGCAGGAGGTAAACCGAGGACACTGCTCTGCACAGTTGTCAGTCTTACTTCAGGAGATGAGTGTAGTTGCACTGTTTTAGAAATCCTTCTGTTCTTCCTCATGGAGAATAGAGATAAACTGCACTTTCTGTACTTTCTTAATCTCTGTGTTTGTGTTAGGTGCTCTGTAGCTATGACCAATGACATTGGGAGGTGGACTTTTTTACTGACCAATGGTTGCTAGATTATTAATGGATATATAAAGAAGTTTCTGTAAATAAAACTCTCTCTTTCACCATCTTGGGGGTTTCTGCCTGCTTCCTTGCCAGCTTTCTCTGCCAGCAGCCGCGAATATTACGAGATTCAAACCAACAGATGAGGTTGTCGCAGTCACCCTCAGCTTCTTGCTAATGACAGCCCTGTGATTTCACCGACAGAGTCTGACAGATCAGCACACACTGACAGGAGAGCAAAGAGTCTCCCCTGCCTTGGGTCAGGCCCCTTCCCTGCTGCAGGGGCTCTGCTCCCGCTCACTTCGGGCAAGTTTCACGAGTTACACTTCACAACACCTTGTTACCTTGCTGTGACGGCTAGAAAAGAAAAAACTACACCCAAGGAACTTCTGCTATGTGATCGTGAGGGTCCAAAAGGGTTACTAAGGTTTACATGCAGCAAACTGAGAATTAACGCCCACTCTGCACTTCATTTTAGCTGGTGAATAGTGCGTAACAGGGTGTACCTCCATGAACAGTCAAGATTTAAAACATCTGTTTAAAGTTTGTGACCCAAACACCAGTGCCAGCTTTTCTAATAAATTTCAAGGCTTGAGTAAGCTGAAGACTGAAGTGTCACAACCAGCAGGCCAAAGGAAGAGACTGTAAGACATTATACCCACAACATGTAGTTAGCTACCTGAAGGCAGGCACGACAGAACAGAAAAACTAGCTCTTTATCTTATTGAACATACTGGTTTAATGTAATATTTCTGAAGTCGAAGCAAGTTGTGAGGCACTTATCTAGACCTTTGCAGATTATGTCCGCTCCAGCCTTAAAGCATTTCTGTTTGCTGGAAAACAGCAGGAACAAGCTCAACAAGAGAAAGACAGCAGGACCAGTGGGTTCAAGTCCTAGGGCGTCCTTGGGATATGGAGAGCACAGAATTACCCAGAGCTATTTACGGTTTCTTAGTGGCAAAGTAGGAGACAAGAGTGAGAGGTTCATTGCTCCCCCTTGGCCATTTTGCATTTGCTGCCACGGCTCAGGAGGCTGCGTGCTTAACTCTCACAGGCAATTTACTCGTGGTTTTAGGCAGGGACTGAGCAGGTCCTGGTGAGTGGCACTGGACATAATGGGTGTGGCTGACCGTAAGCCTGGGGTGGCATCACAATTATCTGCAGAGGCTGTGAAGAAGAAGTAGGGACACACTCTTTACGTGCTAGAGGCTGTGTCGAAATCAGAGCCAGCTTTCACCGTCCAAAGGCTAACTTCACACAGTGACACAGGTCATCTGCTCACTTGCTTAGGGACAGCATTTTAGCCGTGGTCTGCATAGAAACACCAGATGTGAATGTTTCACTACCATAGAAATATCATAATTACTTGGTAAACGGAATTCCATTTAAATACTACAAATTAAAAAAAAAAAATCAAACTGCAGTCATAATGTATAATTTCATTTTTCATTGCTAAGTGTATCTAGTTTGGCAGGAACCAATCCTGGAAAAGTACATTTCAGAACTGAGCTTTTAATGAAAGCTTGAACTCTCCTTTTTGAAAGAAAAGTATAAAAAGGAGGGATTTATTCCTGAAACAAGTCTGCATTACTTTTCTCAGAAGAGATACATTTCTACTCAGTGCACGCAGCTATTACTTCACAGATTGGAAAACAAATTAAAGCTGAAAAGAACCACAGCAAAATCCCAAGGCAATGTTTTCTAAATAAACCAAGGAACTATAAAAAGAAGTCTGCCTGAACCATGTATGGGATTATACTGACATATTGTGGTGAGATGGAAGTAATGCAGTGCCTTAATCCTATCTGTGACCATCAGCTACTCTGCTATGCTCTTTCCTCTGCTTGAAGAGCAGAGAGAAGTGTGGGGTCCTCTGTCCCAGACTGAAACAGGGACAAGGAAACTGAGAAAATAAATAAGACGTTATCACTGGATCCTTCCAATGCTTCCAACCATGGTATGTGGAACGATGAAGTCATTTCCATGTCTTAGCATGCAAAGCAGATTGCTTCCCTGTCTGAATCCAGAGCTGGAAACCCTCATCCCACACAGCTGCAGATGTGCGTTTGGAGGCCTCCAACCTCGGAGCTTTCAGCCAGGCGGAAAGCTCTCTGTTTAAAAAAAAAAAAAATCCTGAATGATTCAGTTGAATAATCTTTCCCATATCACTGACACTTCAGGGAAAAAAGTTCAGGCACAAGCTGCGCCCTGAGACACGACATTTGCAGAGGCAAAAGGGTATGCAGACCAAATAATTAACAGAAATGTGGCTCCCTCCAGCATCCATGGACTCCCGGTGCTGCGAACAACAGGGGTCAGATGAAAGGCCTGCCCTGCCACCTTTCCCTTTCAATAACTTGGTGTTTGGACAGCTTCAGACTCCCTCCAGGCTCTCCAGCATGCCAGGAGGGCAAAGGCAAGGTAAGAAAGCAGCAGTCAGAGTGTGCCAACAGTGCAGATTCTAACAAGAGATGCAAGACACAGAAAAATTCCAGTGTGGGATTATGAAGAGATTTCTCCCCAGCAGTTCAGACACTTCACCGAAGATTGTGCACTGCCCTAAGCATGATTCCTAGAAACTAAGTATTGTAATGCTGAATGCTGCAATGCTGCATCTTGCGGTGCACGAACCCCATTTGTCCCCCAACCCCATGGTGCCCTGGCAAAAGTGCAGCCTTTTGCAGCCATGTGGTGACTAGCGACCCTCTGCAGGAAGCTAACAGGAGGAGAAAACAGGCACAAAATATGAGCATCTTGGGAGCTGCCAAAAGAATACATGAGCTATCTTGAAAAACTTATCATTTGAATGCTTATAAAAGAGAACCTGCTTTGAAAACTCTACCAGCATTTCAAATTTGGCCATTAGATACTGTATCCATGATCTTTCCAGAGAAACATGAAGAGGCAAAAAGCCTTGCTTTCCCCTTGAATTTCTGCATCTCCTGGAAGGTGAAGTCATAGAGTAACAAAGTGATAGTCCTCTGGTTTCTTGACCTTCACACCTTGACCATGCAGGGAAGTTTCTGTGGATGAACTGTGAATTCAGACCTGATGAAGTTTTCCCATATAGCTAGCTCTACACTCTGATTTTTTTTTCACTTTTGATTGTGGGACAAACTCCTCCCCTGATATGCTGAAATCAGCAGAGTGCAAAAGAAATGTAGGAGTTGAAAATCTGATTTCCTGAGGGGTACACATGCCAATGAGAGAAGATAACTGGTAGTAGAAACTCAGATACTTGTGATGCTTGCAGCTATTCAAACAATTTGATTTTACACTATTAGTAAAACTAATAAAAACTTTTGCACAGCAGCAAAAGCAGACTAGTAAGGACATGACTAGAGCAGAGTACAGGAATAGAAGGTTTCTTGAGGTGAGATTAGTCAGGCAATGGGTAAGCGGCAGCATACCTGCTCTGGGATGACAGCAAAGCCCAGGGGATGAAATAAACACAATAATAGTAAAACACCTGGTGGGTAGGGTTAAACATGAATAGCCAATTTTTAAAAGAGAAACTTCTACCTAATATATGCTCAGAGGTTTTATACAGAGTTTTGTGAACACACACACACAATGCAGGCAGCCAAGCAGCTGGCTCGATACTTGATCACCTCTGAAGCAGGCAGCCTCAACAGTCAGACTCCAGTTTTGGTCCACCTGTAAATTCCCCACTTTCCCATGTGATTTGCTGGAAAGAGGTGTCACTACGACTGGAAACAAGTTTATGCCCCTTCTCAGTTCCTTTAAAGTCAAATTGTTGCTCTGACCGCTTGTGTTACTGCCACTTCTCAGTAACACACCATAAAGGTGAGGAAGTACAAAATATCACAATGAGATTTCCATGGCATCATTAATGTGAGGTGTGAGTCACCTCAAACTGGCACACTCCCTACCTTTACCATTATTCGAGAAAATATCACAGCATCAATCAAGCCAGAAACTTCTCAGATATTTTCCTACATTTTAGCACAGTACCAACAGTATAATGTAATGGGACTGTAACTTTTCTCTGTAGGCAGATGGCAAGACAACACACAAAGCATTGTAATGACCAGTGTGGGGTGTTGTTAAGACATGAATTAAAGCTCCTGGACCATAAAATCTACTTTTTTAAAACAGATTTTATAGATATGAACTACATTATGGACACAAGTTTTCAGTGTGGGCTCATCAAAATTACCAGAAATTAAGAACATGCTTAGCTAGTAGTTTTGAGGTTGATCTGATTATGTGTCACGTATCTAGCTTTGTCTACATCTAGCTTTTTTCTCTTATGGAAAGCCCTGTAAAGCTGAGTCCTCTGACAAATATTTTCAAGTGTTGCAACACATCCCGTGAGGCAACTTCAAATCAAATAAAACTGAAACTACTTTTGTGCAGCCTCTTTCAGACCAAATATCCAACATGAAATTAGAAGCTTTATTTAATTTCAACATTGAATTCCAATTTTAATAGGACTCCATTTTGAACATACATCCAGGACAGGATGTAGTTGCCTAAATCAGAGAAGCAGGAAGCATTTTAGGTACCGAGGGTATCCTGCCTGGCCTTCAGCTGCCACTGCAAAAGAGATTTCATGCCTCCCTGCAACACATGTCCCCCTCTACCTGTTCTTGAATGCTCAAGGAAATGGCAACCTGAGTATCTGATATTATCAGCTACCAGAGTGCTGCGCATTGTTATCGCTGTCCTTTTAGGTGATGTTGTATTTTTCTCCTGCAAGTCCTTGAGGTACAGCAAACCGTGCACCCTCTTTCACATGAACTAAAAGCTGCCATCAAAACGAGTGCGGGTCCCACATTAGTCTTTAGGTGTCTACTCCTAGGCTGACTTGAAGCTAGCTAATTTGGATTCTGTTAGCAAGGTAGCAATGAAAATGCCCCAAAAAGCAAACCACCTGACTACTGCAGCCCATAGGGAGCTTCATATTCCCTCAGACACATTGCTATAGGCATCTCATACCTCAGATGTGGGTCTAGATGACACCATGGGATAGCATGACTCTGGCACAGGGAGTGCCTAGCTCTGGCTGTGCAGTGTGGAGTAAGGCACACACGTGTCATGTCCCTGTGCTCCTGAGGTCTGTGTGCCTCACAGTGCTGTCCCACGGGGGCTGCAGTGCCACCCGGCCTCGCAGCAACCCATTCTCATTATTCCAGTTGGGGAAACCTTTCCCCTTGCCTGCACAAACCACCCCTGTCATCGTATGGAGATTTTTGCTTACTTGAAGCAGCCGTGGCAGGCCAGTGTGGAAGCCAGGATACCAGACTTAAAAGGTTAATGATCGATCCATTATGCTAAATCCTATGCAGCAGCACTAATTCTTCCTATTCAATCATCCTTTTCCCAAGAGCTTGTGACAATATGAGAGACATGGAAGGCTACTGATTTATTGCAGTCACGCAAAAGGTCAGACTAAGGAAGACCAGACACCGGAGTCTGTTGCCCTATAAACTTAGTATATGGCAAGCTGTTTGTTAGCTTGCCTTCTAAACATCCTTTGACAAACAGCTACTATAAAAATAACTCTTGGAGACTTTCAGTAACTTGTACTTCACTTTTCTGGGTTTTTTCCCCAAAGGAAATGAGAAAATAGGTTCTATCACCTTCCAGCATCACATGTCTTCTCTGAAATGGAAGCTAAGACACTCTGGTTTACCATATCAGCTACATACACATCATATCTCTGTGAGGGGTGAATTGATGAAAGTTATCACAGGAAATAACTCGACAGTAAGACTGTAGCAAAGATTTCTGTTATTGAGTCAGAAACTCAGAGTATACAAAAATCAGTAATAAATAGTTCTTCATTGAAATAAACTGGCATATCTCTCACTTTTAAGCTCCAAACTAGAGTTCAGGACTACTGAGAATGCAAACATCACTATAGACACACCAGTAGAAAAATGTGCTTATATACGGTATATTTTCGAATATAAAAACATATATGTGTGTAACGTAGATATGTATTTAATATAAATGGGCATATATATTCTCTGCAAGCTGAGAGACACAAAAGAACCTAAGCCACTACTTCTGAGCTTCTCTCTGTAGGAGAGTTACCTTCTGACAGCAAGATGAATGAAGTGGCAGCTGTGTTCATTCTCTAGCGCTCATGCTTGTTTAGTACTCTGATTAATGATGAGTGCTTTACTTAGCCTAATTTATCTCTCACAAGCCTTTATATGCTGCTCAGAGCCCAATGTAAACTTTATGCGCAGATGCACCCACACAATAAAATGATTCCATATTGAAAATTACTTTGGTTTAATTTCAAAGTGAGTCCCCAGGGACCTCATTGGTAGGGATGTTGTATCTTGGTCTGCTTTGACTTTGAGCTTGGGTTCATGAGCCATCCACAGAAGTTGGCATATTGCAGTAAAAAAGGTGCAGTAGATATTAAAAGAAAATGGTGACATCCAGTTTTAGTTCATTTAGACATTTGGGAAAAAGAGGGAAAGAAGCTAGGGCACTGATAGAGGAAAAACCCTTTTCAATTGGAAACCCATCCTGGGAAGATATATCTATCTAAGCAAGGTAAGAAACTCTTAACTTTTGCTCTAAGACTCCTTCTGATTGAGAAAATTATTCCATCCCAGAAAAACGTATGAAGCATCGTGACATGAGCTCTCTAAAGAAAAAATAAATAATGGAGTCCTGCTGTGATCTTATAATGATTTTTAACTACATTTCCACTATCATCTGAATAAATATTTCATGAGATGAAAGTAATTGATAAGACGGCATAATGTGGGATCATCAGAAGGAGTTTCAACACCTCCTCATGGACTGGTTTATTCCAACCTTTGCACTGAGAAAGAGCCAGGTGAGTGAACTCTGTATGAGTACTAAACAGCTGCAGAAGCCTAGAAATAGCCTGTGGTGTCAGAGTGGCTAACAAGGAAAAAACCACTTTGTCACAGAGACAAATGCACATAGTATGGCAGATGTGAACTCAACAACATTCACTGGCTTTCAGCAAGTCCAGCAGAGATCAGGAATAACTCTCAAATTCATCTGGAAACTCTTAAGAGAAGAAAGCTTATTAGTCAAAAATCAAAGCACTTTCTATGTGGAAAGGTAAAAAAGAAAAACAAATTAAAGGATTATTCTTCACATCATAATAGCAAAGAAGTCAACTTAGAACACATATCCATTCTCTACATCTAAGTAATTCTTGCTTTTTCAGTGAGATGAATGCTACCATCTATTTGGCAGGCCACTGCTGAGACCTACAAAGGACTTGCACATCCTCATCAATTGGCTAATTGGACATTAATTTTGAGACTAATCTTACTCAGAGCTGCAGCTTCAGTTTTGACTGTATATTTTCTCTTTGTTTAGTATTTAATTTTAAATGCAACCTGATCTACTGAGTATAACTTTCCTAAATAACACTGCTCTAAAGCAATGAATACAGATATTCTTTCATTAAGTTTTTTTTTAAAATTAGAGCTGGTATAGTAAGAAAACACAAATAGAAATTCTCCTTAAACTTTTTGAGATTCTTGTAGCAAATACAAATTTAGCACTTATTTTCTTAAGGCTAAGATGCTCTAATGTATTTTGTATGACATTGATGTTGATAAATGTAATGCAGAAGTTGCAGTTTCCTGCAGAGATGAATTGGTGACATTTTAGAAAACAGATCTAATAGAATTTACAATGACTCAAGTATTCATGCTATCAAGCATTTGTGTGGTCATATTGATTTCTTTACCATGGCATAGAAATCAAGGAGCAACAATGCTTTCTTCCTTCAGAAGTTAACAGCATGAGTTATAGCTAATGCTTTCAAAATTATACCGTTATGGCTTCTTTATAGGCTATTTGTTTCTTCATTCAATTTTCTCAAGCAACAAAATACTCGTAAAAACTTGATTTCAAGGGTTAATAGTCTGATACTGGAGTTAAGCAGGGAAGATGAAAGTAACAGAAACTTTATTCAGAAGTTACGAGATTTGTTCATTTTCTGAACAACTATAATGGAAGCACAATTTCTGTTTAGGTTGTCACTGTTACTACTATAAATGCAAATTTATCATCTAGCCTAGGAAAAACATGGCGGTAATTCCTATAGGTAATTTCTAGCTGGTAACATCATTCAATTTTTGCTGTGTTAAACTTCTCCACACTCACACATGCACTGTGTTCCTGCTTCTTTGAGCTTTAAAATCACATTCCACTTCCATGGGTTTCAAGGGACTTGTGTGCATCAGTGACAATTATTCACAAAATCACAGAATAAGCTGAGTTGGAAGGGACCCACAAGGCTCATTGAGTCCAACTGCATGCCCTGCACAGCACCATCCCCAAGACAATGGGAAGTACCATGTCATATCACCTGTGCATGCTCCTGCTCCCCTTGGAAGCACTTTTTTCCTCTTAGGACAAAATCCTGCTTTTAGGCATCTCTTCTTCCTTAACAAAACACTGCTAGAGTGATGCTGGTCTCTCTAACACACTTCCTATGGCTTTCATTTTCACAGGAGAAGCCCTTCATTATTTATATGGAAAAAGCCTTCTCCATCCATTTGAGTAACTGCTTCAGCTGTCTCTTATGATTTATTAATCATTTGCAATGTTTTTCCTTTTCTTTATTACGTTATCATAACGGGGTGGTCCCACTTTAAAAAGGACAGTTTCCACTCTGTTCCCAAGGGGATGTGACAGAGCACTCTAACAGTAAAGCTTCTGAATGCCTGACTTCTTTATTCAAGGTTTCTGGAGTATGACCATATTTTGCACATCCAGTTCCTAGATGGCAGTGCTGCCTGGGCTAAGCAGACCACGTTAGGGCACAGCCCGAAGGGTGATCCCCACAGCAAGCACACCACAGGCACAGTTCTGGATGTGTCACACCTCCATGTGCGATGGCCACGGCATCCACGTGTCTGCAGTGAGCTCTGCCCTGTGCGCACTGGCTCAGCCTTACTGCGCATGTGATAAAGAGTCCTGGCCATAGAAGTCATCCAGATTCATTCAAAGACGTGGCTGACTCTGGGCACTTAAATTAATAATTATGTCTGGCTTTCTTGCTGTTTGCAGCACTAATCACAGGAAGATCTTCCAAAGCGAATTGCAGTCCTCCATTTTAGGATGACACCTAAAACAGGTGTTGTTTTCGAAATATGAACATGTAAACTGATGACTGAAAATCAGACTTTTTAAAACTCAGGCACATTAGCCATGCAGATATGGTAGAACCACAAACAACAAGCCTTTAAAAAACAGCAGGTGTTCAAAAATAATTTGTCATCATAGAGTAAGCCCACAAATTCAGATGTCTGATCTAAACCCAGATGAGATTGCATCATTCTTCTACTTCTCAGGCCAGGAGTGATACAAATAGAAGCAGGGGAGGTAGCTGAGACACCTGTCTGTGGTTTCTGGGCCAGGCGTCACAGTATAAAAGGTAGGTTGTACTCTTAGGACCCAAGCAGGAATAGGTTTCCCTCCTGTTCCAGGTGCTTGCTAGACTCATTTGTGTCCTACAAGACTGTATTTTAAGGCTATTAATTCTTCTAATAAACAACTTAAGAAGGCTGGTTTGCAGGACAGGCACATTTTTTAGCATATCATCATCATAATAATTTTCTGAAGGTTCATGAGACACCTCTTGGGAGTTATGCTTAATCCTTTCTACTTTGGCATAGCAGGATTTCTCTAGTTATGCCTTACCCTGCCACTTAATTAGCCAACAAATTAATAAAGGGGATGAAAGAAATAAAATGGCTTGAGTAGCTCAGTGAGACTGTACTGACTCATTAATCCTCTATTAACCCCTCCCAAAGAGACAGTGGAGAGATATGCAATTCACGGTCAGTCCATTCAGGCTGCTCTTGATCCCACTTAATCCTTGGGCACAACCTTCTGATGTTCTGGGGGCTGCTTTCCGGGGACAGGATACATGATGTCTCTTTAGGAAGGACATCAGTTGTTTTCCTCTTGAGGTGGCAGTAACTGATTTCCACCCACAGCAGAGGACCTTAACTCAGAGGCACACTTCATCTTGCAGGCTGTTGGGCTCAAATATTTCCAAGAGCACTTTCTGCTTCAGTGAGTGTCCTGGATCAAGCTCATTTGGGGACGGTGCCCTTGTGATTATTACTTCTCAGTCTTGGTTGCTATTTTTTCTGTCTCTGTGAACCCACCTTGGATTTCATTTTTCAAATCAGGAGTGTCCTTGGCTGTGCTCAGTGGTTGGGTCTGCTGTTCTGGGCTATGCAAATAAGGATTTGTGGATACACCATTCAAAATACACCTGCAGCTGTGACTTAAGAGGGTGGAAAGATGGCTTTCACTTCCACATTTGCAATGGTTTAACTTTACTGGTTTTAGTAGCATCAGTGGACCAAGTCAGATGAAGAACACATGCCATATCCGCCCACATATAATATGATGGAAAATCATGACTGCTCTTAGTTGAATGAGAGACAAGAAAAAGTTCTGTTAAAGATATTAACAAGTGAGGTCACTGGAAGGCTTAACATGTTTTCCTGGAGTGTAGGTACTACAATAAACAGTTTCATTTTATAGGGATGGTCAAAAGTTGGATAGATTGAGTATTCAAAACAATTTGTTTTTTATTGTGAGGAGACTTTTATTTTGTGTTTTCACTGTCAAAAAATTCAAGAAAAAGTGCATGTATAGCAAACAGCCATGTGCTATGAAGCTCAGCCTCAGCAAAAGGCTGCTTTTACTGCTCTGCTTAGGGTTAGGGTTGAGAAAATCATAAAGCCTAGAGCTCCAGGGACACTGGAACTACAAAATGCATTCCAAGGGAAGTACGGCACTGCCTCAACATTACGCCCTCCACACCCTTCCACTTGGCACCACCACATCACAAAAGGCTGCTTTTATTGCTCTGCTTAGGGTTAGGGTAACACTTAGGGTTAGGTTGAGAAAACCATAAAGCCAAGATTTCCAGGGACACTGGGTCTACAAAAGGCATGCCAAGGGAAGCATGGCACTGCCCCAACACTGCTCCTGCCACACCTTTTTCCTTAGCACTACCTTGTCACAGAAGGCTGAGTTTACTGCACAACTTAAGGTTATGATTACGCTTGGGCTTAGTCTCGAAAAAGACACACAGCCAAAAAATTCAGGGACACTGGAACTACAAAAGGCTTAAAAGGGGAGCACGGCAGTGCCCCAACATTGCTCCCTCTACACCATTCTCCTTGGCACCATCTATGTGCTGGACACCTCAGCCTCAGCAAAAGGCTGCTTTTCCTGTTCTGCTTAGGGTTAGGTTTCCAAAAGCCACAAAGCCTAGAGTTCCAGGGGCACTGGAGGGAATCTCTTGAATAGACTCGCTTCATATCAGCCATGTCATCGGGGAGCTCAGGCTCAGCTGCAGGTGAGACCATATTGTTTGACACAGTACTGATATTCTGGCTATCGTGGAAGGAGACAGGAATGCAGAAGGATGTATATGCCTATTTTCACGTTTTTGATTGAAGGGAGCCTATATGCAAAGTATGCCCACACACATTGTCTCTCTGTATGTGAGAACTGTCTCCTTGGTCCACTTTGCATTTATCAGAAACACCTTGTGAGAGGCAAGAGCCAAAGCATTTGCAAAAGATCCAACTGAACTATCTCCAGGGTTTAGAACATGTACTACTCTCCTTCATTTGAACTTGAACTTTAGGGAGTTCCCTGTACAGCCATGTAGGTGTGTTCCTAATTACAGCTGTGTATAAGAATGATTTTTCATTGATGCTGATTGTTTTACCTCTGAGTTTAAGACTACTTATTTAGTCAATCAAGCTACAAAGAGCAAAGAAGCAATTTTTAAGGTTTTTCAGGTCACTGTGAACAAAAGCAGGACTTTCTGGGCTGTTTATTTTTCCAAAGTTCTAAAAAATAATTTTGTTTAAATTAAATCTGTTCATCTCTTTATCTAAGGTCTTAGAGAAATATAAATATCTGATAATTTTCTTTCAGCCTATGACTGAAAATAATTGTGCTATTTTAATACCTTGAAAATTTTGAACTTTTATATAATATTTTATATAATCTTTTACAGTAAATGTCAGAAACATTTTAGGAAACAAGACGATGAAGTATCTCTGTCATGAGAGGTACTTTATGGGGGAAGATGATTAACTGTTTTTACACTGAAACTACTGCAGCATGAGGAAGAACCTATAAACTCTGTCTGGAGGAACAGCCATCATCACTCAAAACTCTCTTCCGTAACACTCAGAACAATTTTATTTCTCCCTAAGTTTTCTCTTTGAAAGCTATGACAGATTCATATGTCAAAGAAGGGGAAAATGCTATTTAACTTATTGTTGCCTAAGTATACATTTCTTTTCAAAACGTGAGTGAATTTCATAATCAGAAAAGAAGTATCGCAAACAAATGAGCTCGGTTTCATGTTCCTTTGGATACTTCCTTAGAATTTTTTTAATAAAGTCATGGAGTCAAAAAAGTCAAGTCAAAGCTAGCAGTCAGGCAGTCTCCCCATTGAGGTGAACAGTGTTAGAGGCACTTACTGGCAAAGCAACAAGTACCAGGATCTAGCAAAAAAGACACCTTCCCATCGATCTCCTGCTGAGCTGAACAGCAAGGCCATTGCCCCTTGATTGCACCGGTAAAACATAGTAGCCCACATCTGAGCTTTAACCTGGCTGGCAGAATACAAATTCAACAGCAGAGAACTGACGAGTAGGCAAAAGACATTGCAAATATGAGAGGCTTAAAACTGAAAAGTATCAGAAAAAAAGCATCCACATCTAACGCTAAACTAATTGGTTACACCTAAAAAACCTCTTATGACTTGCAAGGTGGTTCAGGTTACACAGGACAGATTTGTTCCTGCAGTGAGCAAAAACCACAAACAACACCTTTCTCAGTTTTACATCTCGATTTCAAAACATAAGTCTGATAGCATTTTTAGTATTTTCAAGCACTTTTTCTTTAAGTTCCTCTGAAGAATATCAAGATGCTACTGTTCTGTTGAAATAATGCAAAGGCAAAAACTTCCTGAAGTGTTGTCTCAGCAACAATGTAGGTTTATCTTTCCATGTATAGTTTTTTAAATGTCCAAGGCAGCCTACCTGCGTCTTAAATTACAACCATTTAAAAATTTCCAGAGAAAGATCAGTTGTGCAAGGCTGGATTGGATTGTGCCCACATGTCTGAACTTTCCAGTTCCTTCTAGTTCTCATGTCGTTCTTTATGAATACATTTGGCAATGTCTGATGCTATATGCATTGAAATGACTTTTTTATTTACACTTTCATTTAGACTATTTATCATTTAAACTATTTACAGAGTAAAGCACAGGCCCTCATTTTTTTGAGACCATCTCTCTATTTGCCGGTGAGAGGAAAAGTCTCAGAAAAGTTTTTGTCTTCACTGATAGCAGGCCCAGATCCAAGGGGATGCATCTAGGATGTGATGCTCTTGACTGAAACTCTATTTTGTCCAAACTTTTTTATTGCTTGGAGAAAATAAACACGGTCTGTAGAAATATCTGTGCAGTCCATCTAGCTCACTCTTTGCCTGCTAACACGCCCAGAAACAGGCACCACCCAAGCACAGTCAACACATCACCATCAATTGGCAGAAACACAAGGCCAGACACTGCCAGCCCCACTCAGGCAAATTTCCAATGAAAGCCTACAGCAACTTAGACTGAGACAGGAGCGTGGGATTACAGGTGGTATTGGAGCCAAAAGCTGTGTGTGCACTGTTCCATAAAATAAACACATTTCTTAGAAATGTGAGCAGTACTGAGAATGAGAGGGAGAAAAACACAACTATGACTTGATTTCAACTGCAGCTCTTGTGATCAGGGAAAGAGAAAGAAGATAAAAAAGGGCACTCACAGTCCCAGACTGATGCAATCAAGATGGTTAATATCCTCCACCCTGTCAAGCACTGAGTTTCCTCCCGACTGCTGGACTTCTAGGGCTAAGGATGTCAGGTGTAAAAACCCTCAAGCCTGCCAGCAAGTTCCTTGGAAAAGAAAACTGCTCCTGAGCACCTGTCACACAGCACCTTATCAGGAAAGGCTATCATCTCTTTCTCACACTTATTTAACAAAGGCAGAAGCTTATCCCGACACTATTTCAACACCCAGCTAAAAAGGAGAACAAATCAAAATGTTAAGAATTGGATTTTTTTCCATTTATGATACATAATCCTAAATGTTCTTCTGACTTTTCCTTTGTATAGCTAAATTAACTTATTGAACTATTTTTTATAATAAAGAATAAATTATTCAACCTATTCAGTCTTTTAGCCACTTTATACAGTAATTAAATTCTACTCCTAACCACTCTCTTGCACAATCAATCTGGAGTAAACCCGTAGAAGTTAAGGGTTATTTGCAAATTTGCTGCAATGTAAATGAGGGAGATCCTGTCATGCTAAAATTAGGTTATTTCATCATTAATTTCTTATGTATATCCTTTATTTTAGACAAAAAAAATTGAGATGGAGAGGAAAAAGATCAAACTACAATAGAAACAAAGCTCCACTGTCATGACTGAAGATGCAGTCAGAGGTGACAGCAAATTGTATTGGCAGTGCCAAACTCTGGCAGGAAAAGGAATTTTTCTCTTCAAGAAAAAAAAGAAAATGGAAAAGGAGACACTGAAATTGAGGGGCTACTTTCACTCTTCATAATACTCAGAAACTTCAGCCACTTGCGACAAAGTTTCCAGTCTAAAGCCAGGCTGCAGTCTTCATAAGTCAAGTCAGCTGGGACATTTCCAAGCACTAGGGTAGGGGACTAAATTAGATAGGGGAATAAAAAAACCACCAAAAGGCCTCCTTTCCCCACTTCTGCTTAAAATGCCATTTATCCAAAAGAGTTCAAGAAGTTTCAGCTGAATGTGGGAACATTTCCAATTAGAGAAAGTAGTGTGATCTTTCATCAAAGTCTTTGTGAAAAATCTGGCCAAAATTTATTGACAGGACAGACACTGTCCAGTTGAGATCCCAACCTCACTATAGGTCCTCTCATCACTCACTGTCTGTATACTTAAGGCTATGAGCAAGCAGGATCACTAGCCTTGCGACCATGGCCTTGAACTGTGAAAAGCTATGTTTTGTCTGTGGAGCCGGAATTGAGGCTAGAAACCTTATTTTCACAGCACACTTGCAGAGTGGGTCTCTGCATCTAGACAAAGGTGCCAAGAACCCCCTTCCTAGCACAGACAGCACAATGGGCAAAAAAAGCAGGAATTGCAGGGAAAACACAGAGTGACAGAGTCAGCTAATTGGGAGAGAAACCAGCGTGGAACACATGGAAACAGCAGCTGGGGAGAGAGGTCCATCAGGAGCTTCACTGTAGTGTATATATATACTTACAATAAATACTACTCTATCTATGTACCATGTATAGTTTCTAATTCCCTGCAAATTAGAATTAGATAAACAAGCAAGACATTAATTTCCAGACACAGCCTCTTGTTTTACCCATGCTGACCATCACTTCAAAGTGGATTGATGTGTAGCAGTTGTATTGATACCTGGCTCTTGTTTGCATGATACTCCTTTTATGCAGAAAGGCCTGAGGGACATGGTTGGTGATGAATGGACTGAGAGAGAGACCAAAAACTGGCAAAAGGGTGCCAAGACGGAGGAGGTAAACTTGGAGGGAACAGAACAAGTGGGAGGACAGCAAATCAGGTCAGCTGGCAGTAAGGAGCTGGCAGGAGTCCATCTCAGGGAAGAAGTCTTGGTGTCTCAGCACCTTCAGCTGTGAGAACCTTCCCAAACATTCTCTCTGTAGCACCCCACGAGCACAGCAGGCACCCTTTCAGGCCCCTTCATCTCCTGCTCCCAGTGAGGGCTGCACTGAGCAGTGCCACACACACTCAGCGAGAGCTCTGTTTGCAGCAAAAACGTGTTATTTCTCACAAGCCCAGAAATGCAGAGGTAGGGATGTGCCTCTACAGCCTCCCTGCTCCAACCTGGGTCAGGGGGAGCATGAGACTCAGCTCCGTCACCAGACGGATTTCGAGTATCTCTGAGAATGGAGAGTCCATAGTGAAAGGAACAAGAGGGAGATGTCTTTACAAACAAACTATGAGGCCTGCTGGTAGATAAGGCCAGATACTGATAGGTGAAAGAAGCAGTGGAAGGAACCACAAATTCCACAGGAATTCCATTAATTGACACACACTGTTACTCACCCAAGGACGCGTTAAATCCCTGGACTTAGAGAAAAAGAACAGAGACACAAAGAAAACAAAAGGCGGGGGGAGGAATGTACATTAGAAGGGGGTCTGTATTAGGCGATTCGGGAAGTCTGTACCTCTTGAGTACCTCAACCAATGGAAAAAGAGAGAGCGAATCTGTGGCCGGGAAATTAGGATAAAAAGAGGCTGCGTCCTCTAGCAATTTGAGAGACCCCATGGGAAATGTCCATGACCTCTCCCTCTATTCATGAAGTTACAGGACTCCTCTGCCTCCTTTTTGGACATAAACGTCCGGTGTTTGTGGATTAGCTTTTCCTGACAACAGCTTCTTCCCAACTTAAAAAACACAATTAAATGCGACATAGTGGGGAAAATCGTGTATTTGAACACCCAGTGATGTAGAACGTTGGCCTTCAACTTCCTCTGAAAAAAAAAAAGAAAAAAAAAAAAAAAAGGAAGGGTGAGTAAGGGCATCCCACTCACGTCTCACGGTGGTTTCGAGGGAGAGTTACTCATCAGTGAAAGCACTGAGGGGCGCAGCAGAAATCCCTCGCCGGGTCTCGCACTCCGCTCCGCCCGTCCCGTCCCTGCCCCGCAGGAGCATCCCCGCCCAGCGCTGCCCCTCCCGCCCGGCTCCTCCTCCCTCCTCCTGCGCTGCCCTGCCCTTCCCGACCTCTGCCGCCCCCTGCGCGACGCGGGCTGCCCCGGGCCGGGAGATGCGGCCCCGATGGGCGCCTGGCTGCTGCTGCTGCCGCTGCTGCTGCTGCCGAGCCCCGCGGCGCGCACAGGTGAGCGCCGCTGCCCCTGCCGCGCTGGGGACGCGCGTCCCGCCCCGGAGCAGGGCTCGGGTGCTCCGTGCCGCCCGTCCCGGACAGCCGTGCGTTTGGAGTGCGTGTTTCTGGCTGGAGGAGGAGGAGAGCTGGGGATTTCTGTAACACATTTCCTGATGTTGCTTCATCTTTTCCTTTTCTCTGTAATTAAGTTGGAATTAGGTTTTACAAAGCTTTGTGTCTATTTGCATTTAGCTCTAAGTTGATAGCGTGCTCTTGAGATAGTTCTTATTCTGTCCGTTGCGATAATTCCCCAGATACCTGTGGTGTTGGTAGCTTCCTTTCTGTTCGACAGGCGCGACCCTCGGACTCTGAGTAGTCGAGAGCTAGATTAAAACAAAAGTCAGGATGGGGGTTTGGCGGAGATATTCAGCTGGTGTGTTAGTGTCCTGAGTGGCTCCAAATCCATTCTCCCACCTGTGACTGTGTGACAGCCGCACATCCAAGCACAAGAGATAAAGGAGGCAAAAGGTGGCAGCTGGAGTGGGCTGTGGGAGCAGCTCGAAGAGCAAACTGTCTCCGCAAGGACGAGGATATTACCCAGTGGGAATGAGTTTACAAACTGTAGCCTGGAAGGTGTGTGCAGGGGGGAGGCCCTGCTGCTGTTAAAATCATACATTGTTTCTTTTCTTGTATCTCTCCTGTATAAAGCCGAGCAAGGTATTGGAGGATTAGCAGATCTTCTAAAAAACCTTCTCTGCCTTTGTGCTTTTGTTCTCTGCTGCAAGTGTTGCCTCCAAAACTCAATCCAAAAGGACAGAATTTGGTCCCATTTAACTCCACAGCAAAACTTTTCAATCTTGTGAGAGCTGGAAGGTAGTGAGGAGAGTTCTTCATACCCTGAATGCATTTGAGTACCACTAAGAACTGTGTCCCAGTTAACTCTTTTGACAAACTACTCCAATATGCATCAGTGATTTTGAGTTGCTTTCCGAGGTACCAATGCCATCTTCTCTTTAAGTAACTGACCGCATAATTTTCACCTTTTTTAAGTCCAGTGGTCATCAGTGCGAGTGTTGTGGAAAATCTGTACAACTGGCATTCAGTTACCCTTCAAAAAAAACTTTAAAATATGTTTACTACTGGTTTTGATTCCAAAGAAAGTTTAGAAAAAATGTCAAGGGGGTTATGCTGCTTTTGTCTAGTGGTTGTTCAAGGCAGAAGGGAACCTGTTTGCACATTCCTGAGATTTTAGCTGGACATGATTTCAAGGGTTTTGTTGATAGCAATACCAGCACGGAGAGCTGTGCCTTTCACTGAAGGCTTAGAGCTTCCATTTTCACCTTTTCCAGCGTGAGACAGTGAATGTTAGTTTAATTCATCCTAGCAGTATTTTGCTAATAATGGAAGAAATTATATGAAATGCAGAACCCTCATAGCAATGATCATGTGCTTTCTCTGAAGAGAAGTGTTAGGCAGAGGAGTCCCTTTTTGGATACTTTGGATACAACAGAAGAACCCAGGACCCAAGTGCCTTGCAAAGCAGTTTTACAGCAGGACGTTGCAGACTCAGGTTCTTATATCTTACGGGATCTGTGCTTGCCTGTCCGCTTGGGATCTCTTGTCAAGTTCCTTTCTGAACTCCTTAGCAGCAGCATTTAAATGCTAAGTTATAGTTTGACCTTTGCAAAATACCTTTTGTTTTCACTGTGATATGTCCGTGTGTTTGGCATTATTTTATCCTTACTGGAGTACATCTACTGTTCCAGCAGTTTCTGACTGCATTCTGTTTTCAGGCCCTGCTGTCTATGAACTGTACCTAACAGACTATCAGAGCAAGGATCAAAACTTCACTTGTCACTGCAGTTGGGGTTTTTATAAATTGGTGTTTCACTCAACCATTTAAAAATCTGTGCTGTAGTACAAACAAAAAAGTGCAGAAAATGCGAAATAAAATGGAAAATAAGTGGTTTTAATCAATGGGATCAAGAAATATTCAAGCATATTCCTCTTCATCACATGGGAGAGTTTAGCAATTTTTGTGAGTAACTCATGAGGACGTGAAGGAACATCCTAAATTTTGGAAGTGGTAGAATATTAGTTTGTTAACTTACCAAGCTCCATCTTAAATCCTTCTGCTTGCTTTTAGGGGAGCTTTCCCTAACCACATTCTTCTGCAGTTAGAGAAACCTTGAAATCTCTGGCCCATGGAGTCCAGTCTCTCTCTTGTAGATCCATGCAGAAGAATGTGCATTAGATGTGCATTGGAGCTCCCCACGCAAACACTCAGGTTCACCACTGTAGCTGATAACTGTTCCTTTCCATGGCTGCTGTTGTCTAGTGACCTTAATAGTCTTAAATCCAAGAGAAGCAAGTGGTTAGGATTACTCAGGTAATTTGTGTGTGTGTGTGAGATTCCTGTGTATATTTGGTTTTATAGTTTTGGCTTGTACAGATTGATTTCTGCTGATTGAATTCTTCCCAAGAACTGGTGTTCATTATCTCTGCAAGGAAGAGAGAGAAGACACCTTTTATGAGCCAAACAAGAGTTTCCATATTTTAAGAAGTTTAACTTCGTAAGAACCTGAATTTTGGAACTCAGGACCATCTCTAGATAAAAATTTTAAATTACATACAGCTCTTTTCTTTGTACTTGGTGTGCCAATAACTTGGGATATTGTTGAGGCACCGTATTTCTGTTCAGAGTCTCACACCAGTGGGGGGCTGCCCCAGGAGTTCTCTGCAAACAGTTCCTTCCCAGAGGCATTGCCTGTGAGAGGTGAGGCATTACAAGCTTTCTGGGAATGTTGGTCCTTCCTCTCAGATCTCACGTGCGGAAGGTGATGTTCAACTTTCATCTTCTTAGGATTGCCTTTCCCTCAGAAAGAAAGGCAAGTACGCATTCCCAATCAACATTACATTCAATCTCCTGTCTGAGGAAAAATGTGGATTCAGAATTGTAGATTGTGCTAATTAAAATTGTTTTGACTCCCAAGAAAAGCAAAATCTCTTTTCTAGAAAAGCCATCACTATGTCACTGAGCAAGGAGCAACACCTATTAGGCAATAAATATAATGCTGTTAGGTCTAATTGGACTGTTGTTGCCTAATAACTATTAGTAAATGCTGAATGATGAAAGCTAAACCTAATTTTGGCTCAGTATATATGTAAAAAATAGGTATTTTATATTAAGATGGATTAGGAATGTACCAAAATGTGGTGAATGGGAATTTGGCTGATAACTGTCACAGAGCATAATTTTTACAATATTTCAAACAGAAAGCTTAACTCTTGGATATTTTGAAAAACAAATGTAAGATGTCAGAGATATTCTAACTAAGCTTGCATTTTCTTGGCTGTTCGATGTGATTTATCTAAGCAGTAATAAATTGGTAATACTGAACATGTTCTAGGGAGAAAAGAAAATCTTCAACATTAAATGCTGGACATTTTTCAATATTTCACATAATTTCAAAACATTTGTTTTAAAAAAAAGCTATCATGTCATGGCATTGTGTTGCCACTGAGCTTTTAAAATTAATGTAGTTCTTTTTGACAGAAAATGGTTTTGCATGCCAAACTTAACAAAAGCTCTTTCCATTTTAAATTAAAAAAATATAACAAAAAGAACCAAATTGGAACCAAACCAAACCGTCAGAACACCTCTGTCAGATTACAACTCTGAACGCCTTAAAGGGGCTGTGACTAATTTTAGACAAGCAGACCTTGAATTTCACTCACCTTGTTTGCTTGTTTCAGGCCAGTATTGGTCACTCAGAATTAATAGAATACATACCTACAATAACTTTATCCTGCTGGAGCACATCAAGCAAAGTTGTTTGCAGCAGGCCATGGCAAAGGCAGTGGGAGCTCTACTCTTGTACTTGCAAACTTTCAACACAGTGGGAAGAAAATTCAGTTTATTTTATTTCGTACAAGTTAGCAAAAAGGAATGGATGTCAGCTGCCGTGGTCCTCTCCAGCTGTCTCCTAACAAGCCTTCAATGGACTGGAAAGACTTTTTTCTCCTTTCTGAAGTTGGCTGTTTTCTGGACTGAGTCTGAAATGTCCCTTGACCAATATATAAGTTAGGACATGGTTTGGATAAATAACAGCAAGGCCTCACATGGAGGAGGAGAGTGTCACGGCAAGCCATAGCTTCAGTCCCACTTCTGTACCTCCTATTCTTCAGGCTGTATTTCCACTCACACTCTTTCATGAAATAACCTGCTCAGGCTCACCTGTTTCCAATGGCAGCCTGCCCATTTCTTGAAAAACAAATCCCATGTGCGCCAGTCTCACCCTTCTCCCACCTTTCCCCACCTCTAACCCAAGCTTTTCCATCTGCTCCACCACCTGGTTTTCATGCAGTCTTATGTTTCCCTTTGTGTCCCTGTTTCTCTTCCCGCTGTGCCCCCTCGGAACAGGCTGTGATGGAGTGACAGCTCCTCTTGTGGGAGAGCAGAAGGTGCTTTGTGGTTAGCTCTCGAGTGCTCTTATGACTTGAACAGGAAATCACCTCTGTGCTCCTCCCCACATTCCCACCAGCGCTGCTCGAGTCAGAGGGTTTCACTAATCTGACTTCATACCCAGAGACACCAGAGCTCCACCAGCCCACCAGGAGAAAGGCAGCTGAGCTGTAATGGCTCCTATGTACCTCTCCTCCTTCTCCTCCTGCTCTTTCTTCTCTTCCTCATTATTCCTCTGCTGAGCTGGAGTCAAAAAGGATCTGCACAGAAAAAAAGCTTTCAGGATCACTTAATTTTGAAGAAGTTTTCTCGTTTGTTTAAATTGTTGCTAAGATGATAAGTAATACATTTTGTAAAGTGTATTACTGGCTTTGTTGGGTTTCCCTTCTTCTGTATAACTTATGATCTCCAATTTTGGCTCAGTCCCCCTCTTTGCACCTTGGTGCACTCCCTTGTATTCCTGCATGGCCTCTGTTCATGAGGGACACTGAACACGATGCTAAATGGACATCTGCTCTAAGTATGACAATTTTTATTTTTGTGTTACACTTAGGCATGTGTTTGAGGGACTATTTTTCACTGAAAACAACATAACAACCAAAACAGATGAGCTGGAGGAAGAAAGAAAAAAATGCTTTGAAAAATTAAGAGGAGCAAACAAGATTTCATAGGAGTATGGTGGAAGTCACCCAAAATTGAACTGAAAGACTAAAGAAAGGGCAGTGGCTTAGAGCATTCACTCCCAGAAGCAACGTATCCTAGATTTCTCCTTAATTGCTTGATGTTTCACTGGTAGGTCTACGCTGCCAGTGGGAAAAGGTAAATCAGGGCTCAGCCTGTTTGAGAGGCTGTGCCCTCTCTGAGGTGTGTGAGAGTCCGGTCCATGGCCTTGAAGCGGCAGCTGCAAATGTTGAGGCACAAGGTGTGCCTGCAGTGTTGTCCACTAATTTGTTGCCCAAAGGTTTTGCTTCCATCGGAGGTGCTCCCAAGGGCCACTCTTGTATAAGAAAATACGACCGCAATTGAAGCCCAAAGTCTCTGCCATTGTCAGAAAATCAGTTCCTCTTTTGAATCCTGAGATGACTGTAGGGGAGGAGTTCTTGGGTTTTGCTGCTGTGGGTAGCAAGACTGTTGCGGTAAGGCTTTCTGTCTTAATGCTCTCCACATCATTCTCTGTCTTAAATTATATCTTACAGTTGTCTAGAAGGTTCTGTAATCTTCTTTGTTGCTGTATTTGATTGGATAATTTGGTGTTTGCACCTCTGTGCTAGCTGATGATCACTCTGCTTGAAAGGGTTCCAGTAAACAGCAGAGGTCCCACAGGAGGCGCTTGGATACCAATAGGTCAGCTTCCAGTGGATCCTCTGCCTTCTCCCCACCCCAGAAGTTTAGCCACTGCACAGAAAAAATACCTCAACTTTTCTGTATTTATGTATTTTTATGCTTTGCAGCCGCCGGGTTATCCAAATCAAGTGCAAAGCTAACAAATCTGTTCCGAGCCAGAGGACATGGGTAGCTGCAGCTGTATTTGTTCTGCAGCGCTGACATTCAACACAGCTGTTCGTCACCAAGACAGGCAGGGGGACCTCCTAGCCAGTAAAACACAGATGCACTGAATGGATAACGGTTGCAACATGGAAATTTTGTGTGTTTATCCTTGTGTCTGTATGTGTGTGTCTGTGCATGTGTGTAGACAGATATGGCTATAACCAAAACTGAGCTTTGAACAGTACTTGAGCAAGGCATGTACTTGGCAGGGGTCTCTATGTGATTAAAACTGACCAGGTTTCTAAACCTGGCAGGTGATTTCATAAAGAGAAGATGAAGCACCTGCCATGCAGACTTTTACGCGTGTGAATAATCTCACTGACGTCAATGAGGTTTTTCACTCACGTGCAAAGGTGTTTTCAGGCTAAGTCACATCTGTTTTGGAGAGTCTCGGCATAGCTGATTCTAAGATCAGAATTTGGTTGTTCCTTGTGGTGGTGAAGTTTGCAAGTCTATATTATTATTTTATTTCCAGTCCAGATGTCAGCCATGAAGATGTAAGCAATGGTATTACTCAAGGTTTGATTTACAGCCTTTCCAAAGACAATAGTGAGTGTTCCATTCTTTTCCATGCAATAGGTGAATGAAGTGACTCAGTTGTGCAGGAAAGTGAAGGACAGCCATTGCTAGCAATCAATGAGGCAGACTGAACCTAGCAGAGCAACATGTATGACTGATTTCTGCTCCTAGGCCAGTACAAGCTGAAAATACTCCATGTGACACCTGTGCCATTAGTCCCGATACATGGAAATAAAATCAGAATAGAACTAGATGTATTGTGTTTAAAGGCAAGATACTGAAACAAGCAGCTGATGCACATACTTAAGTCCTTTCCTGACTGACAGCCATGGAACACTGAAACTCGATGTATGATCTATTTTCTGCACATACTTCCTGATACTACTGATCACCAAGCAGACATGAAGGAATTTATTAACTCTCCCTGGAGACATAGGGGAGTATGGTAGTTTTATTCTTGTTTTACAGGTGCAGAATTGAGGTATAACTAACTTGCATGGTTTATTGTAAGGGCAGGAGCCCTTTTGTAGAGGGGTGAAACCAGAAATAGAAGCCAAATCTCTGCTTTTGCATCTCATGGAAAGTTAACGGCCTTGGTTCCTCTGCCTTCCAAATCTCACTGCGCTGGGGGTAGGTGGGAGCACACCAGCAGAGTTGTAATGATTTAGATCTTGTAAAGATACCGTCTGTGGCTTCTGCATACTGAGATTGGCTCCTCTGCTGCAGTCAGTGTTTCTGTTTTGAAACTCAGTTTACCACGGCAGAAACCACACTGGGAGGAGGGAAATTAAAATTTTAAAATAAAGTTTTTTAAATGTCAAAAAGCTAGTTTTACACATTAATAGTTTAAAAATATTTTAATGTAACAGACAAAAGCATGACTCTTGCTACTTTAAAATGTGCTTGAGGAATATAAATGTTTTTATGTAGGGGTGGACAAATGTAGAAAGGTACAGGCAAACAGTTCTTCAGAAAATCAAACTGTTTTCTCAGCTCTCCTGGGCAGCTTCATCTTTACATTTGGATGCTTAAAGCAGTTGCAGAGGACATTTATTTTGGGGAAATAAAAACCTTTGATTTTCTAGATTCTGTATTTCCCACTTGAAAGCAAGTGTTAGAATAAGGCAAATTCCTGAAGAATCCCTTCTGCTGCTCTTACATCCCCTGGCATCCTTTTGGGACTTTTTTTATGTTGTTACAACCACGTCAGTGGTTTCAGCTCTTACAAGCTGACTGTCATGGGACGTTTCTGCGTCAAAGTGTCAAGGATATGGGACTTTCTACTTTTTGTAAATAGCTAAGCTTGCCCTAAGGACTATACCTGACAAAACTTGTTCTCTGACTAGAAAAGGCAAGCCACTGAACACTAAGTGCTAGAGATAAAAGAGAGCAACATTAGAAACACCTTCCATTAACAGTGTTGTGATCTGAAGATACAGATGCAGGCATATACCAGTGTTTGTTTTGAGCAATAATGTACAGCTAGAGGCTTGGAAAACCCAGAGCTGGCACTGAGACAGTTCAAAGTAATAGATCTCTCCAGAATTGCGAGGAGATTGTTTTAATAAATGTGTTGAAAAGAAAAAAGCTTTTACTGTTTGGCTCAAAGGCAGATAGAAGTCAGCACATTAATCAGGAAAATGGTGGTGACTTTCGCTTACAAAAGCAACTATATGTTACATATACAGGAGGATGAACACTATTGCTCTAGTGACATATACTACAAAACCCCCCTAAGGACTGCTTATGGAAATAACAGCTCAAGGACTAATCATTCACACAGGTTCCCACTGTTTGTGTTGATATATTTTATTACCCCTTTTCTTTGCCTCATTTTGTTATCTCAAGAACTAGAATTGCCTTCCTGGAAGAGGATATTGAAGGGTTTTGAAAAGTCCTGAAAAACGAGAGTCGCTTTTCCTCTTCCCCATTATGCTCTTGTGGCTACTTGCAGTGGGAAGCTCCTTCCCAGCAGTGGCAGCTTCAGGGCTGGTCTCAGGGCTGGTCCGTCAGGCACATGGCAGGACCAGCTGGGGCTTGAGTCATAACTTTGAACCTGGGATTCTTCCCCTGGGCCCACAGGCTTCATTTTGCAAGCAATTTAGCAATGTGAGCACATTCATGACATTTATTTGATTAGTAGTGGGTATTATAAATATGTGAAATTGTGTTCTTAAGATACCCAGATTTGCTTTATTAATTTCGAAAGCTGGTGCAATGAGCAGCAATTTAGATATGTGACCTAACAGTAGATGTTTGCCTTTGACTTTCTGGCAAATCAACAGAGATGGTTAAATGACACTGGGGCTATTGTGATCATCCAGTCCAGTGCTCCAGAGTGAAGTCATACTTCGGTTTGTAAAGCTGTGTTTGCCGTAGACTCTGTGTGTCTTTTTTTAAAATGCCTGGTTTGTCTTTTAAAAATCCATTCAGCTACGAGAAGATTCTAATAAAGTTTAATCCTTCTAATAAAGGATATTTTTGTAATTTTCAGTGTTAAATTTTTCTGATACTCAAATACAGTTGCAGTTTTAAAAATACCTGTCTCTTCTAGGCCAAGCTTTTCTAGTTTTAGCTTCCAGTCCCTGAGGATTTCCATGCCAGTGGCTGTCATAAATGGCAAAGCCATTTTTGCTAGAGAAAAAACACACTCATAAGGATGGAATTTGAGACTGCACTAGGTAGGGATACTTGTAAAAAAAATGATTTTCCACAGCCAACCACATTACACTTTGAATGCTAAAAAAGGTAGAATTTATGGCCTTTTTAAAAAACCCACTCTTTTGGCTACTTTGGAAGCATATGTATTTGCAGATTCTTAGTGCATGTTGTTCCTTTCTTACTTTCTTTCTCAGGAGAGTTGTATTGTTCTTTGCCCAACCCTAGGAATGTCCGTTTTGAATCTGTAAACATGAAGAATGTCCTTCACTGGTCAGCACCAGAAGGCACAGGTGATGGAGTACTCTACAAGGTGAAGTATTCAGTGTAAGTTGGCTTGTTTATTTAATCTCCCACTGACTTTTATTTTAGCATTTAAAATAATAATTAACCCCCCCTGCCAACTTCATGCAAGGTGTTGCTGATAAAGTAAAGAAAGAACTGAAGTGTGAGCTAGACTTAAGTAGTATGGTTTTTAACTTCTACTTTTGGCACTGTTTGCTTCACACCAAGTTTAAAAAGGTATAAGGAGATGTTCTTCCTATGAAAGAAGTGTAGGAAGCAATATTCTAATCCTATGGAAGCTTTCAGAGGCCTTCTTCCTAAAATGAGACAGAAGAATGAGGAAGAACTGTTCTGTGGACTTCTATCTGTCCCCATGAGTCCTCTGTACACATTTAAATGGATATGGAGGTGTAGTATTTAATACAATATTAATAACACCCAATGTGTCATTGGTCTTTCCTGACAGACACCCTCCCCCAGATTTCTTCTGATCCAGCAAGCCTCTCTAGGAGAAAATCCGCTCATGTTTTCAAGCATTGTACAAAACCAAGTAATATTGTTGGAATCAGGCCCTTACATTGTCAAGGTCCGCCCCTTAGTAGGGTATCAAGGAATTTCTGTGAGCACGAGACTCCATTCCCTTTATTCCCACTGAGAAAGCACTGTGTCATTCTGAAGGGCAGTGATAGAAGTTTGGCTTCTAAATAGGTTAGCACTGTTGTCACAGATTATGTAATGCTCCCAATCTTTACCTCTAATGTTTACACATCCCTCAATCTAGGAGCATTTTCAGAACAGTAAAATGAATGTAGAGCTCTAGAAGTTTCCTGTAACTTGAGAGTGCTCAGCACTTAGAGAGTGAATGATGATTATTGTCATGGTTTAGGAATGGTGTTTCCAGTTTAGGAGTTCTGCTAAAAAAAAAACATTGCGCCACTCAGTTCCCATCCACCTCCAGCTGGAAGCACAAAAGGCAAAGATCACAGACGGGAGATAAGAAAATGAGCAGTGACAGCAGCAATATTAGTGATAAAAATGTACAAAAGAGAGAGTGCAGAGCTTGACCTGACTGCAGCCATGCCACGCAAAATGCTCCCTCTGGTCGGGACCAGCATTACTGCACTGTTCTGTCTGCCACGCTTGCTCCATTGGAAAGGAACACCTTTTTTCTTGGGATGGAGAGAGTCGCTTTCCCCTGCCCCTGGCAATGAAGAAGGATGGTATCCTATAACATTAGGATTTTGGCCATGCCCACATGGCTCCAGGCTCCACCCCATCATGGCTGCTGCAAGAAATGACCCCTGTCCTTGGCCGAAAGCAGGACACTTGTGTAGGAGGTAAAATGCTCAGAGAGCACTGGTCACGCTGACTCTGAAGGGCCAGCTGCTCCCTGAAGAGTCTGTAGCCATGGGTATGGCCATCTTTCCCACTGAACACAAAAATGCTCATGTGCCTCTACCAACCTAGGAGAGCAGCGCCTTGAGACGGGTGGAGAATGCTGTGGAGAATGCTGGTGGTGATCCTGTCCTGCAGGCAGGCAGAAGCTGCCACGTGCCCTCACTAGTTAGCAGTCAAAGGGGAGTTCTTAATGTGAATTTGAGGAGCAGCAGCTTCTGAGAAAATCCAAACAGGAGTTTTCCAAGGAAATCCTGGTTTGTTCGACCAGTGTGTAAGAGCTGGTCAGCACCGAGGCATTGTTGGTGGCAGATACATGGCCTTTTTTCAGCTAAAAGAGTTTTGAAGTTCATTGTGTTCCACCTGAGTCTTTCTTTTAAACTAAAAAACAAGGCAACAGGAAGAATGAGTGTCATCTGTGTCCATAGTTGAGGAGGAGTCACTGACCATTCTGACAGAACTCTTTGTCTCCATATAAATAGTTATCCTGTCTATGTTATTGTGTGTTTAGAGTTTAAACTAAAGCTGTGGAGACTGAAGTTGAGAGATGTCTGGTCTGCGCAAGCAAAGGTTGGCTTAGATTGGTATCACTAACATCCCAGTTAGTTCCATTTGTCTTCTTCTGGATAGGGCCTACTCTGATTTATTTTTCATTAAAAACTTGTGGAAGTCTGGTGCTTCATCTCAGCTGAAGCTGGGATTCTTTGAAATTTCGGATTTCTGCTAAATACACAAAATGTTTTATCAGCCATAATACAGCAGAGAAAACGGCAGAGAAAAAAACAAAGAAGTGGGTAAGCTTTGACAACGCTGTAGAACGGCTCCTGTTATCAGGTGACTAGTACAATGGAAATAGCTTTTGTACAGCTCCTTTCTCTTTCTTTTTCAACACAGATATGGTGTTGGCAAATGGATTAGAAAGCCAGAGTGCAGGAATATAAACAGAACGTGGTGTGACCTCTCCAGTGAGACCTCTGACTATGAAGAACAATACTATGCAAGTGTTAAAGCTTTCCTAAATGGGATGTGCTCTGACTGGATGGAGACCACACGATTCAATCCTCTTACAGACAGTAAGGAAAGCTAAGCACACAGCCACATGTTCAATGGCTTTGGTTAATAATCTGTGCTCAGACTGCATGTGCCTTCATAGTGTATGATATTTTAAGATGAAGTTACATTTTTTTTGCAGTTGTTTCACATTTATGCTTTTGACAGAAGTAATTGAAATAATCCAATTGGAATTTGGAGATATATATATGTGTGTGTGTGTGTGTATACATATATATATATATATATATATATATAGACTCTTATATAGC
>VZRL01003241.1:132739-168762 GCA_013397895.1 Origma solitaria
ATATATATATAGTCTGGTATATACTGAATACTTTATAATGCTGTGGTAAAGCCTTGCTCAAGGCAAATAAAAGCTGTGGCACATTCACAGTATAAATAGTTTTGATTTTGAAAAGGCTTTATTAAACCAATCAGTAAGCATACTCTAGAGCCCAATATTTATTATCTGTTCTAGATAACCTACAAACATACTGGTAATTCAGCCTATTTCAGTAAATTGAGTTTCAAGGTTCTTTACGCTGTGAAGACCCAGGAATCCCTTGGCAAAATTCCAAGTCAGTGTTCACTTTCTCACTGTAAAGATCCTCTTAGTTATCTGATCAAATAATTTTCTACCAATATGATAAATTGTTCAAAGTTCTACTTAGACCTAAGCATTGCAAAAATATAATATGATTGATTTTACGAAACTGGTCAAATCAGTGTGCCTCTGCTGAATTTGACTGCTTTTTGTACATGTTCATTTTTCCAGCTAAAATTGATCCACCCATGGTAAGTGTATCTTCTACTGACAAATCTCTTTCAATCACTCTGACTGCTCCTGAGAAGTGGAAGAGAAGTCCTGAGGAAGAATCCATATCTCTGCTTCAAGTGTATCCTGGGCTACAGTACAATGTGTCTGTCCTCAACAAAAAAACAAAGAAGCGGGTAAGCTTTGACAAGGCTGTAGAATGGCTCCTATTAAATCTGTGCTCTATGTTGCTTGAAATGCCAAGGTTTGCAAAAGTATAGTAGACAGAAGAGGTTTGGTGTTTAGGTTGGTTGTGTTTGTTTGTTTGGGGTTTTCTGTTTGTTTGGTTTGTTGGGGTTTTTTTCATAAAGGTGCAGGAAATACAGCAATTACTTTACTTTGGACTCCAAAGTCTACATGAATCGTGTTAAACCTAAGGCTCCTACCTTTTCCAGAACATCCCAGTTTGAAATATTTTGTGGAACCCTACCATGTGCCTTTCGTCAGCTTGTGTGTCGGGACAGGGCTGAAGTGATGCTTTAGCACTACATGGCCAATGGTCCCACTTCATATGAAGCATGAAATTGTTCACTCGTGGTATAAGAATGTTTGACGGGAAGAAAAAATAATCAGAGAGGATGTGACTTCATAAGTAACTTGAATGTTGATTGCATTTGGAAAAAAGGATGCAGCTGGCAGCTCGTAGAGTATCGTTAATCTTTCTAGAAAATGTGTATGCTTGTGACCTTTCTGTTGCTGAGGAGTTAAAGGGGGGGAAAAATATATTTTTAATGTCTTCCAGTGGTTCTTCTCCATCAGCAACAACACCTTGGTTGTGCCCTGGTTAGAACCTGGAACAGCTTATTGTGTCAGTGCACAGATACATGTCACCACACCACTTTTGGACAGTGACTTTTCCAAAGAACATTGCATTGCTACATTGAAAGGTATGTGTAAGGTAGCAAATTTTTAAAAAAGAAGATGCAAGTTGGAAAAAAACATGGTGATTGAATTTGTTTATGTATCCATTTTGAGAGTGGTTAGCGTGGTTTCTCCCTTCTCTGTACGCTCGTACCATGGAAAAAAGCTTTGCCTCTAATAAAGCATAGCTGGGACTGACTGGAAGCTACATCAGTACCTCTGAAGGAAAGTATCTGCATTCTTTGAGTTTTAGTGCACGGAGAATGTTTTTTCTTCTTGAGTGAGGTTTGGGAGTGGCAGAGTTGAGTCAGTCTGAAGTTGCCAACAGGAGTACCTAAAGGGGGGGAGTTGTTACTTCTTTTCAGAATTTAGTTTATAATTTGGACAATAACAAAATTTGTCCTGTGGCTCAAATATAATTTTTTTTTCATTTTCTACAAATTTCTTGTTTTAAATAAACATTTGCATTCCATATCCAAAAAGCAATGTAGTGAATGCACATTACTGTCTACATATATTAAAAAGCAGCTTGTTACCATGAGAACTTTTGTTTTATAAACAGATAAAACAGAAGATGAGACTATAACAATCACATTTGGATGTGTTATGCCTACCATGCTGGCTCTCCTTTTTGTTGCAGTGACATGCTATTGTGTGCACAAGTATATTCGCGTCCACGAACAAAAACATCCAACAAACCTGGTAAGTGTCTTCTGTTGCAGGAGATCAGTGCCAGCCTTGGCACTCACAGCAGAGCTCTGTGTTTTCCAGGGTTCCAAGCAGGCTTGGAGGAAACCATGGCTAGCTCCAAATAATAGCTCTAGTTGCCACTAAGGTCAAGAGAAGAAAACCACGTTCAGGGTTATTAAATGCAAGAAAAACAGAGTAGTAATTCAAGTTTGCAACTCTGTCTAAAAAGATGACCAGATCTGAAAAGATGACCAGAGCTAAGAAGGATGAGAGCAGAGCTGTTGGTTTTGGGAAGAGTCATTGCCTTAAGCGAGGTCTGAGCTGCACTAGGCAAGGACTGCCAGGATGTCAGAATTCCATAAATTTATGGATGGAACACTGTGTAAAGTCAGCTGAACAAAAGTTATTGATTTGTTGAGTTCAGAAACAAGAAGGCAAGACAGTTAAGCAGTACAGAGGCACCATGAGGTTTTCTTGGACTATTACTGCATATTACAAGATTTTTCCACTTAATTGTGATTGTGAAGGTTTTAACACATGTGCATTATACAGATAATTTAACTTGGATTTCAAGAATGCTTTCAAATACTGTACCATTTCCTAACACCCAAAAATGTATAAACAAACACATTCTGTTATTTAGACAGCCCAAATACACTTTCTGCAAAAAATGTTCTCAAATTTCTTAGAGCTGCCAAATTTTTCGATTTTTAGGAAGAACACTTAAAGTGTAGAAGTGTTACTGATTTTCAGCTCACAAACTCAGCAGAACTTTCTCACAGGTATCTTTAAACAAGTTGCTCAACCATAAACATACAAGTACAATAATGAGTGAAGACTTTGATGTTAATCCAATCTGCGTGACACCGTGGAATGGGAGATACAAGGGAGTTGGTTTCAACATGCTGATCTTGCTGAAGAAGATCAGAAGATTACAGCAGTGCAGAGGTGACAGGAGAAATCTTCACAGAGGGACTGTGGGGTCAGAAAGGCTCAGGAGTGGAGCAGCTACTGCTGCAGTGTGTTCAGATGTGCACCAAAACACCTCCTGCGCTTGACAAGGCACTGGTTTTATTACAGGACCATGGAATCTCAGAGTGGTTTGGGCTGGTAGGGGCCTTCAAAGGTATCTAGTTCAACACTCTGACATGGGAAAGGACATCTGTCACTAGATCGGGTTGCTTAAAGCTCCAGCCAACCTCACTTTGAACACTTGCAATTATGGGGCATCCACAACTTCTGGGAAACCTATTCACACTCACAGTAAAGAATTTATTCCTTATATCCACTCTAAATGAACTCTCTTTTAGTCTAGAACTATTTTCCCTTCCCATTACAGGTCCTGGTAAAAAGTCAGTCTTATTTGTTGTGCTTTATCCGTGGGATGCAGGGCATGGTGTGGGGAGATAGCTTGGTCTCTTGGGGAGCTAGCAGGACGGAGCTCTTTAAAGTCCAAGAGTATGAAGAGCTACCTAACGAAAAATTCCCACTCAGCAGCAGACTAAACTCTTAACTCCAGGAGTTTTTTCTCTAATAAAGATGAAATTTGAATGTTGGGAATTTTTTTACGTTCATTGCACTTTTTAATGACCATTTTGGAGCTTCAATGTTATTTCTCCACCTCTGGATTCACTCAAGGTAACAAATGAGTATAGACCTGGTATTGTAATGATGCTGTCTGGCTTTCCCGACATACAGACTATTCCACATGTGCACCCTGTGTGGCTGGGGGGACATGGAATAAGCCATTTGTTTTGGTTCAGCACTTCTGACGTGTGGGACCTTTCAGACTACCTGGTACATTGATTAGCAGTCTTAGTCTTCCATTCAAGCTTGAAAGCACTGAAATGCAGCTTCTGGTTGTTTTTCCTATTCACTCCACCAGTGCCCAGACCATGTTCATTCCTGTCAGAAATATTACTCATTTCAGAAAGATCCCTACTATTCAATTAGATGATTTCTCACAGCGTCACTAAAGCAGCCTGTGGCAGACTGCACAGTGCAGGCTCCATACACTGCACTTCAGCCTGATGTGTGGCTTCCTCTCGGAAAGGAAACCTGACATGTCTTCATTCTCTGTAAGCTATACCTTAATGTGTTACCTGGCACTGCTTGTGGGAACTGGTTGTGACTGCATGTTCTTGTCACTAATTAGAAGGAGAGATTCAGTAATCCTAGATCCAAGAACAAGACTGATGTTTTCTCCAAAGTCACATGAGTTTATGCTGGTGTAAACAAAACCTGAGTTTGACAATTCTTCTAACCATTATTTTGACATGGGGGAAGTGAGAAAAGGGATATTTGAACTAGTGATTATATAGTTTGACTTTGGATAGAATAAAAAAAGGAGAGCGTATTGACACTCCTGAATGTTTATATGATGAACTTCTTCCCTAAATTGAAATAACCTCCTAATGAGGTCTAACCTAGCTTATATTTTCAAAATATATGATGGTATAAGAAGCAGCAAGATGTTTTTTTAAATTTATATATATAATATTTAGTATGTAATATTTATATATTATACGTCACCCAAAATATTTCTTACTTTCAGGTATGGCAGTACACTGACAAATGCAAGGAACGGGTTTTCATACCAAGTGAAAAAATAGTGCTCAACCTGATCACTTTTAGTGTGGATGACTGTAAGGAATCCAGTCGTCTATCGGAAAGGAAAAGTCCCCATTACTGCACTGTTTACAGTGACACTGAAGGGAAGGATTTGCCCTCTAAACAAGTGCTGAAAGCAAAATATTTGCCTGATATTTCACATGAAGAGATTTCACACAAAGAAGATACTTTACTGGAAGGGGATCAGACTGGAAACTGGACGTCTCATGGCCAGTCTGGAACACAGAATACTTGGAGAGAGAAAAATGCCGGGGTTGTAGAATATGAATATGATGTAAGGGCTGAAGAGTTCAGTCCTGGTCAGAAACTGGAAGAGAAGTCTTCTTCCCCCAGGGAATTACAGGGTGAGCCACAGATTGCTTTGGGGGACTTGGCTGATACAGAAACAGGACAGCCATATTCCCCCCAACCAGAGATAAGGGTAGCAGACCTTTGTTTGGGACAGAAAACAGAGGAATTTAATTTGAAGGTGGTTGATGCAGCAGATGAATTGCCAGGTGAGACCCATATCAACTTCATGGACCTGGATACTGAAAAATCTGGGCAGACATCCTATCATCAGCTGGAAAAGATCACGCAGGGCCTCACAGAGAAAGAAGGTGAGCAGACCATATTAGTTGATTGGGACCCTCACAGTGGGAGACTCTATGTTCCTACTTTGTCCAGTGTTGAAAATCAGGTGTGTGGAATGTTCAAACATGATGATCCTGACAAAGAAGGAAGTTTGCTCAGACTGTATGAGAAGGAGGTATCTGGTGAATCGTCTGAGGACCAAGAAATGTATCTCCTGCAGTTCAAGGAACAATGGGGACTTCATGTAGAAATGGAAGACTGAAAAGTAATTTTCTAAAATATTAAAAAACGCAAAATCTTGTTTATTTTGCTAAAGAGAGCAATGGACTCAGGAGAACAGACATGTCTTAATGTACTGAAGTTTTTGGAACCATCACAGTTGAACAATTTATTCATTATGTTATTTATAACAGTTTCCAGATGTGATATAAATGAATTTGACTTTCATCATAAACCTCTTTTGTTAAATATTATTGTTGTGAGGTTATATTATTCTTTTTTAAAATAAAATAATAAAAGAAATAAACAGTATTCAAAAATAAATATTTATACAGAAGATGCTTCCACCTTGCAATTCCTGCAAAAACAAATTACCAGCATTTGAAAGCAGTTATTTTTAGGGGAAAAAAGCAAACCAAAAAAACCCAAACCCAAAACTGTACTATTTTTAAAATTTTTGCCTTCCACACTTGTACATGGTTAGGTGTTTTTTAAAGAAGGACCTTTACCTAAATCTTTTCTCTCAGCTGTTGTTGTTGCTTTACTTTGGCATTCTCTATGACTATTCATCCTCTGAATTTTTCAATTGTAGTCATAAACTTTAAAACCAAAAATTGCATTAGAATATTTCTATTTTTTTTCTGATTTCAGCATTACAATATGCTGATGACTCCTTCTCAGGAGGTAAAAAATTGTCCTCAGCTACTTTAATAATAAAGGTATAGATCATGCAGCAGTGTTATACCTAGCTTACATAAACACCTTTTTGCATCAGGAGTATTACAGAAGAGAGTTATAGTTTAGTGTGAATAAAGAAGATAGTTGGAGATGTGATTTTTTTTCTCAAAAAAAAATCAGTCATCTAAAGTCTTTCTCAGTATTTCCTAAAGATTTCCTAACTAACCTCTTTGTCCATGATCTTGTAGTTTTCTTTTGCAATGTGGGGCCTCTAACTCATAGGTGGGAAACAATTATTTACTTTTTTCAGGTAGCCCATTGAATTTTACCCAGTTAGTGCTGCCCTAAGACCAGTCACTTGTGTTCAGTGTATATCTTCCTTATGGACAGATAAGGATGCTTCAGCTCCGTAAATACTCTGGTGTAGGTGCCAACCAACATTCCTTGAAGAGGAAGGTATCCTTTATTTTGGGTATGTATTTCCCCTGGCCTTGTTTGCCAGCTGCTGGTGTCTGCTGCTGCTTTTTCTGTTCGGTGAGCAAACCTTGCACCAGTGGTTACTACTTGTAAGGATATTTAACATACCATAATCAAGTCATTGCTGATTAAAATTTGAAAATTTGATAACTCATCCATAGAATCTCACTCCATTAAGTTCTTTTGTGGTTGTAATCTTTCACTACATCTTACCATGTTTTGTTTTGGCTGTTCATTTTTTTGTTTGTTTGGGTTTTGGTTGTTTTGGGTTTTTTGGTTTTTGTTTTTACTTTTCAGTAACAATTAGATTGTATAGCATTTATTTCCTCTTGTACTTGAAAAGGAAAGAGTTAACAGTACTTGTGATTAAGGTACAACATGCTGAGATTCTTGCAATAATTTTCATCATAAATTTATGCTTAGGCATAGCGGTTGGTTTTTGAACCAAAATATTTCTGATATAAGTTTGCAACACTTTCGGTGTTGCTTCCTTTTGATCAGAATTTTCATTAAATTCAGAACTAATACTAGATTATGCAAACAAACTTATAAGAAACGCTTTGAAAGCATTCTCAGAATGATCATAGCAAAAAAAAAAAAAAAAAAAAGCATTGGTGGAAAAGATGTTAATGAAGATAAAAACTTTCTTTTATATGCAAAAGAATTTTTTAGGTTAGCTAGTCAGGTTCTGGAATTGATGAAGCAGAAATAGTAGTGCCAATTTCCATCAGTATAACACCAGTAAATTGTTGATGGCCTTTTTAATATCCTCAGAGTTACTCATATTTTTCCTTAAAATCTTCTGATTTTGTTAATCAAATGAAACTGATCACACATGGTGCCTTCAGCAAACCAGTCAGCAAGGAACAAAATGCTGCCATGTAAATTTGTAAAACAGTAGAGGGAAGAGCTAAGCTCTAAGAGAGCTGACATGTTCCTACTCTTATTGTACTTTATTAAACTTTCCTTAGCCACATTTAGTAGACTTAATGCAGCCAAAAGCAAAGTCATATTTCTAGAATCACACACCTGGACTACAGATTATATTCAAACACAAGGTTGCCCGGAACCGTGGAATCAGTGATTTTGAAAATTATATGGGAGATTAATAGAATGAAGAATTGGTTCATTGAGAACAATAGGATGTATATTTCTGGATTGTTTTGGCAATAAACAGACCTTTAGCTGTGTTTGCAGACCTGATGCGACTACTACTGGAAAAACTGCCTCCAGTTTACAATATAAGTCATGAAAATGAAAGGCAAATGCTACTGTAAAAGGCCAAAGCAATGCACTTCAGAGCCTGAAAAACAGGAAACCTAGCTATCAAAACGAGATCTAATGGTGATGAAATTGATAAGTAGGTGTAGGCACACACAGTTTTGGAAAAGTAGTTGTAATTGTAATTGTTCTGCTGATTTCAAGTTATAGTTATGCTTTAGTACTTTCCTAAAACAGAGTGAATTCCTGAATTTGGGACTGACAAAATCTATTGAAGCATATCAAAACAAAAATAAGTCATGACTTCCATATGGTCTAACCTGCAAACACACAGGCTTAACCAGACAAAATGACTGGGATGTGAAACAAGTGAAATTTAAAACGGAAGAGCAATATGGTTTAAATATTTTAAAATATGAACAATTGACTGCTTACCAAGGCCTGCGAAAATTCTCTAATGCCTGTAGGTCTTTCAAATAAACCTGTTGTTCTTCAACAATAACGCTAACAGGTGGGTGACATTTCTTGCCTGGAATATGCTAAATGGTATAATGATGTTCATATGTTGTCATGTCTTAAAAATTGATTAATTCCTATTTTTTCTCTTTAAATAAGAAATATTTGCTCATCTATACAGTGAAGTTAAAAGAAACTACAAGCACCATATTTTTGAACAGTTGCAGCTTTTATGTCTGATGTGATTCATTCTTGCAAAGTCAAAGATTTAAACCTATTCAGCCATCTCACATTCATACAAAATACCAAAGTTCTCCTTAAAAGGAAGACACAGCAACACATCAAGATTTTTCTGCCTTGGTTTTGCATGTAGGTTTCAAGCTTCATCAGCCCAGGAGCACATATCTGTAAGTGTAGGAAGTAATTTTCATGCTTAGTGCCACCTCTTAGAAACCATCAAGATTTTTGTTAGTTTGTACTGGCAGTAACACTAAGCTGGCCCCCATAGTTTCTCACCGTCTTTTCTTTATCTGGTACCAATAAAAAAAAAAAAGGAACAAAAAGTACTTCTGTTTTCTACTCCCTTCAGAATCAGTTTAGCTAAGACAGATTTTTCTGGCCTAAGTTAGGTTTTAAGAACAGGACTTGCAGCTTTGAAAAACCTCACACTCTGTTCCACAATCTCATTAATGTTGAAATTGTAAAGTCATTTTGCTGAATGTGGTTTGTTTGATAGTTTATTTTGTAACACTTCTTTCTTCCAAGATGACCCTGGACCAGTGGAATAGAATAGTTTGGGAAGAGAGGACAGTCTTTAGAAATTAAAGAAAAAAAATAGAGAAGCATCAGTTGGTGTGGTTTAAATAGTCGATCTTGTCAGGGCACTGGATGAAAATCAAAGGAAGTGCTCCTGTTTTATACAGTAAATGTCGTCAACCCAAACAGCAAAGAAAAATCCCAGGGCATGTTGGTGAGATTGTTCCTACACTTCTTCTTTGCTCTTGGCCTCAGATGAGCCATGGGTTGAGGGAAGTGGTTCTGCTCTTGCAAACTGCTTTCTTGGGCTGAGATGGGGCCCTCTCCACCAGTGTTCAAGTTTCTCAGTCGTGCCCTTCCCTACCTGAGCCACCTTACAGGCTTCTCGTTTTTTAAGCTCTGAATACTCATTTCACTCTTAGCCCAGTGCTCCTCCTGAACAAGCTCTGCTCTGCAAACTCTCAAAGATAAAACTTCTTTCACCAATACTCTGTTGGAAAATGGGTTTATGTGTTTCTGAATTTGCTTAAATATTCTCTGTGCAATATAAACAGTTGTTAGAATATATCCGTACATCTATTTCTCCCCCTGTCTCTGGGAAAGTTATGTTCTTTAGATTATCCCTTGCTCCTTTTAATGCAAACATCATCACTTATACAAAGAGATCAGAGAGACTCAGCCTGTGTAATGTAATTTAGAGACTTCTTTACTTTTCTCCCACTGGACTTAAAAAGACTGTGTACTCTATTTGTCTTCTTCTAAACTGACTTACACAAACACCCCAAAATACTTCTCCTGAAATGAATGTGCTTAAGTTTTCCTATATGGTCACAGAGACATTTTATTCTTTAAGCAGTTATCACATATTATATGCATCCTACAAAAAGTATTTAATATTTACTATCAAATAGGTTTTAAAGATAAATTCTAAAAACTCTTGGTGTAGACTTTCCCCTGGCATGCAAGACTGATCTTGCATAGCTCACAGACTGCTGGAAACAAATGTTTATTATTTACCCAAGATATGCATTATATCCTTATATGGGGATATAACACAAAGTTTAGAAACCTTCATAGAGCCTTCGTGATCAATCAGAAATTTTAAACCTCTCCATGTTTCTTAGCTGTGGGAAAATATGGGTAGCAGTCTGTTCTGCTTCTCTCTTTCCTCCTACCCTCAGTCTCCCTGGGGCTCACATTTTTAATCCATATCCAAAAAGCAGTCTGGCATTAGGGCAGCAGATATCAGTCAGAAAGGGATAGTCAGCAATTGTCAACAGATAGCCAGCAAAATTAATGTCAGGCTGTGCAGCTGCTTGCAGTAAAGACAGGGTGCATTGCCAAAGAGCAAAGGAAAATAGTGAAAGCTGTTTAAGGGTTGTCTTCTGTTCTACTGAATCAGGAGTTTAATGATGCTGAGGATGAGCAGAGAGGCCCTGTGCCTACCCCAGGGCAACAGCAGGACTTTTTTACCCTCTTCTTTTCACTGGGAATTTGCTGCCTACTGGAAATAAGAGTGCCTACACCTCAGCATGGACCTACTAGAAACCACAGCATGCAGTAATGACAGCATTTGGCAAAGGGCTCCAAATTAATTACAGCTACAAGCTTAGCCTTTGCCTGAAGCTGACACTCAAACTCTTTCTGTAAGTAGCGCAAGCAAAGATACTTCTAGGGAATAATAGGGGTGGTGATAGGAAATGTGACTTCTGCTCCTTTCTGTCAGTCTCCTGCTTGCAAAGAGACTTTATTGCAGCTGCTAAGAAAGGTCCTGAAGCAATGTCACCTGCAGCAATGTCACCTGCTCTGCTGAGCCTCTGGAACCAGCAGTGAACTCGTCTACTACTAAGGAAGCAAAGGTTTGTCAGCAAACTAATCTTATGGCTTATAATACAGGAATGTGAGCATGAACCTAAAAAACCTTCCAAATTATCTACTTCATTCATCTCTTGACGGCTAGTTTGTAATACCTTTGTGTACCTTATATCACTAGTTAAACATTAATTTCTTTTCATTTATGTCTTTCCTGTATTTGCAACATTCGTAATTTCTAACTGCCATCACAAATATTTAATCATGATTTTTATCTTTTGGGACAATTGTACTTCTAAATCGTCAAAAGCACAGATGTCAGAACTACCCAGTCTTGCAGCTCTTGCCAAAGGAGTCCCAGGTCTCTGTAAACACATTTTGGTCCAATGCACTGAGGTGTGTCAAAGCCATCACCTTTTACCCAATTAGCAAACACAATTGATCTGTGTGGCAAAGAGAAAAGGCTCTTGCTACCATTATGCCAAATAATAAATTTCTTACAAACAAGTCTCTCAGGAGGGACCAGTTCTACCCCTCTTGCACCATTATCTTTAATATAAACCTTTCCATAAGCAACACCAGTTCAATCTCAGCATGCTTCTCAAATCCTCTTCACAAACTGCAGAGTAAGCCTATGGAGCAGAAAGTACTCTTGTTTTCCAAGACTGAATCAATGCCACTAATAGAAATAAACTGAGCAAGATTAATGGCACAGAGCAGTCAAGCCACAACCTTCTTCTCCAGCAGAATGCTGTGCAATATTAAGTTGCAGCTGGCCTTAGGTCTCA
This sequence comes from Origma solitaria, assembly GCA_013397895.1. Classification (NCBI taxonomy): domain Eukaryota; kingdom Metazoa; phylum Chordata; class Aves; order Passeriformes; family Acanthizidae; genus Origma; species Origma solitaria. Next base: position 144,412 of record VZRL01003241.1, read on the forward strand.
ATACGACAGGCTCTATTTTTCCTGTTCGCCTAGCAATGGTACCTCAGTAGTGCACTGCTGCTTGTGCCATGCTCTGTTTGCTCAAGTTTTTTAAGGTTAACACTGGTTTTCATTTCCTAGTTAACCTCAAAGGAAATCTCAGCATAATCTTGACACTTGAATGCTTCTCTGGGATCCATTGAGCAACCTGGCCGCCTGAACATATAGGGCATTTAAAAGAAGCCATTGCCAAATTGCCAGCTTCCTTCTCAACACCACACGAAAAATGTGAGAAAGAAATCCATGGCTTCTGCCACAGCTGAAGAGTCTGACAAACAGGGTGGTCAGCACCCAAAATCCTGTGATTGCACTGAGCGCTGGACACTCCTGCCAAGGATTGGAGCATTTGGAATAGAAATTCCTCCTTCTCCCAGGAATGGGGGCTCAGTGCTACCTTTACTGTAGTGCAGGTAATAAACAGGACCTAAAGATTTTGCTCTGAATGTCTGGAGCACTCTCTAACAATTGATAATTTCCTGATATTTCTGTGGCATTCAGCAATGCAGAATCTCTCATTACTAGGCCTCTTTGAAATAACTGTGATTGTTTTTAGGTCCATCCTGTAAAAGAAAACAATCCCACCTATCCTTTGTAGTTTGTGCAGTGATCATGTTACTACTGGCTCCGTTAAAATTTAGCATTTTGCTCATGGCTGATCCAATGCCAAATATTCCAGTAAATAGCAATAATCAAAATCCATTAAGTCAGTGGACCAGTTGTGGCTTGTTTTCCCTAGCTTTTTACTGTTCTGTTTTTCATTAGTAAGAAGGCAGGTCTGTTCCTCATAACTTTGTTTACATTTATTTGAAAGTTATCTGCTACAGTGAGGCCATCAGAGTTCCCGGGAAATACAAATAAAGCCCAAGCCAAGCAACTTTATTGAGACTAGGTTTGTAAATTCGCTTATCTTCTAACTTCTGGTCACCATGACACAGGGCAGATGGCTAAGATTACTTCCAGTCTGATTTGATTACCACTTGTTTTTGTGTCTTCTGGAAGAGAGGACATGAGACCCCACACGGAGTTAGCTGAAAAGAACCTTGTCCTGACCATCTCACCAAGGGTATCTCATTACTCCATGACCCAGTGCATTCTCCAGTCCTCCTAGTAGCACAGAAACATTAAAAATCAGTGTATATGGTTGAAATTCAGTTAAACTGAGCACCCCAAATAGATAGTGTAGATTTTATCTATTAAAAATAGAAATCTCATGGCAACAAGCACAGTAGAAATAGCAAAATGTAGCTTCAGTTAGGGTTGGAAAACTCTTAGCAGTTCAGATTCAGGACAGGGGTTTAGCATTTAATCCTTAGGCTTGCAACACACTTCACTAGGACTTCAGGTGAACCAATCTTTTTCTTCCTGCTTTCTATGTCTGCCTCTATTACTCCATGCTTAGTATGTAGAAAGCTCCCCAAACCTCTCTCAGCTTTGGTCTGCCTGGTGCGGTACATGCAGGGACTCATTTTCTGCCTCGGGCAGTTTCCATTCACTGAAGGAAGCAGGAGCATTTTGGCTGCCAAGACACATTGCAACTTCTCATAACTAACACCAGGAGCTACAGGGGAAATCCACTGATTCATTCTCTAAACCATGAGAACTGCTGGACAGAAGCAGTGTCACACTACTGTGTGGTGAGGCCGGGGCAGCACCTGGGATCCTGTCTGCAGGCTTGTGAACACCCCAAGGTGAGAAGTCCCTAACTTTCCAAAGCTCTTGCTTTCCTGGAGGGAGGGATTGGAGCCCAGGCCATTTGTGCCTCAAAGAAACCAAGGATGTTCGAGTCTTCCCATGCGGCAGGTAGCCTACCGAGGGAAGTTGCTCATTGAATATGAAAATCTTCAAAAACAGAAGAGGAAGCTAAAATCACTAAATGGAGGGACTAAATGGATAGACAAAATCTGCTGCATTTTTTCAACATTTTAAAGGTGTTGCCAGCAGTGCAAGAGGAAGTAGAGAGCCATATACTTGTCAATCACAGTTTCACAAAGAGCAGATGACTGAGAATTTGGTTACTCTGACTTGTGCTGAACCCCACTGTTCACTCCCTTTTTTCTCAGCTACTCCATTTCTGTGTTACTTGTCTAGGTTGTAAGAGTTTCAGAGCACAGTTCAGACCCCCCTTATTTCCTCTGCAGCTTGTCAGTAATACAAAAAGAAGAAAAATGGCAATGGCAGATTCAGCATGAACCTTCTGTTCTGTAATGAGCACATCTACGGAGGCAAAAACCTGCAGTGGGTGAAATCCATGTGTTATTTCCGTACCTAAAAACACAAGCCAAGTGAACATCTCCCAGATGAATACATTACAATATATTAGATAATACAATAATACTAACAACAACATTTTAGAAGGCTAAACCAGAAAGGCTGTTCTGAAGGAGCATGAGTGTGACACATAACTGAGGCTACAGCATAAACCTGGAGCAGATAACTAACATATCGCAACTTCTTATAACTAAAACCAGGCTGCTGGCAAGTGTTTTGGCGGGGTGACACCTTTTTCCATTTCAGTACTTTGGTGTGCCAGTTGTTTAGGAGCAGATCAGGGCACTTAACCCATCTAATTCCTGGAGCCCATTTGCCCCCTCCGCAGCTCTGCCGTGACACCCAGAAAGGCCTGGTGGTGTTCCTGCAGTGCTGTGCTCGCCCAGCTCCTAACATCAGGTGGGAAAGCATGCTGAGTTTCTTTTGTATTTCCTTCTTTAAGAAGGATTCAATGTATTTTTGCTTTCTTAAAGTACTTGGTGTGGAGAGTGTTATCCTGGATCAAATTTTAAAAAGTGATGGTGATATTTTAGCGTGTACCCAAAATTCATACTTAGCTTGCTTAGATGCCCTGTCAGGGTCAAACAACCACAGCCTCCAGAGCCTGTGCAGAACATTTGCCACTGACAATTCTTTAGCACGAGACGGTGTTTCCTTCCGACCCTCGCACCGATCGAGTTCCCAAATTTTTCCCTTTTCCTTCCTTTAAGGGGGCGTGGCGCCCCCTGGCGGTCGCGGCGGGCCCGGCTTTTCCGCGGGGCTGACGTGAAGGAAAAGATAAAAATTTGATTCTTTCCCCGCCGGTTTCTCACTTATGTGCTCTCGTGTAAACGTTAGCACTTCAGCACTTTGAAAGTTCTTAAATACAGCACCAGACAGCTCTGCTGTGCATACTTCAAATGAAATAAAATATAGTCTCCCTGTCCTGTTTTCAGCCGGAATAGAGGTAATTTTCTTCCTAGGCGCTGGTACAGTGCTGTGTTTTGGATTTAGGATGAGATTGCTGATAACACACTGATGTTGCTGAGCAGTGCTTGCTCTAAGTCGAGGACTGCTGAGTTGCCCTGGTCTGCCACTGAGGGAGTGCACAAGAAGATGGAGGGGGGAGCATGGCCAGGACAGCTGATGGAAAGTGGCCAAAGGGATATTCCACACCAAGAAATGTCACAGCCACTATAAAAACTGTGGGGAATTGGCTGGGAGGGACCAATTGTTGCTTGGTGATGGGCAAGTCATTGGCTGGTGGGTGGTGAGCAACTCTATCGTGTTATTGTGTTTCTTCTGTCTTCATATTATTACTATTATTATCATCACCATCATTATTATAATGTTGTACTTTGTTTCAGTTATTAAACTGTCTTACCACAAGCCAGGAGTTTTATTTTTTTCCCCCCTGATTTTCCTGCCCATCCCACCGAAGGGGCAGGGGGAGTGAGAGAGCAGTTGTGTGGGTCTTAGCTGCTGTCAATACCCTGAGTGTACCAGGGTTAAACCACATCACTCTCTTTGGCAAGTATTTTAATTGCATGAGTGTGTGTAGGTTCAAAATAGCCTTAGAGAGGATATTTCTCTCTTTACTCTCTTCGCAGAGAGGATTCTGTGACAAATGTCCTCACATCAGCAAGATTTTGGAAGGAGAAGTAGGTTAAATGCAGCTTTTAAAAACCACCATCTCTGCCCAAAGTCACACATGGTAATCACCAACATGCTGGCTGAAGAACACGTAGAAAGGGAGGTTCCATAAAGGAACATGTATTGTAGCTCTTTTTACCTGTCTGGAAGCTCCCCATGACACTCTTCTCTGAGGGTTGTCCTGTATTCCGTTTTCCAGATAGCAGAGTTGTAGCCTGAAATCCTTTTAGTAGTTCCATATGCAGTTGATTCTCACAATTTTCTCATTATTTGTGAGATGTATGTTTCTCGATTTTGCAAAGAACAGCGAGAGCAAAGCAAAATCCAATAAAGATCTAAAGTGCAGGAATCCACTGTGTTGGGGCATTCCCACCCTCCCCTCCGCTGCCCTGACCCTTCTTAAAGTGACCTAAAACATTCATTCATGACACCAGCCCCAGAGTGGACTCCAGGCTCTGATTTGGTGCCCAGATTTGTTGCTGAAGGAATAGGGACATTCAGATGTCTCATGAGGTGCCAGAGCAAGCAGTGCTCGAGGCAGAGAGCCCATCTTAACTCACCAGGCAAGCCACCAAACAGGAATGTGCAGGGGGAAATCTCATGCCTTTCTAGGGTGTCAGCACCTTGTGCTCAGTGAAAGGACAGGAAGCTCCTACCCTCCTGAGCCTCCTATCTGAGCCCTGGAATAACACTTTTTGAAAACAGGTATTCAAGGCAAGAAGGGCTCAGTCTTCTCTCGAGCAGGATCACTAGGTGGTAATGGCATCAGCAGTAAATTTGGAAGGTTGGATCATTCACCCAGGAAGTGGGTCACAGAAATTAACTTCTTCCTCTGCCCAAGGAGGGATCCAAATCCATGTCAATTTGAATATCCCCCACACTAGGAACTCTTGAGGCTATATAGCAAATCAAGAAGGAAGACATTCCACCTCTCTGGAGGAGCACAAGAGGAAGGAATTGTATCTTTTCTTGTTAGCAATGGGAAGTCATTTATTCTTGTCTCTGCTCTCAGTCCTGCTTATCTAATTTATTCACAAATGTAAATGCTGCCTTCAGTGGAGGGAACAACACCTCCTCTTGATGTCCTGTGGGAGAACACTGCTACCAGCACACAATTTGTGGAGACCAGGCTTGTCAGCATGTATGAGACATTCTCAGCATATACAAATTGATAAAGCGCTTAGGGGGACTTAGGGAAAAAAATCCTGATTTCTCGATCCTAGTCAGACTGAGATATAATTGAGGTATATCTCCTGCCAAGACCCAGATGTTGCCAAATCTAAACTTATTTTTTTCACCCTTTAAACAACCCAGTCCCACTCACCCCATACCTCCAGCTACAGAAAAATTATTTTCACCAAAGTGTTATTTTTTTTATTTCAAGAAAGGAATAGGAAGCATAGAAGACAAGGATGTTCCAAAATAAAAGTTGTACAACAATGTAAAAAAACCCTCCATAGTATTACAGTTTGAGGGAGTAGAAGCACTTGAAAAACCAGGCATAAACTCAGGGCTAATCCAAGGATGGTAGCAAACCTTTGCTTCTGCTATTACCAGTAAAGATGATGTAGAACATGATGAGCAGGTGGACACAATGCCTCAGGGGCAGGGATATGCTAAACTGTAAACTTCAATCCATGATTTGGAAACAGAGAATTTAATTACTGAGAGAGAGAAAAAAAAGGTAGAAATGAGAACAAAGTTTCTCATCATCAGAGAGTTGAAGCTCTGAAAGTCTTATCAATAGCTGCAAAGGGCCCAAACCTGGCCATTTATAGAAGCTTCATAAATTAGTGAAGAGGATTAAGAACTGGATTGAAATAACCCTAGATATCCTTAGCAGTTCCAGGTTTATCTTTTTAAACCAGGGAACAGAGAGTCAACAAAATCTCCCAGAAGGTAATCACAATGACCCTTCTGTGGAACTGAAAGTACTGTTAGAATAGAAAAAAATTTCAGCCAGATCAAATAATAAGGCAAACAAAGCCAAATTTTGCTTCCAGTTCTTCAGATTTCACATTACGTATGGGAGAAGTTCCCGGTCTTGGCTGTAGTCTATAATCAATATGTTTCAAGCAAATTTTGGATCATCTTCTTATTTCCTGCATGGTCACATAGAGGCATGAGTTTTCAAAATGAGTGGGAACATTTTGTTGCATCTTACTCAAAAATGGATGGTGACAGAAATCCTCTGTGTCCTGTCCTGCCACTCTTACAATGAGGATCCCATAGTGCCAGACCTCGAGGCTGCAAAGCCAGGGAAGCAGTAACATCTCACGTGCAGTAATGAGAGGAATGCCTTTTCTACAATGAGTGCTTCCCCTTTCTGCTGAAGCTATGCCACAAAAATGCATTTTAAACAGAGTTTTCCTTGCACTAGCGGCTTGGGCATCTAGCCAAAATGTGGTTCTCTTTGTTCTGGTGCATCAGGAAGAGCAAATTATGGTGCTTGTATCTTTTTTTTTCCCATTAAGCTGCTAGAGAGCAGGGGTTCTGTTCCTGGAAAGGCAGGTGTGCTGAAAGATAAAGCTGGTACTGTCCAAGCTCCCTGGAACACTTTCAGGTCACTGTAAACAACCTGATCTTATTTTGAATCAATGGCTCGAGATTAATAAAATTTCAGCAGGTAGGAACACCATAGGTAGAATGGTGTGGACCTGATAGCAATCCTGCAGAGATAATAATACCAGAAATTTGTATTTTGCTTTGAGTTTATTTTTTTTTTTCTAAAATTATTTAAATATAAACAAACCCTTTTACAGGGAAACCAAAATAATCAAGAGATCTGTCAAGGCTTCTTGATTTTCTCTTTGAAGATAAATAGAGTGCTTTTACGGTCATATACAGAGTCTTCTGCTAAGTAACTTCAGCTCATTGGAGACGCTGATGGTCTCTGAAAGTGCCCAAAGGGATAGAAGGCCAGCTTTCATCATTTGCTGCTGATACACTGTGCAGCACAGAGAGACTGAGGAGAATAATTCTACATGAGAAGAAAAAAGTACTGTATTCCTTTCAATGACCCATCTTCAAAGGAAATAAAGGCTTTGGTGGTATAAAAAAAGTAAGAGTGGTGCTGAGGTTTTGCCATATTTGCTGTATCCTGTGTGAATTAATTTCATTCAAGTATGAACTGTGCTTGTGGCTTTCTAATTTACATTATGTGTCCGAACAATTTTCTATAGTGCCTTTTGAGAAGAACTTGTGGTTTTAGACAAATTGAATATTGTTCTCTCTTTCATGGAGATCATCCGGAGCCAGTCAATGACTCAGTTTTTTATAGCCCTTTTAAAATTTCATTTTATTTTTAGAATGTAGAACTTTCTTTGATTAGTTGGAGCCTATTCTTTTGCAGAGACACATTGTTTGAGAAATCACAAGTGGCTTCACATAAACACTCAGGAAGGGAAAGCTGTTGAGGCTGTAGGAAAATCTGAGGCGGGAGCATAGCACTGTAATGCAATGGAATGGATTACAGCACATATCAGATTAAGTGGAAGAGCTAATTGATGTTCAATATATCACATCTTTGCCATGCTTGTGACTTTGGGGAGGGAAAGGGGGAGCTGAGAACTCCATTTGCTGCAGAACACAGCAGCGACAGCGAGACACAAAGAAACAAATTTTCTGTGGTCAGCCATGACGGAGCAGTGCTGCTGCTTCCCTGGGCATAGGACAACCATCTGCTGCCTCTCACAAAATGCAAGTCCTCCTGTGTGGGCTCCAGCTCCAGTCTTCAAATTCCCAAACCCTCTGACTCTAAGGACCAGGAAATAGAAGCCTGAAGCCTGACCCCGCTGAGGGTTTTTTCCTCTCTCGAGGAAATTCGCAGACTGAGGACCACAGAGGAAGTCTCTGGAGAAGGAAAACTTTGTTTGTTGCAGTTTTCTGACAGTCACTATCCCATCACTCTCCATCTACAGCATACAGCTCTCACATCCATTTTCACTTGCTTCTGGAGACTCCATTGTTCCCTGCTGTAGAAACTGTTGTCTGTGACAAGGGCAGCAAGCACACTGCCACAGGTGTCTGGGTAGCTACTTGTATAAGTCTCATAAGCATGCTCTCTGATATCAGGAGTAGTAGATATCCTGATTTTTTTTAAATGAAATTTTAAAAAATGGAGGCACAGAAATCTTTCTTGCCAGGGCTTTTGGGGCCAGGCATGTGAGCTGGGCAGCTCAGGAGCAGTGCAGCTCTGTTCACATGGGGCTACACCCATGTACATCAATCTAAGTAATCCAATGCTGTCACACAGAGTTACCTCAGGTGTCTCTGCACCTGAGGCAGTCTGCACCTTGATCATCCTCCCAAAACAATAAGGAGCTGTTAAGAGTAACTTGTAACTTGTAATCCCCAAGAGGACCAACCCAGGAGTGTCACAAACCTGTTCATGGAGGAGGAACGAGAGCTTCAAAGCCCTGCAGAAGGTTTTGGGCAAGGCAGTGCCTGGTTTCGAGGCTCCCTGTTGCCTGGTGGAGCCTTCTGCCCCGAGGAAGGATGCAGGCCTGCAGGTGGCTCGGGAGAGCAATGGATGCTGCAGCGCAGGAGTTGGAGGCTCAGGCTGCCAGCCAGGACCTGCTAACATAGTAAATGCTAATTGAGGCAGTGTATCTGAAGATGCTGTTGGCAAGGTATTTCAGTTCTTTTGTTCATTTGGTGCCCATGGTAATTTGTCTAAAATTTGAAGGTTGCCATTTGGTAATTTTTGCGTAGCTAACAAGAGCTAACCCAAGTCTTCTACATCCTGTAGCTCTCTTTCTGTGTTTAGTTACCCCAGAAACACTATGTTCCAAATGTAGCTACTAGAGAGCCTCCAAAACACAAGAGATTCACTGTATATTAGTACAGCATAACTAATACTTACTAGTGAAATGAGTTAAACATTTTTTATCACAGTATGAAATTCACCAGATTTCTTCAAATAACCACTCATTGTTGGTCTGTTTGGTCCCATTACAGTAATATGTGAAACCCCCATTAACTAAACAAGAATCACATCAAAAAAGCTGTTTACCACTCACACTCCACTTACCTTCTGAAGTAAGTGATGCTCATGCATGCTCAAGTCTATGTGATCAGTAGCTCCACAAGCAGAAGTCTTTCTCTAAAGCCTGAAAATGAGTTAAAAACACCCACCCTTTACTCTCTCTTACTTGGTTAACACTCAGAGGCAGATTTTTTCCTTCTTTCAAGGAGTAAAAAGAGCTGCCAGAAGCAGCAGCAACACTTTCCATATGCAATATTTATGCTCATTTCATTGCTGCAGAACCCCAGACAGTACGAACCTAAGCGATAGCTTGGCTGAGCCTTTCACTGCAAACAATACACTGTGGGCTGGGAGGACTTTTCTGCACAGAGGAAAAGAGCATCTGGTGGCTGCTTTACAGGAAGACTCGCTGCACCTTCTTTATCACACTTCTGCACCTGTGAGCTCTCTTCATTACTTCATCTTCCTCTCCTCAGGTACAAGTTATTGTGAATTGTTAAGGATTATTGCATAATGCCTTTTACTAATAAAAATTTACCCACAGATGGAACCTGGTATTAGATGAGGCAATGCTATCTGTCTGCCCTGACAGGTTTGTGAACTTTGAGCAGTTCTGTTATGCATTTGATGCAGTTTTACCTTCTAGCAGCACATACAATTGCAGAGGATCACTCAACATTGTATTTTGATTGTGAAGTCTCTGGGCTGAGACCATCTCTTGCATAAGCAGAGCCTAATGCACTAGGGACGTCTTTTAGTCTGTGTCCTCCAGATACTTCTGGGATGGAAGTTCTAAATATTATCAGTCCCCAAGACTGAATTATTCCTGAGCTCTTCCACTCCGTAAAGTTGGTATAATCCACTTGGTGTCGTACCAATTGCTTTACAAAGTTAAACATTTGTGCTTTTACCACAAAAGCACAAGGAAAAAGTTAAAACGGCGTTCCCAAGGAGAAACACAAACACCCACACATGTATCCAGGTGTTTACAGAAATACTGAGCTGAGAAAATTCAACTGCAGCCTGTCTCTAAAGTCCATAGTCACTGAATCTTCTGTTGTCAGACCACCAAGCACCTACAGCACTCCAGCCCTATACCAGTTTCCATCAGCGCAGCCAAGCACTGCCGGCAGGGTGCAGACCAGGCTCCCACATCGCCTCGCTCTTTGGTGAGCACTGCAGTGGCAGACAGAGAGATGGAGAGAGGAGCCAGTGAGGCCTTTGGCTCCAGGAAAGGAACCAAAATGAAGAGTCACAGTGGGAACAGGTATTTCAGCTGCTGAAACAACCTCCAGTGCTGCACCACAGGAGCATGTGTTGGCACATTCTCAGGTGGGAGCTGCTCTCCGTGCTGCAGCAGTTAGAAATGTACTGTGATGACTGTCCCAGTACTCTTCAAGGCACAGGACACAAAAATGTTGAGCTCTGAGCTGGCTGGCATAGCCAGAGGGTGCAGGACACAGCTCCTGAGAGCAAGCCGCCGACAAAACACATCACTGCCCCCACCCTGCTTTTCGCAGACCTGCTGGCTCCACAGCTCAGGAAAATCTGCATCTCAGATACTCAGCACGGATACTCCTGTGGCTCCTGGGAGGGGCTGGTCACCTTAATATAGGGGTGGAGATCTCCACAACTGGAGGAAAAAACTAAAACCAGGTTTTGCCATCTGTGGCCACATCTTTGTATCACTGCTTGTTTTATGCCTTTGGAGAGTTCAGCCCCGCCTCTGTTCAGCTATTAGTGCTTTAACAGATCTTCCAGCCATGTGAATTAAATTGTCATTGAATCTAGTCATTTCAAATCAGATCAATTCAAGAGTCTTGAAATTAAAATATACACAATCAATGGAAGCATTTTACTATTGTACTCTTGGGATTATTTCAGACATGCAGTTAAAGATTTCCATCAGCTGTGGTTGACTGGATTTACTAAAGAATTTTGCTGTTTTAAAACTGTCCTCTGTTCCCACACGCAAGATCCAGCTAATTAATTCTCCAGAGCCTAATTTTTATCAATTTTGGAGTATTTTTTGTGCCACACCCTGAAGCACATCTACCATTCTGCAATGCAAAGAGCTGCTGCTTGCAAAGGATGTGGAAGCAGAAAGTAAATGGTAGATACAACAAAGGGGAAGCATATAAGACCATTACCTCCTATAGCTGCAAGCATCTCTTAGTGTTGCACAGCAAGACACCAGTCCAATTGTATTCAGGTTTTGTAGACATGACGGATAGAAGCAGTAAAATGGAGGTTTTGATGACTATCTATTGACACAGCTTTGTGCTGTGCTTGTAAACTGGGGATTGTCTAGAGAGAGCTGGAGCAGATACATCACTCACTCACAGGGAATACTCACTCTTAGGAATGCAGTGTAAATGGGCATTGCCATAATGACAGATGTTATATGTCCCTTTGTGATCACTGTGGTGTTTTATAGCTGAGGAGGTGGGGGAATCCAGCAGGATATACACTCAAAAACAGGCAGTGCTGGTGAACATTTTCAGCAGAACTCAATGGCCTTTGCAAGGACCTTTCTTTACTTCTAACCATGTTGAGTCACTGTTTTCACATAGCAGAAGGAAGAAACAAAGCCAGAGAGCGCAACAAAGAAATTAACAGCAGGTAAGCACAGTTTTTAAAAGAAGGGTTGGTGGCAGAGTAAGAAAGTGTAAGTAAATTGCTGAAGGACAGGATTTATAAGACCTTTGAAGATGGAGTGTATCTTGAAGAAACCTTTACAGATGTTCTTCCTGGAGAATGCATTAAAGAAAACATACAAATGACCATACTGGGTCAAACCAAAGGTCTGTATTGCCTAACATCCTGTTCTTAGCAGCACCATGAGCAGATTCTTGGGATGAGAGCAGGAGGCTGTGCATGGTACATCCTCTGAATACTCACCCAGACACAACATATTTCAATTTCAAATAACTTCCTGATTTATTTGAGGTTTTCTGTGTTAGTTAACCCTCAGGTACGTGAAGTTCATTGGTATATGGAGTTCTCTTCCATGTGCCTATGACATAAAGGAAAGTTTCAGCTTCCGCCACATCATTTGGCAGCAAGTGACACCAGTGTAATGCTCCCTGTGTCAAGGACATTTCTATTTGCTTTGAACTTGCAGCTACAGCACAGTCCTCCCATTGTATCAGATAATTCTACTTGGAAAAAAAATATAATGAAAACGGTAGTTATACCTGAGACCCAAAGAAAACTAAGGGCCAAACATGGAAGAGGCCAGTCTGCCCTAGAGATGGCACTGAATAGTCATGATATTTTGCATGACTATTGCTTGCATTCAATTCTGCACCGATTGCAGTGTTTATACGACTGCAAGACCAGCCCAAGATTTGACAGTGTGAAATGCAGCAGAACGGTGAAGAATAAAAGAATGTAACTTTTAGCTAAACTAAAGACTAATCATTCCAGATCCTGCTATGAGGAAGCTGGTGACTGAGACTGGGAGCCTGTAAAGGAGCAGTCAGAAGGAGAAAGGCAGTTAGCTCCTCAAGTGGATCTGCCACTGATTGCGGAATTTTTGCAGACTGTATCTGAACTCAGAAGGCAGGTATCTCCCAACCAGTGTTGTGGTTGGACACAGGCAGTGTGTTGAAAACCTTAACAAAATGACAGCAAACTGTGTAGCACCAAGGGAAAAATAGTCAGTAAAAGCTCTCAGTTTTCAGCATCCCTAAATGCAGGTAAAAAACAATTCCCACAAGGAACTGTTCCACAATGTGGGAGATCGTAACAAGCAAGGCAAAAATCCTGGGCTGCACCTCAGCAGCCCCTGTGACAGGTATATGTAAACACACCCACCTCACAGGAGCTTTTTTATGCTTCTCTCTGTTGCCACAGCAGAGAACTCTGCAGTTTTATGTCCATTATCTCCTGATCTGGAGAGATGCTTATAGCTCATGAGGGACCTATTTGTCCTGAAACAGCTTTTTGCCAATCAATTTCATTGGCATTATGGGACCATGTCAGTGCAGCAGAAGCTAGCCAGCTCTTTACTTGTTTTGAAGCACATTGATCTCCCCAAATCTACAGAATTAACCCACAGTCCAAAATCAATGGATGAAACCCCCAAATACTCATGTGTCCTCTTACAGCAGTGAGCGACAGCACTGTTTCAGAGGGAGTGTAATTCTGTTTACAGTTGAAAAGATCCCAGCAATGAAAGACCTGGCTATAGTCCAAGTCTAATGGACTTCATTTAAACATACACACCAGCCCTGGAACACAGCAGCTCCTGTCACAACTGGTGTAACAAAAACATCTACTTTGGTGGATCATCTAACCTTCATCTCACATATCAGATCGACCAAAAGCAATGGAGTAGTTCATCTAAACCTTCACCTTTAAGAAAGCAAGTTAGTAGGGAAAAAAAAAATTACTAAATTAACCTGGAGGCTGTGGTACAAAAAAACCCATAAAATCAATATTTCTGGATTGTTTTTTTTTCTGAGGCATTGTCACAAAAAAAAAAAAAAAGGGTGATGAGATGGTTGTGAAGGTTTAAATTTCATCTGGGTACACAGAGGCAAAACAAGACAGCACATGTATTTACTTCCAGCCTCCCATACCCCTGCATGCTGTGGATGGGGCTTCTCCAGCCTTGAAAGTACTGTAAGGCACTGAGATGCCCATGGCTCAGATTCTGGTGGCTTCTCCTGAAGCACCTTATAGGGTCCCTGCACCTACATTTGGGTCAGATAGTGGCACTGGATTTAAAATAACCCAAATTATCTATATCCTTCTTGTTACTCAATATTTATTCACGATTCTGACTGAAAAATGCAGAGCAACAGCACTGTAAGACTTTGGAAATGTGTCTGTGGGACTCTAGTATTTTTGCTTCTTTTGGCTTTCCTTCTTCCCTGATAGCTCATAATACTTTTATATAATTACTCAAGCTTAGCATTTTAGTTAAAATGAGAGCAGTTTTTTGCATGAATCTGCAAAATCGATCCCGTGTGTCTCTACTGGCAGCCACTGACAGTCAGATTTTATGCACCCTAATGCTGGAAATGCACTTACCGAAATTAGATATCCCCTTGCAGCAGAGCTCACCGATAGCGGGGCAGGTCTGTGCTGCCTGCACCCTGGGAATCAGCTGGCTACACCTTATCTTGCAGGAGATTGAATTTGTGACATTTTTTATTCTAAGGCTCAACTGTCAAGATGCCAGAATTGTTTGTCAAGCCAGCTTCAAGAATAATGGCAAATCCCTGACATTGCCAAATGGGTTTGAAGGTTCACTGTAGCAAAGCTGCTTTACAGAGCTCATTTTTTATTACAATCCTTACCTTTACATCTTGGTTTTCCCAGGCACTTCGAAGGAAATGGAAATAAGGAGCCACCAACCTAATCCATTCCATGCAGTGAATGATTTTGCAAGCTCAGCAGACATTGTATTGCCTGCAGGAGCTCTCTTCTGAAATAAATCTTTTCTTCTAAAAAAACTATTGGTGCATTTGCATGTTTCCTTTCAGAAGCATAGAGGGAGATATGCTTGGGGAAAAAAAGTAATAAAGGAAGAATTTTGCTGCGGTAATAGCCTATCTGGACTGCACAGGTTAAATTTGTGCTGTTCCTTTCCATCGCCGTGATACCCCTGATCACCTGAGCCACCTTGTTACCCTGCCTGGGGAGGGACTGAGCTGTGATGTGCCAGCTCCCTCTAAGGAGCTTTGGAAAAGGGGCAAACCCTGACAGCACAGGAGAACTCACCCACACAGCTTTAGTGTCCAGAGCTACTCTCTGCAGTCACAGCTCTGCTGGTTTGATGGTGCTGGCATGGCCTTGGCCCCTGGTGGCCCTTCCCTGGTGTCATGGTGCTACACAGTGCCATGGGACACACCGAATCGACAGAAATTCCTTTCTCCTGCAGCAGCTGCTTTTACCATCATCTGTACTGCCAGAGCAATGTCACTAAATAGATTTGGGACAGATGGGCTGTTTCTTTGGCTTTGCACTGCTGAAATTCTGAGTGTTAGCTTCTTAAGCACAGATCTCTGCTTGGTGGGATGGAAAATAATCCTGAAACCCATTTCTAACGCTCTCCTTGGCTTGGGGAAGTGGAACACGGGATACTACTGAGCCCCTAATGCAGCAAAATGCTTTCATTTAGGCTCATGTCCTACTGAATGAAGGCTTGGTCAAGGCACAATTTACATAAATGTTTTAGGGCAATGAATGAGTGCGTTCCTGATGGCAACTGGGAAGGGCTGTGGTGGCTGCTCTATATTGCCACCTCGGAATCTGTGTTCACTCCGCAGCCTGGGTCTTCAAAGTTTGCCAATTTATGTACCCACACATCGGATCTACAGAAAACACAAGGAGAAGCCCCACTAAGAAATAATCCTTTTTTTCACACCGTGCTTTAAATGTGGAGATGCAGGGAAGCCTTCTTGGTTCTGAAGGTCTTACTCACCGAGCTTTTCATAATGAGTATGAATCTGCATAAATCTGTAATGTAGCTCAAGTACAGAACAATGTGTCCTTATTTTTGTCCCTGAGAGTGGCATCTGATGTTTTTTGGCTACTGGCTGCTGGTGCGTGCCAAGCACAGGACTCTGGGTGTTGTGCCCTGCCTAACCAGCAACAGGGAGACAGGCAGAGGTGAAGTTTTCAGAAAGAAAATTAAAAAAAGGAATGGTTCCAAATCAACACTAAAGCTCAGTCAAGATAAAAATTTGCAGATTTTGAAGAAAGACGCTGAAGTAGATAAAGAAGGGGAAAGTCTAAAACTTGGGTAGAAAATAACCCAAACTCTTTCCGTAAAATCTTCCATTTAAAAGACAGGTCTGGCTGTCATTTCCATCCTCTACATCAGCCAGCTATTGCTTAGCATCTTTGCTGAACTGCAGCACTGAACATTTGGAGCAGCTATAAAAGACCTTTATGAGTATACGAGCAAACTTAATCACTGTTAAGTAGATTCCCCAGACAGAAAAATAAAGTGTGCTGTTTGTGTTGGATGACGGAGCTGGATGCAGCGTGAATCGTACTGGTTTGATCAAGCCACTGCAATGTTCAGGTGGTCCAAAGGAGTTCAGCACTCAGAAGGTACCCCAGGATATGACCAGATAGTACAGATGATTCTGCTCATTCATAACGTCTATTAATTTTTTTTTTAAAAAACCAACAAAAACACAAAAAACAAACAAAAAACCCCAAGAAACCAAAACAAAAAAACAACAACAAAAAACCCAAAAAACCTAAAACAAACAAAAACCCAAACAACAACAACAAAAAGTTGAGCCGTTTTGGAAATCCAGCTCTGTCTCAGGAATCCTTGAAATGCACTGCTGGCTTGGCAGTGATCCTTCTTTGAAGAGAAGCTCTTCACAAAGATCTGCACCCCAGCTTTCGTTAAGTTAAGCAATTTCTTCCATGGTGCCAGGAAAATGCACCCACCTCTTTTCTTTTAGAGAATATTGTGAATCCCAGGGACAAGACTGTGTGGCTGTGCACTAGGTTGTGGTGTGTTTTGTGCGCATCAGCCTTCTGGTGTTCAATGAACATTCAGACCCAGTGGCATCACAGCCACTATGCTTAAGGAAATGTAATTTTTTCCTGTAAAATTGCGATAAGGAAATTAGCTGTTTTTTCATATGTTTGCAATAACATATGTCGTGGGACATTTTTTCTGTGCTCCTAAATGTTCACTCACTCAAGAAGACACATCGACAGAGGGAACTCCTCTGCCCTTCAGATCCCAAGTTAGCTAGTGGCTTGATAATCAGAAGGGAAAATCATATTTTGTTTTTAACCAGGTGTACATAGTTTTCAATTGGACTAACCACAAGGGCAAATTTGAAGAGATATTGTGAAGACAAAAAAGTCACTTAAGAGAATTAAGACAATTCAAGACACAAGGAGTTAATGGTGATATACTCAGCAGTTTGTAGCTGTTTTTATGTGCTGATGATACTCATTATTTACAGCAGCTGGTAAACCTGACTGGTTTACTACCGTGGCCAGTTCCGACTCATGTTTCTCTCTCATTTGACTCCATGTCAGGTAAGAGATGATCTGTGACCTTGGAAGCTCTTGCTCTTTATCAGAGAAATCCTAAATTCTGTTAAATAATTGCTGAAATCTTCTTGTTTTTTCAACAAAATCAATAGCATCTAATTTTTTTAAAAGTGATGTAATTTTGAGAATAGAACTGACATTGCTTTTACTTGATAACAAAATCAGAGTGCCCAGAGCAAAATTCCTTACAACTGCCCAGCCAAGAAAAAGATAACAGAACCACAAATAATAGCTCCAACCATCTTTCCCCCAGCCAGCTCATTCACTCTGCCTCTCTCCTTCATGTGCATTGCTCTTCCTGAGCCCAAATTCAAGTGCATTCACTGCAGATTCACTGCACTGTTTGGCCATTGGTTTCCAATGCTGTCACTATTTTTTTAATGTGAGAACATTTTGCTTTCTGCAAACTATCACATATTCCCCATCCATCCTAATTTGTAAATCACGTATTTTCCCCATCCATCTTTATCCCACCCCATGTATCTCTTTGAGCACTGTTTTCATGCTCTCTACCTTTGTTTTCATCTCAGGCTGCCTCTCTCCTATTCAAACACAATGTCCAGCACTGAAGTGTGACTGGCTCTCTTAGTCTCTGCCTATAATAAAAACAAGCCTGGCTCGACAGCAGGTTTACAGCCTTATTACTTTAAATGTTCTTACTGTGAAAAAATCTGCTGGTTCTGTGTGCGTAACAAATGTCCCCGGGGGCAGGCACAGCGGATTGCAGTGCTGCCTGTCTGGCAGAGGGACAGCCCTCGCTCCGGCGCCTGTCCCGAGCACAGCCCAGCTCTGCAGGACACTGCCACACTGCCCGGGCCCAGGGCCACAAGGAGCTGGGACACGGCCAGGGCTGAGCTATACAGGGAGCTGGCATGCAGGGGCTGGTGGGCAGAAACATGCACAAAGGTAGAAAGATGCAATCTGGACATACAAGATGCTGCTGGTCCGTCCCTTCCCTGCCCTACTAGAAAAAAACCAAAAAACGTCGCAGAAGCCTCCACCACTTGCAGAGGTTTTCAGGATTGACACTGGAAAAAAGATTTGGGAGATACAGCAGAAAGAAAGGATGAGAAAGGAGGGCATGTGTATGCTCATCAATTCTCAACAGGGATGAGGTTGAATTGAAAAGCTTCCTGACGACCTTCAACGAGCTACTGAAGCATGAATGCAGCAGCTAATTGAGAGGGAGAGTTGATTGCCGGCACTACACTTAGAGACTCCAGGTTAAAAAACCGCAGAAGAAACTGCAAAGTGATATGTGAAATTATACAGAATGCAGGCAGAGAGGGTTGAAGTGTTAAGCCTTCACCATGATAAGCAGCAAAATGCTCGTATGTTAATTTAGAGACCAGAGCTGAAGGGCTTGTGCCTTTTTGCCTGCTAAAGCCTTTGCAGCAAACAGAATTACAGGAGGCTGATAAACACTGGCAATAAACTATCCCCGGACATATGCAGGGGTCTGGAGTGTCAGTTAGTAAACTGTAAAATTTCTTTCACTCTGATGGTTCTTTGTAGATTGCTGCATATTTTCCCTGTGGAAATTATGGCAAAATACAAGATTAGTTTGTCAGCGACATAGGCAAATTTTTAATTTATCCTTAGAAATTTTAACTGTACCTGCCTCCAAATTAACTGTCCTATCTTTAATTTCTTAGAGACAACAATGTATTTTAAAAAAAGATAGCCAGTCTGGCTTTTGTTGCCCTGTTGCATGTGTGTTTGTGTGCGTGCATGTGCGTGTACGTGCACATCTACGAGTGCTACAGCAGGTGCTACTCAAGGATGTGTTGACACTGAAATTCCTGTTTATTCTCAGAGCAGTCACTGTGCATCAGGTTCATTTATTATCTGACAATAAGGTCGGTTTCTTTCTCTAAATCAACCTGCAGGCACATTTGTCTGGAGCTCTAAGATGAATTCAACAATAATAAACAACTACAGCCCGGTCTGGCACAACACAGTTTCAGCCACGGGCACATTACGTACCTTTCATCCAAAGCAAACAGGAAAATTTAATGCTTAAGCCATCTCCTAGAGCTGCCATGCGATATCGATGGTAATACAAATACTTAACATTGTAAAATTAGATTAATATTATGTCCTTTAATAATGCAATAATTTTGTAATAGAACTATTAATAATGAGCATCATCTTACTTTTTTTTATTCTAGACTTATAACAGTGACACCAGTGACATTAAATCATCTTAAATATGTAACCAAAAAATCATCATGGAAAACCACAGAAATTTTGAGCTGTACTGAGGTCCCAATACTTCCAAATCCTGTGTTCCTTGGTCTGTCCTTAGTCCCTCTGTCCATGACAGTATTTATAGTGTGTGGTCACATGTTGAGGAAACTTGGATGGTATAAATGCACAAGAATAACTATAAATGAAGCAAAAACGAGCACCCTGGAGCAGCAACAATAAGAAAACCAGAAGGCTTTTGGAAAGCAGTGCATTTTATTCCCACATCTCATTCTGCAGTCTTCCACTGATGCTATTAAAATACCTCAGCACGAGGCAGTATTTTTATTTTATTGTGCGACAGTGTCTGTTACTGAAAAAGTGGATTGCATTTGTCAAATTCCCATTTTAATTTAGGGAATTTACAGGTAAAAACAGAATACAATATAATCACATTTTGACTATACATGCAAATGTACAACATTGTAACAGCAGCTTTTTTAATAGTCAAAACTGTTTGAATTTCCACAGATTTCTACTAACAATTCAACAACAGTAAGTGGCAAAATATTTAACCTCCTCCAGAAAAAAGTCCTGAAACAAGAGTCCAAGGGGAGAGCTTCCTACAATCTGTGTCAAACATGGTGTGTGCACTATGGGATCTAAGACTGGCATCCAGGTGGTAAGAAGATCCATATGTTTTGCGGACAGAAAACACTGAGCACAGTGAGGACAGATCAGAAATGTGGGTTTCTCTGCAGCCCTCTGTATGACTACAGTGCAGTTCAATATTGCAATGAGTTCAGTAACACAGCAACTACAAGTCATAGGCACAAACTTCTTTAGTCTAGGATGCATATGAAAAACTAACGAAAGCCCTATCATATTATCCTAGAAACAATAAATAGTACTTTTATTGAAAAGATACCATATGGAGCTGGAACAGAAGGTAAACGTATTTTGGCATACAGCCAGCATCTCTTAAACACAAGCTATACATAACACATGATGTACAGGTCTCCATGCCCTGTCCCCCAGCTCAGCAGCTACAGACTTTAGTATAAATGTCCTTATGGCCATTCATTCTTTCCAAATTCATGGGTGATGCCAGGTCAGCCAACTTCTGCAATCGCTCAGTAAAGATACTACCACAGCACCTGATGTTTCTGCCTGCATTTATTGACAAGAACCCAAAGCTCCCCCAGAGAGCAGTTTTGCAAATATTCCCTGCTGGGCAAATCACTCACTTCAGACTGAATGCGCTGGGAGGCTAATGCTGCCTGTTCGGCTGGAGAAAGCATTGGCTAGGCACTGCTTAATTAGAGCTGTGGGAATAATTGATTTTCAGTTCAGTGGCTTAATAGATAATAATAAATAATTATTAATAACAATAACAATATTAAAAACAACGACAACAACAAACCCGGTTCGTTTTTTCAGGAAATGATAGCAACTTGTTTCAGACTGTGATCAAGGTAGCCCCGATGGCCGCAGCACCCTTTTGGGGCGGGAAATACTCAGAGTCAAATCTTTGCTCCGTCTCATCTGAGCAAAGATTTCGCCCAAGTACCCCCACCCACGAAAAGGATATCCTCAGGTGAAGAAACAAACATTTGTTTCCACAGTCTTTCCAGTTAAACAGATGTGGGACAAAATATTAGCATATTCAGCAGAGGTGTCGCTGGAGCGCCTGCTTCCCACCTGCCACACGAGTGGCTTGAGTGGCTGAGGGGAGAGGCAGCTCTGCCCCTCACAGCCCATGGGGACAGGGACAGGGACAGGGACAGTCTGGGCACTGGGGAGCTGCTTCTACCGAAGCTGTGGACATCCTCGTGCCAAACACAGTGAGCATCCCTGTCCCCAAACGCTCAGCCATGGGGTCTGCCAGAGCCAGTGGCAGCTCCTGCCTGCCTGCTCGCATTTGCTCCCACTGGACAGCACAGCACAGGGACAGGGAGAAGGGATACACACAAAGCCATGGACCAACACGTGGCCAGGATGTAGCAGAACTGTCCTGTAAATCACCCCTGGGAACTCCAGAGATTCAGTGTCCCCAGCTCTCCTGTCAGCCTCTGCTTTTGAGAGGATGGATGGAGAGGACACCTGGGTTCCAGTCCAGGCTCTGATTCATCCGACTTTAGGGTACAAGGAGGGTTAACACAAGGCACACACTTTCTCCCTAATTTTTTTATAGCCTTCCCAAATCAAATCAATACATACCAATATTTCCAAACTCTTTTATTTGAGTCAAGCTAATATTCTAAATGCTATGTGTAGTTAAAGCTCATAGATAAACATCCTTCTTTTGCCAATCAAAGCTTCTCAGAAGCTCAGATCTGATTCTGTTTTCATGTACACCACCACAAGACTAAAGTATTTCTACTGAAGACACAAAGCACCCAATGTAAACCAGGTCCAAGGCTCAGCCTGGACAGTTTCAATTCCTCAGATAAGACAGTGATTTCACATCAACACAACTGAAGTGGCACAACCTCTAGCTCTGTTGCAATTGTACTGACACAGAGGAGCACAAAAAAGTACAGTTAATATGAGTTTATATTGTAGGAATTAGTTATGTAGAGTACCTATAATTGGACAGATACAGATACAGAAGGACATTGGCAGAGCCTCCAAATGTGTTAAAGTCAAAAGGCTCCCGACACAATCTAAGGTATAGGCCACTGCTGTGTCACTGGCACTGCCGAGTAACTCAGTGGTACTGATGTCCCTCACAGCCCAGGCTGCTGGGCAGGTGCCCTGGGACTTCCCATTACCCAACTCTCTCTGTGTCTGCATCAGAGTGTCAGCACCTTAGCTGAGGTGGGTCTAAAGTGACGTACTGAAAGCAGCTGAAAGCAAGCCCAAAGCATGAGCAAACTATGACCTTTTGCTTTTTGACAATGAGGTAAAGTCATCCTGAATGATTTCGATTTGTAAGCATTGATATGGAAATGTATGCTCTGCCTTTCCCCCTGTACAGAGAACCAGGTGTCTGTCCTCAAGAAATAGGTTTTCAAATCTGCTTTTTAAGGGTTTGGTAGCTCTTCATTTTCTATCAAATAATCCTTCTTTATATAATTAGTGCCCCTCACCAACCTCCATACTCCAAGATAGGCTTCTTTCAGTGAGCTTCTGTTCACATCTTGTGTGATGGTGGATTTTCCCTGAACCACAGGTGCCTTGGCTGATTTCTCAGTGATGTCCTTCTCTTCCTCTCCACTCTGTCTGTCCCCTGTGGATGATCCTTCCACTGCTGCTTCCTCAGTCCCCTTTCCCTGGGAAATGGTCTCCATGGCAAACAAATCTTGGTCTCCAGCCTGCCTTTTCCCCTCCTCTTCTCTAGCTTCTTTCTCCAGGTCCTCATAGCTGCTCTGCCGCCTGGTCTCAATGTACTTGGCCACGCAGTAAATGATAGACCCCAAGGTGTTGACCACAACACCAGCTATGAATAACTTTGTGGGCTCCACATCATTGAATGCCACCATTCCTACTGTGATGGTGGCTATGCTCTTCACCACCCCTACAAAGCTGGTCGTCACAGCTGAGTTAATGTAAGTGCAGTGGAGGGTGGTAAAGTTCATGGCACAGCTAATCAGGACACAAGCAATAAAGATGCATACCATGGCAGGGTCCTTCCACCCTGGGAAGGACCAGACGTTGATGGAATCCATGCTGGCAAAGGAGCAGATGATGAGAAAAGGGGTGGCCGAAACAGCAATGGCATACTGAGCGGTCAGGGGTCCGTATTCACTATCTACACTGGTTTTCTGAATGAGCACCAGGTAGGCAGCGTGTATCAGCACAGCCAGCACGCCTGTCACATAGCCCATAGCATCCCCAGTCAGGTCACCAGCTCCTGTCAGGAGAGTCACAGAGAGAAAGAAGCATAGGTGTTGCATGCGAGACAGAAAGAGACCACTGCTTTGGACTAGAGGGATATTTAGGAAATAGCATCCATTGCACTTTCCATAACCCCTAGGATTTGTCATGCTTGTCCCAAGTCTTGCTTCCAAACAGATCTTTTTTTTTTTTTAAAAAGCTGAAAACCTATTGAATGTCTTTCATACCCTCTCTAAATCCCACAGCCAAAATCAGATTGCCTTCTCCCTTTTGTAAAAACACTCTGGAAGATTTGTAGCTGAAACCGCACACAGCAACCCTGAGCATCCTTTTGCCAGCACAGACACAATCCAGCTCTGGCTGGCCAGGCTGCCTGCCCTCCATCCCACTGGCCCACCTGCACCCTCTAGCAATGGAGCTCTGTGGGGTCTGTGAAGCGACAGCCTCCCTACCGAGCCTCCTGTCAGCCTCTCTGCAGATTTAACTACACACTGTGCATGCGTTCTGTTGTCTGAGGCAGCCCCCAACCCAGGAGTGCTGCCGGGCCACAGAGTGCCAGCTTTGCCTCCCACCCCACCTACATCTCGGCTGGTAAGCAACACGGGTCTTCCCGGCCCCAGAGGGCTGCAGGTGACCCCTAAGCTTGCACCTGCCCTTATAAGATCACACTTGCCCCACTAGGGCTGCAGTTGCCCCGTGGGCTTGCAGCTGCTCGCAGAACATTACATCTAGATGCACCCACCTCCCATAAGGCTACACTTCCCCCCATAAGGTTGCACCTTCCCTAGAAGGGTTGCAATAAGGTTGCACCTACTCACATAGGTTTGCACCGATCCCCATAAGGATGCGCCTATTTCCAAAAGGTGGTACCGACCCCTCCGAGAAAGTCACAGCGGGACTGCATCCACGCCTGCAAGGCTGCACCTGCCGCCCGTGAGGCTGCACCTTCCTCCGTGGGGCGAAGCTGAACCCCAGGACTGCACGCCCCCGTACCCTCGCGTCTTTCCCCCAGGGCTGGCGCTGCCCTCCCGGTCCCGCGCCCGAAGCCCAGCCGGAGCAGCCACCGCTGCGGCCGCCCGTCCCGCCCCGTCGCGCCGCATCCCGGTCCTCCCGTCCCGTCCCCTCCGGTCCTGCCGCATCCCGGTCCGTCCCGTCCCGTCCCCTCCGGTCCCGCCGCATCCCGGTCCGCCCCGTCCCGCCCGGTTCCCCCGGCGCGGTCGCGGTCGCGGTCGCGGTCGCACTCACCGGCCAGCGCGGCGCCGCAAGTGGTGATGAGGACGGCGACCAGGACGCCGGGCGAGGGCATGCCGTCGCGGAGCACCAGGGCGCCGGTGACCAGGGTGACGAGGGGCAAG
>VZRL01003241.1:169173-212270 GCA_013397895.1 Origma solitaria
CCCCGATGTGTCCCCCCCGCGCCTCCTCCGGCGTGTCTCCCCTCCTCTCCGCGTCCCCTCCCCGCCCCCGGAGTGTCCCCACGCCATCCCCAGAGTGTCTGCGTGGCCGTTCTGGGTGTCCCCCATCCCGCCGCGCCCGCCCCCCACGTAAGCCAGGTTCTCCCCGCGGTGTCCCCCGGAGCACACCTGGCTCAGCGGCGATGGGAAGATTCCCCCTCCCTCTGGAAGCCCTCCCGACCCCGCTCGGGTGCAGGAGGGCGGGCAGCGGGAGCGGGCACCGAGGTGCTGTCCGCGCGGGGAGAACCGCGAGGCATCCGCGGCGCAGTGCTACCGACCCGAAAATAACGTGGAAGAGCCGTGGGAAACCCCATGTCTCCCGGAGCGGGGAGATCAGCGCAGGTCCACACGTTCCCAAGCAGGCAGTACCGCTTCTTGCTCTCCAAAAGTGTACGGCCTCCCGGGAAAAAGCATCTCCGGAGCCTACCGCAGCATCCCTCGCACAGCCCCCCTGCTGCCACGCGTCGGGCGCCCGGCGGCCCCCGGCTCATCCAAGGGAGCCCTTCTCGGGCTGCGAACGGCAGAGAGACACGAACCGCTGCTAGGAAAGCAGCGAGAGCCAGGTTCTGGCAGAACCTAGTTCTTTTCCTTGAGAAGTCACTAAAAACTGGTAGCCACACAGCCTTCAAAAGTGCTGTTTTAAAGCCGGGTAAAGTTTAAATACGCTGATCGCTTCTCTCAACTTGCCGGATGAAGGTTTAACAGGAGACGGCAATAGATTACACCCACTCTAAGGAAAAGGCAAAGCAAAAGCAGCTCTCTCGGGCAGCCAGTCCTCTCTACGAGTCTCCTACAGTGTCAGGCAACACAAGGGAAGGAAAAACTATACTTTTATTCAGAGCTGCCTTATAATCTTGAGCCTCCTTTTGACATCATACATGTTCGATTTCTCTCATCAGGACAGGCAGGGTAAAGGAGACAGGGCAAAGTTCATAAAATGAAACAAGATACACATTAGAAATCTGGTAATGTGGGAAAGGAAAACCATTGGTACTGGAGACCAAGTCTGGCTTCAGAACCCACTGAAGAAATGTGCCAATATATTTACATCAGCCTCCATTTGGACTCACCCCAAGCCCACATGCAGCACAATTTAAAAGAGTATGTGGATCACCTTGACAGTGTTAGCACATGGGAGAAACAAACCCACAAACTCCTTCTGCCAAATAAGTTCAGATAGGAAAAAATCAAACTGCGCTTTATGGAAATACTGTAGTAATTTGGACTATGCCCTGTCCCTAAGTGTATCATCTTGCAAAAACAATTTTGTCACCTTACCAGTGAAATTATCACTAGAGAAGTGAATCTCTGAAATTGCAAAGTATCAGGCTGCAAAACTGCTTTGAGGGCTAAATACTTCCCTGACTGAAACAGAAAAACAAATGTATCAGAAACATAAAAATTTTAATAGACTATTTCATTTGTAAGGAATGTATAATGATCATCCTATTCCAACCGCCTGACCAGTTCAGCACTGACCAAAAATTAAATCATGTTGAGAAGGGCATTGTCCAAACGCCTCTTATACACTGACAAGCTTGGGACATCGACCACCTCTCTAGGAAGCCTGTTCCCATGTTTGACTGCCTGCTTGGTAAAGAAAGGCATCCTAATGTCCAGCCTAAACCTCCCTCTGGTGCATCTTTGAACCATTCCCTATCACTGGATCCCAAGAGGGAGAGATCAGCACTTCCCTATCCACTTGCCCTCCTCGGAAAGCGGCAGAAAGTGATGAGGTTGCCCTTCATCTCCTTTGCTCCAAACTAAACAAGCCCAAAGTCCTCAGCCTCTCCTCACAGGACATGTCTTCAAGCCCTTTCTCACCAGTTTTGATGTATGCTTCTGGATGCATTCAGGGACCTTCACACCCTTCTTACCTTGTGGGGCCCAGAACTGAATGGAGTACTCAAGGAGAGGCTTGGAAAGTTTGGAAAGTCAAGTGTTCAAGTACCAAATCCTTTCTTTTGGAACTCACCTGTGCTGTAAGGCCAGCTTCTCTTGCAACATCTCTTATGGTACTCCTAATTTTAATCTTGTCTATAGACAGCAGAGAGAGGTGGAGAGGAAGCTGTTGTCCCTTGCCAAACCATCCCTTTCTCAACACAGATTCAGGCCAGGTTCAGTGATAGTCTCCCACTGCCTCTCCACAACTCCAGAGTCATAAAAAACGTGTTCTCCCGCTCTTCACTGGGGAGGAATTGAATAAAGCAACAGGAAGACATCATCTGAGATGACACTTCAGTGAAGGTACTTCCCCGACACTGGCTGTTCATGTGTCCAGAGGGAACAGTGGCAGTTCAGTTCGTAAGTTGACTCCGTTAAAAGAATTTTGGCCTGGCAGTGGGGCACACATCATAGCAATGCATGGCTCTGTGGTTCCTTACCCTAATGGGATGATTATGATACCTTAACTCTCATCCTTTAATGGAAATTATGCTCACCTCTGCATTTCAACTAGGTACAATGACACGGGTGAGAGGAAAAAACTATCTGCAGCAAATTGGTGTCTTCCTAAGGGCATAGCTTTTTTTCAATGGCTTCTTGGATGAAAATGGTAAAGACCTATATAAAATGTTTAATGGAAAATTTGCTTTAATTAGAGTCTAATGCAACCATGAGGTCTATCAAGAAAGAATTGTGCAGAGTTGTATCCATTCCCCATCCTATGACCCTGAGCACAGCAGAGCAGTAGTACTGATAGGCACAGTACACCCTGCTTATGCAGCAAAATTTGAGGCCAGCACTGTACTTGGCTAGAAAAAAGAGATCACTTCATCACTGACACATACTCTGCACAAGCAGACACAAACAATAATTTAAAATACCTTTCTTTTATGAACATGCAGATCTAATGGGACATAGGGCTAGGGAAAGTCACATAAAGTATGGTCTCTACAAGTACAGGGAAAAAATTTGACCATCACCCAGTATTCACACTTGAAATAAACCATGATACTTTTCTTAGACGATACTCTATCTTTCACTGCATTTACTTTTTAAACAAGATTTCTTAATTGGGGAAGAGAACACAAGAGTATAGTCAAAGATACTGTGTGCAATTAATTTAATAGCATTATAGAATAACAAATCCACACCTTTAGAACTTGATTAATCAGTTTGTTTCTTGAACCAAAGAGAAACCCAGACCTCAATAAAATAAAATCTTTCACAGGAGCAAGTTTGAAAGCAGAACACATTACATCTTTTAGATTGTTGTTGTTAACTGTTTCAGTAAATGGAAAAAAAAGATTGGAAGCTAGTATTTTGGTCATAAAATAAGAAGTATTTCTTCAAAACAACTATAGCAAATATTCCCTGAGAATTAAGAATCAGCAACAACTATTGCCAAATTGTTTTTCTGTTACAGTGCAGAAATGTTACAGCACATTCTCTCCATTCAAAGATCACACAGGAAGATTAAAGGCCACAGTTTTTATTTACTATGTACATCTTCTGGATGTGCTCATCTTTCAAGAGAATTAAATCTGGATACAGCAATCCTCAGCACTGAAGCTAACCAGGACATGAAGGGAGAGAAGGCAGTTGAAGAAAGGTTTAATCCATGTGCTGAGTGTGCATGTTCAGAATTCCTAATTTCCCCCTCTTTGCTAGGTTTTCTAAATTTGCCCTTCCAACTGATAGGCTATGGCAGTATCTGGAATATCCCACTCCCTCTGTTCCCCCAGAAACATGTATATAAAATACACCCCTGCCATCAAAATGCTTCACTCAGACAAGTAACTTGTAATCGAAGCAGAAAAGGGAGATAAAACAGAAGAGTGGAGGAACTATTGAAGTTGAAATAATCAATTTTAATGCCTAAAATTAGATTTTATGGCCCATGGTACTGCTGAAAGCTGCATGCAGCACAGTTTTATTGTTGCATTATTCCTTAGCACATAGAATTAAGGTGCAGTAATCGTTTGCGATTTGGTACAGCACACTGTCATAAAAAAACATAAAATCTATTTTTTGTTATTAATTCAGCTCAAAACAGTGGCGTTCTGGGGGCAGTTTGCACTGACCAATAAAAGTAAAAGATCCTGTTGGGATCCAAATTATCATGTTCTGGAAGAAATTTTCTTCCTGTCCTGCCCTATATACCACATCAATATACGCATGTCTCCCTTTGGCTACCTGTTAGTTCCCTGGCTCTTCCTCCAAGACAGAACAATCATTTTTTCCTTGCAACTCGCAGCTCTTATGTCAGCTGAATTCTTTCCTTCATTGCTTCAAAGCATCCAGCAGATCTGGCAGTGTCTGCTATTGGTTGATCTATGAGTGCTGCATCCCAGAAGGGTCCAACATTTATTAACAGCAGACTAGGAAAACCTGACCAAAGATCTGCAAAGACCCAACCTGCAAAGAGTCTTTTGATGGTAATGACAGTTGAGATGGCTTAGCAGAAGGGAGACAGCTTTAGGAAGGTAAAAAAAAGGGCTAGCAGGAAACCAGGTGAGAAGCCTAACATATACCAGTGAGGGCTGCAGTACCATCACAGTTGGGTCCTAAAAGACTATTCAAAGGTGTCTGGAGAAGCCTAACAACTGAACATCTCTACTTGCCCCAGAAAACTTAGATGAGAGTACCCGCATCTGGGCTGAGGGGTCAAAGTGGGAATGCAAAGTATTCAACATACCCTAGAACATGTTGTGTATATTCCAGTAACCACAACAGTTTGGCCATGCTGGGTCTGCTATGCTTATGTCATGCAATTAATCTGCATGTATATAGGTTCAACTGGTCTGGACATCAGTTCTCACTTTGGCCAGGCTGTCAGAGATCCACAAACACTGGATATATGGCCACATTCCTCTTCTATTTCTTGGAAAAATTTTCTAAGTGGAAATAGAAGACAAATCTGATAGAAGAGATGGTTGCCCTACATCTAAATCTTGAGGACTGTGATCCAATTAGTTGTGTATATATTTCATCTTTTCATAACCATTTTCTTTATTATCAGAGTATCTTTCTACATAACTTCATCAACTGTTTTACTCAAAGAGATCTAAAGGAAAAAATACATGAAAATAATCTTTACCATCTTTGTGAAGCAGCAATCAAAAAGGTCAAACAATCAGCTGGCTATAAACTATGACATTTACTGTCGATCAAGAGTATTCATCATATTGCAAAAGAAAATAATGCAATGTGACTCACAGCAAAACTCAGATGCATATAAACACATCTGAGTGATACAAACTTCAGTTGACATTATAATACTTTACTGTAAAGAGCCTTTATTTTCTTTTCCTTTCCTTTCTTTTCTTTTCTACAGTGACATGATCTCAAAACACACTGCCAGTTACTTTTAATCTTTATAAGGAACGAGAAGATTCAGGCCTCTGCTCTCATCATCAGCCAGACAGATCACAAACTCGTGTTGGTGATTCAACTCTGAAGACACCACTCATATCTGCTGTGGCCACTCTTCAGCCACTGAGTAGCTGCTGAACATTTTGCAAGTTCAAGTACAACTTGTACAGTAAACCGAGCCCTAAGTCTCCACATGTTCAAGTGCACAACACTCCATTCAAGCGGTTTTACTTAGAAAGAGACACTAAGATTAGTGACACCGTTGACACTTCAGCACAAGTCTGATCGTGGGGGAAGAGCAAAAGGTTCTTGGCATCTGATGGCATCTGAGATCATCTTCACCTCTCTTCTAAACAGGAACTGCCAGACACGATGGAGTATAGATCTTGACTAGTTCATCCCAAGCACAGTCCACCACCTATAAAGCAAACAAAATCTGTTTAGATCCTTCGTAAGTGTCATTTTTACAAAAAACACAGGGAACTTAATGCACATTGTGGATTTAATACCAGTTGGTACTCTGACTTACAATGCTTCAAAATTATATAGTAATGAAATTGTTTTTGTTTTTTATTAAACATTAACTTTACTGAGAAACATGAAAATTAACAACCTCCTATTTTTCATACTCCCCATGAGAAAAGCAGGGAAACCTTTGGGTTTCAACTGATTTTTCCGAACAGGCAAAAGAACGCAATTGAAAATTAAACTAAGAAAGGACACCACAAAAGCCCAGACCTTGTGTCTTCTCTTTATAGAGTATTAGGATCTTTTTACCATAATATCTAAACACTTCATGACCAGATCTGAACTACTTTCTTTTACTAATGTCTAGTGCTGAGGAATGGAAAACCAAAACGTTCAACAAAATTATACAGGAAATTTCCTGAAGAATTAAGCCAGGATTTCAGTCTCACACTTGATAAGCTATGAGATCACTGTCTATTGTTGAGAAGAGAGATGCCTATTTGCAGAGCATTGACATTTGGGGGCCGTAGTGTTGCTTAAAGCACCACCTAGACCCCACTGGTCTGGTAAGAAGTGGTGCCACTTGTGGCAAAGGCATCTTATAAACACAGTGACTGATTCCAGTATAACTGAAACTTTTCTGAATTCAAAGTCCCAAGCTCTATTCTAGATGAAGGCTCGAACTTAAAACCAGAAAACTAGAAGGTTAGCCTAAGTCTATAGCATTAAAAGATTTTAATAAATAACAAGATTCCAAGGAAGAAGACTACAGAATGCTTTAGGTTTGAAAATTAATTGAAAATGCAATTTAGAATCTATAACAAAGTGAAAGAGTTAACCATACTGACAACTGCTCAAGAAGAGGGTATATTCAATCATATATATTCACAAAATATTGCGGGAGACAAGAACTAAGGCAAACAGAAGAAAGAGGAGAGCTAAAGAGAAAAAGCTGATGAGGTACACAAATAAATGCCAGTAAATCTGGCTGAATCCATATTGCATTATCTTTACAATGTCATTTCCAGTTGGGATCACAAAAGATACAGTACTGGATCCTCTGCACAACAAGCTTCCTTCTGATGCAGACTACAATTCCTTTTCTCTTCTAGAGCCAGAATGAACAGCTGCACACTAAAAATTTGGAAATCCAACTACAGTATTTGATTTCAGACTATAATTAGTCCATTTTGCGTTTACTATACTGCACTATTATTCATTTTTATTGCTTCCTTAGCTGGTTCTACTTAGTTATTTGAAGTGCTTTCCATATACATCTAAATGGGTCAAAAAAACTCTTGACAACATGTCTGTCTATTCATACAACATAATAGAGCTTTCTGTAGCATAATGTTCTGCTGCATTGCAGTCTCCCAAATCATACCAAAAAGAAAATTTGCGTTTTCCGCTAAATGCTGTGTAGAAACTGGCAATTACATAAACTGCAGATTTTTTACTATTCTCCACAGCTACAGATCAATGTTCTATAGGCAATACTTTCTACTTTTGTAAAGAAACGAGAAACAGAAATAACATTTGGAAAAAATCCCATGGGAATTCCCACCTGTTATCAATGTAATTAGCATCCCTGAAATTGCCCCTGAACAAATATAGTTACAGAACCATTTAATCTAGCAATGCTAAAAATAAACAGGGGATATTAAAAGAGTTTGAAAAGGATCACTTGAGATAAGTTGCCCAACTCATTGACTTAACGATACCACATGAAAGGAGAAAACATAGCCAGCCAACAAGAGGAAAACTAAAGCTACAGCAAGTAACAGTGAATCAAGTTCTCCTGTGCAGGAGAAAGTCTATAATGGAATACTGATATCAGAATCCTTGATGAAAATACACACGCAAAGTACAGCAAACAGGTAGCTATGGGAAAGAGGGACACATCAGCATGGAAGAGCACTAAAAAATGAAATAGCACACTTTCTCCAAAATACAACCCACACTGTCAGACAAAGGGGGCAACTATAAGTTAAGAGTGCAGCAGGCAGCATTCACTGATGGACAGCTGCTACATGCCCCTTTGCAGTAGCTCAGAGACTGTCACTGCCTCAAATACAAATGACTAAGATGAATACTAAGATAAGGAGGACCTGTTCATGCAGCTACTGAATCTGTTTACTGAATCTGATCTTCTCCTCGCATTTTGCTCTTTATCTTGTGACCTGTCTTATACAGTGGTCTTACAACAGTTGAGCGCCTTTCCCCAGAAGAGGGGAACATGGGATATTGACTACAAGTGCTTTAAAAGTAGACAAAGGAAAACTGAAAATGGACTCACACTCCATTTGCATACCTGAAAAAAGTCCTTGTCATTAGGAACATGAAGGGATGG
The DNA here is from genome assembly GCA_013397895.1 of Origma solitaria. Taxonomy (NCBI): domain Eukaryota; kingdom Metazoa; phylum Chordata; class Aves; order Passeriformes; family Acanthizidae; genus Origma; species Origma solitaria. Next base: position 177,365 of record VZRL01003241.1, read on the forward strand.
AAGTTTGTCTTCCTGTAAAAAATGTCTGCTCTCTTGGGGACAAATTTTACTCTGAGATTCAAACAAATCTCACTGATTTCAGTTTTTAGAGGGTGCATGATTTTTAACTGTCATGCCAACAGAGCAGAGGACAGTTTATTTCAGTTGCAAAGAACTGTATAAATTGTAATATCCTCATACTATTGACTATTTTGCATAGCATATTTTGTATGCCATGCAACTTCCAATACCATTTATGAATACCCATGTAACTATACAATGCAGTTTTACTATAACAACTTTTAACTTTCAGGAATTGCCCAGAAAAGGAGAATAACTAGAATTTAATTGCAAAACAAGAATATTTTATGTTGCAGTGTCTGGTAAACTACATCAAGAAGTAATGCAAATAGAAGAAGCATTCTAAGCCTGATAATTTTCATTGTAACTAAAGCTACATGGGAGAAAGACAGTCTAACAAAATTACATTTATTGCTTGTCTTCAGTGCTTTTATTTCAGTAGCAAAGTTGCACTACGAGCATATACACTATATACTGTTTTTACTGCAGAATAAATATGCCATCTTATCTGCCAGCAGAGATACAAAAGCAAGTACAAAAAACGGGGATCACCGTATTTCTCTTCAAGTAAAGCCAAAAAGCAAGCAAACAACTGAAAAACTGCAGTCATCCCAGAAAGCTAATTGCTTGACTAGAAAATCATAGTTCAACTCAACTAAAACAGCTATCCTGTATTTTATTGAAATGTTTATCATAGTCCCAGAGCATAACAATGTTTTCCACCAACTGATTTAATACTGACATCCATTCATTTATCAGAGCCATTTCCATTGACTCACTGACTGATTTACTCCCTTGACAGGCCCTCTGTTTCCAATTCATCACAATCATCTTGCCTTGCAATAGACTTAGACCTTTTCCAGCACCCGAGGGCAATCCATTCAGTCTAGTGCAATTACCTGCATGACATTCTGCCTCTCTACTGTTCAGAAGAAGCAAGAGAACAAGAGAAAACTCCCAAGTTAGCTACTAACTTTTTTTTTCAGTACTCAAAGGCACAATAAATCTGCAAGCCCTAATCAAGATTAAATATATTCAAAAGAACAACTAAAACCTTAAGAGTCCAATTACCCTTTGTGAAAGGGTTTAATCAGAACAAAGTACAGCCCTCTCTAGATTAATATCTCCAGAACTATCTTGGTGCCACTGAGCTTCCAGAGTGCTCATAATGACTCACATGATAATACATAAATGTGCCTCTGAGAGATCCATTTCTCAGCTTTTCCCCATCCCATTTTCAAATAAGTCCTGTATTTTTTTTTTTCTGTAGAAGAGACAGCAGAAAAACTGTTCAGTTCTTGATTCCCATTAATGTTGTGTTTCCCTTCCTCTTTTAGTTTCTTATCTTCAGTATCTTCTCAAACAGAATTTAATGGTCTATTTATATCATTATTACGTATTTTTGAGGGATCCTGAACATCCTCTAAGCATGTGGGATGGAGATTAAGTGAAGATAAAGTGAGCCATTTGGTTTGTTACTAATCAAATTATTTTCACAGGTGAACATTAAAACTAATTGGTCAAGTGCATAATGGATCATGCATGAATTTAAATTCATTCAATACCTATTTTATTCTACAAAATCTGGACCACTGCTGTGGCCTGTTTGGTTAGCTGCTGCCAGAGAGAACTACATGATGCCAACCTTTACACAAAAGTGAAAGTGATGAGAGTTTGCAAAAAAAACTTTTTATTTTCAATGTGCAGTAACACCAATATTTTTTTAAATTTACTTTTGAAAAAACACACCTTGATTTAATTATTATTTCCAGTAAGGACAAAATGAAACAAACCCTGGACCAGAACTTCTTATAAAGATCTAGGTTCAAACTAGAGTTATCAGAAACAGAGGTTCCAAATATTGCTTTAAAAATCCATTTCTTTCTTAAGGATCAAAAAGATAAAAGACTTGAGGGGCATTATCTTTCACATTGCAAAGATATGTCACAAAGAACTGATCTAAGAAGTAGAGAGTTGTCTCAGCATTTTTGTTTCCCTGACATGGGTAATGGGAAGATGACTTGGAAGACATTCCACACGTTCCTAAATTCAAGTCTTTCAAGTGTGCATTTCATCAATAAGTTGTAAAGAAAATGGAGATGTCAGTTGCAGGTTAGAGAAAAGTCCTTGAAATCTCCCCAGATTTGATAGCAATTCCTCTGTACTCTACAAATAAGGAGAAAGACACCGCCTCAGTCTTCCAAAAACTGGTTTTAACCGGTAAGTCAATTGTAAGTTCAGTAGAAGATACAATGGAACTGCAAAATGATTTCTGTGCTGATACTGACCTTGGTGACCCCAAATGTAGTCAATTTACATCAGTGAAACTGCATTTTCCAATGACCCTATCCAATCCTCCGTTCTTCAGCTCAGAGTTAAGTTCCTTCCTTTTAGGATAATCATAAGCCAAACAGTAACAGCTGCAAAGTCCTGCTGTCTTCCACTGAGTTTCACTAGTGCAATTCACTGGGACTTCTCCAACATTTACTGGTTGTGCAGGAAAGAAACAGAATCCACTACATTGACTAAAAGATAGGGCTCACAGAAGTAGCAAGTATTAGTAAGCCACTGCACCAAATAAAATGCACAAGCAACACATTTACTAAGAAACTACTGTCTCCCACCATTCCAGTACTTCAGTATCAAATTTGATTTTCCTCTCCATGCAGCTTGTACAGAATTGTGATGCCTGACAGAAACCTTTCCAAACACCAAGAGACTTTTGCTGATAATGGCAGAGAGTGACCATTACCCATAAGTGGCTAGCTTTGGCTTATACAGTAAAAGTTTAATTTTCACAGTTTGGGGAAAACATACAATAAACACCAGTCAGAAATGTCAGCTTCTTTTAGGCCCTCCAGCTCTGTAAGGTGTTCAGATTGGTTTAACATTTGCAGCTAGTGAAATGTCATATTTTCATGAGCAAATCCACTCTAAAATTAGGTAAGTAGGTTCTTTTTATTTCAAAGAATCAAAGAAACTGCATAACTTTAGTAGTATCCTAGAGAAGGACCATAAGGAGAGACTAAAATGAAGTACAGACAGTGTTATAATTATAGCAGTGGGATAGCCACAACAGCTGGGTGGAAACTATCAGGCCCTTGGTAATTAAGTGTAAAAGAGCAAGCAATCAAAAGAAAAAAGCAGAGAAAGTCTGGTTTTCTGTACATTTCCACAAGACGTAACTCCAATTTTATATGGAACAATCAACATTTCTGGGCCTCTTGAGCATCCACAATTAATTTAAATGAACAGCAAAATACATAGCCAAACAGCCTTACTAAAGACATCATCTGCATTTATATTTGGCTATTTTGGTTAAGCCAACTTCTGCAGCCCCTCCTGTCCCTTCTGCTTCCTGTGTTGGCACAGCTAATGCAGCACACTGCAAAAGCTGCACAAAGAAAGCAAGGAGCAGAGCAAACCTGCACACCAAAACTTGACAATATCAAAAATTTCTCCATAAAGCTGGACAAATTTAGAACTACATTTCAAGTAACCTTCAGGACATGCAGCTCAAGTGTATGAAGTCCAGCTATGGCCTCCCTCCAACTAGTAAGAAATTACAGCTTTTAAAATTTTAGTGATGCAGAATACCATCAGTTTCACGGGACCAACAGACTGAAGCAGGCATCTCTTCTCATCTCTAACTACCAGTGGCCAGGTGCAAGGAAGGAGCAGACTGTGGTTTGGCACAACACACTGGTGATACCCTGCTGCTTTAGGGAGAGGAGAGTGGAGGTTCAGGAAGGCCGAATCACAAGGCCAATGTAACACAGAGCACAAGAGCCATGGGTACCACACTGGTGCTATCACTGTCTCTATAATGTGTGGTGGTGTGTGTGTGTCATGGTTTAACCCCAGCCAGCAAATGAGTACCACACTGCTGCCCACTCAGCCCGACCCCACCAGGTGGGATGGGGAGAATTGGGAAAAAAAGGAGGTGCAGCCAGAGGGATAGGGAAAACAAGTTTCCTCCCAAACTTGTTGACAGAAACACCTATTTAAACAGACAGCTGCCATTTGTAGTGTCATGATTCTGACACACACAATCACAGTAGAAGCAAATTCTAGGTGATCTCTACTTGCGTTGTACATAAGTTACTCTAAAACCTAGACTTCAGCATGCATTCAGATAACAGATGATTTTGAACTAGAAAACTGACACTTGGTTCATTCTCATTTGGAGCTGATCATTTTTAATTTCCAAAGGGAGCACCTCAGCACTGTACATTGTGGAGTCCTGTTCTGATCTAGCACGTCACAGATGTCTAATGTGCTTTTCACATACCAAGTGCTCTAAGCCACTGCACCACTTGTTATCACTCCCGTTGAAAATCATGTATCCTTGCAGCTTAGGAATGTCATTGTTCATAGCACAGAAGTATAGAGAAATGGAAAGATTCCTCTCCTGTTCCCCTTAGATAATTAATCCTGTTCTCAAGCAGCACGACAGAAAGCCTGACTCGATGGAAAACAGTAATTTATACTTTCCATTGGCTGCTTTACAGAGTTCAGAAGAGATGTGAGGTGTAGCTAAAAAAGATTTTCAGACAAGATTCAGAGCTTCAGTTTTTCTTACATTTGTGTTAGGCAAAATAGTTTTAGAACTGCAACAGAAAGGGCTGGGTATCTTTTTGTCCATGATTTAAAGAAATTCATGATACATGTGTATTTTCTATTCTTTATATACTTATGGAAATAATTCCAGAATCAAGACAGGAAGTGAATGTTCACAGGATCTGTACTTTCTGTCTTTGTCATTAATGGATTGCCTAAAGACATTTAAAATTAATTCACGAGTCCCATATTGCATTCAACTTACAACAGAAGAAAAAGGGTACTTTTAAATAAAGCTGCAGAAATAATACCAAAGGAAGTTACCTACAGCACGTGAACATAAAAATAAACACAGCAAATTCCCAGGAAGAGATGGCTTAAAGGAGTATTATATTTTTATTCATCAGAACATTCACAGGTCACACACAGGGAAAGTAAGTATCAGAAGAGAAGTAAGAAATCCAATGAGCTACAAAGCACAACCCCACTATGTGGTCTAGCATTAACAGTCCCAAACAAGGAATAATTTATGGCTGATTGCAATTTTTTTCAAACCCTACATACATCCTAAGTCTATTAGTGTGTATACAAAGAAGCAAACTTTGTTTTTCTGATCCCTTAACTTTGGGAAGAACTATCTGGTTTAAAAAACTGCATACTCTTAATTTTGCTGACAGGGTGAAGAGATTTTCTCAGTTCTTAATACTGTGCGCCATCACAAATTTAAAAGACTTTTGGTGCTTAGGGTCTTGTCACTGTTCTTGTGTGTGCCAAGGCTACTTTGACCGAAAGCTGGAGTTGGGAGTATTTTCTCCTGGAAAAGCTGCCTGGAAACTCTCACACCAGCACTTGCAGTTTAACAGAGAAATACCCTGAATATCATGAGGATCATTTCTATTAATGCTTTGCACTGCAAAATACATATTTTTCTATGCACCTGAGAGTTTGTTTGCTATCTCAAATTGCTATGAACCTGACACTAACATTATGGTGGGGGAAAAAACCTCAGACCAAGCAACATCTCATTTTTAAAATGCAAAGCTTTCAAAAAATACTTACTTCACATAGAGACAGATACTCCAAAATAGATACTAGAATCTTTAATTAAGGACAAAGGAGTTTTCTGTTTCATCTAGCTAATACTAGTGGGTCTCTTCACATTCCTTATGACCAGATCTCTCTCCACATGTTGCCTCCCTTAGCACAAGAATGAGCTTGCCTGCATGTACCTACCCTGTCTGTGAGCTCTGTTCAAAGCTCAATCGGTTCCACAGGAATGTCTTGTGATTCCTAGATTACTAGCTATTTAATCACAGTATCTATTCTGAACACTCTTTCAACAGTGCAGATAATTTTTTCCTTGACATGTAAAAAATACTTCACAAATGTTGAAGTTCACTGTGCAAAGCTAAAGAAAACATAATCTGTCTAGACAACAAAAGTATAATGAAGAATGAAAGCAAAGGTTAATGACCAGAATGGTACTTAATTTGAGTATAAATTAATAGCTTGTCCATTATGAATAAAATACCCTGCATTCTCCCTGGATCTTCCGTCTCTTTCTCCCTGGAGGAGAGAAGCAGTTCATATCTGAAGTCGTAACTCCTTATAAAGCACACAGTGAAAATCACAAATCATGTAAATACACGAGAAAAACAAACAAAGGAGCTCATCGTCAGATTGATAAAGAACAGACCTAAAGGCAACCTACATATTGGGAATAGCAGCATAAAATTTAAGCGAATAATCTTTGTTCGATGGATGCAGAAGCCAGGGAAAGACTCCAAGTGCTCATACTGGAAGCAACTATTCAATAAGTGTTCACAGAATCATAGAATAGTTTGGGTTGGAAAAGACCTTAAAGATCATTTAGTTCCAAACCCCTGACATGCATGGGGACAGCTTTCACTAGAACAGGTTATTCAAAGTCCCTTTCAGCCTGGCCTTGAATGCTTCCATCCACAAGGCTGGGTAACCTATTCCAGTGTCTCATCACCCTGACAGTAAAGAATTTCTTCCTTATACCTTCCTAACTCAATGATCTGTCAAACTGAAGCCATTACCCCATGTCCTATCACTATATGTCCTTGTAAAACGTTCCTCTCCAGCTCTCCTGGAGGATCCATTTAGGTACTGGAAGGCTGCTACAAAGTCTCCCTAGAGTCTTGTCTTCTCCAGGCGGAACAACCCCATCTCTCTCAGCCTGTCTTCATATGAGAGATGCTTCAGCCCTCTGATCATCTTCATGGCCTTTCTCTGGACTCATTCCAACACATCCATGTCCTTTTCAGAGCTGAACAAAGTACTCTAGGCAGTGTCTCATGGGTTTTCCGTTAAAAATGGGGGTAACGTTTCCTGTGTGTTCACTCTTTAATGTAGTTAGAGTTTACTTTTATCACGAGTTTTAAAACTTCTTTTAAAAAACAAAACATTCACATTTGCATTGCTGCGACATCCAACCCTCACAATACATTAAATCAACTCAATGGAAAAAACCAGAGGAATATCAAAGCTGTTGCAAATGCCAAACTTCTGTCTGGAACGCATATTGGCATGCAGTAAATATCAATATGTACCCCAGATCTACAGATTTTGTGCACTCAGTCCAACATCCAACTTGTAGAATTTCTGCATGGAGAAAAAGATACCTGAATGCACAAACGTCCTAATGTTGGTGGGTAAGCACACCATCATTTTCCTTTTTTCATATGCACATACAAGTGCAGTTTTCTTTAAATTCATTATCTAGTGTGAAGCAATGGGCTTATAGTCAAAGTGATCACATCCACAAAACAAAATGAAAGAAAAATCTTCTCATTCAAATCAAATGAAAAATCCACACCAACTTCATGGAAAGCTGCACTGGGCTCAGCACATGCACTGCTGTGGCCCTGTGAGGCCCTAAACGTACTGTGCTGTGCTTGCTGCTGCCTCTGGACCCAGTGCAGCCAAAACCATATCCATGCAGTCACTTGGGATGAAGTTTCAATCCCCAGCAACTGCCTTTAAGTATTCTTGCCATGCACTGATGAAAAATAACCTGAACCTTCAAAACTTCTTTCAGCCTTACAAATTCCCCTATGTGGTTCACAGCATGGCCTTGGGAACAGTTACTGCAGCACCACTGAAGCAACAGAATTTAAGGAACAACCACCCAGGCAGAAAACCCATCAAGCTAACATGTGTCTAGAATGGTTCCACATGCAGTAAACTAAGTATTTTGCCAAACTTACACCTTTCTCCTGTGTCCTTTCACCAGCAGAAATTACAATGCTTTTAATTTGCTTTGTCCAAACGCAAACAGAACTCGAATGTAGATGTTAAAAATGATTTTTATCTGAGGCAAAAATTCATTTTACTGTGAGTTTGAGAAGAATATAGATGAAAATCATATCTGTGGCACATTAAATAGTGCATTAGGAACAGTTAAGTTGATTCCAGTGATTTTTGTGTGAAAATTAAAGGCTTTCTGATTTTAAAGCAAATAATTAACTTCAGTTTTTCAGAGTATCTTGTCTGAAAAAAACATTCATACTACAAAAAAATCCCCTCTGTTTATGATATAGAAACAACTGTAGCAACAGGAGAGGAGACTCCTTACAGAATTAGTACATAAGTAAGTGCCACTGATAAAATAGGTTCTACTCATTCACATTAATAGCTGAGGGTTTTAGAATTTCAACCACACATTAAGCCTGTCCTAGACCTCCAAACAGTATGCCAAACGAGGTGTAGGCATCATGTGTGACACTACCAACGTTTAACTTGGCAATTTAAGTAGATGGAAGAAGGTTCTGTATCTCAGCTTAGCATTCTAGACTCTTCTCTACTACTCTTCCTTCTGAAACAACATACAGCACTTTACCAGAGCACACTGTGGCTTTCAGTTATCTGATTCTGCAGTCTTGTCTGTCCTGCCATCCTCTCCTACCCAATGCAAGGAATTGCTTTACAAATAAAAATGGACCTGAAATGAGGTTTATTTAATAAGCATTCAGCCAGACTCACTTCCAGAAGCTTACTGCAATCTGGTGACTTACTCAGGATCTGAGTCCTGCAGTCCAGCCATGACCACCATAGCTATAACATGCAAGCAAAAAGTAAATTCATCCCAGCTCTTACCTGACCACGGTTGTGAAGACTTAAATCCAGACCACATGTAAATTCAGTATGATGCTCAACTGTTTCCAGCAAAGGATTAGGCTTGGAAAAGTCCCAGAATCTGTAGAGAGAATAAAGGACAGAGAGAGAGAGAAAAAAAAATCAAACAAACCACAATTAAAGTAATTGAAAGGCCATTTCAAAAATATAATGCAAGATATTGACAAATCTGTCACTGCCAGGGTATTTCAAAAAGCAAACTCATCCACTTAGGAAACATAACAAATCATATTCCTGCAAAGCCATCTGCTGATTTGCATAAATTAAACCCCACTGGGCAAAGCCATCTTTTTCTGCTGTTGCAGAAACTGAGATCAAAGTTGGCACCAAGGAGCAGTTGTTGGGACATTATTAAAACAGAAAAAAAAATGTAGGCTAGAATACTGTTGTTATATTCCTTGATGGCTGGGGAATTTTATCGCTGAAAGATATTAGCACAATTTATGATTTTCCTCAGTTTCTGATATCATTAACTATGGGGTCTTTATTTAAATAAAAATTACACATTCATTTAGAGATCTCAGTCATGCACATTCTCAAATTAGAGACTGTGTTCCTGCAAAACAGAATTTAATATTATAATTTAGTAACAAATTTGTACTACACAGATCAGCTACATTGCAGTTAATTCCACTAGTTCATATTTTTAAAAGCAATTTTTCTTTTGAGCCTTGGTTGATAAATATTACTTAGAAAATAAGAATTCTGAGGTGCTCTACTTCTCCCAGCTACTCTCCCATTAGATGCAGCATCCATCAATGTAATCAACAGCAAGTATGAGAGATCTAAGAGTGGATGGGATGAAAGTATAAGACACCTCAGTTGTGACAAAAAGGATTCAAAAATAGAACTTTCAGATAATAACACACTGACAAGACCCCATACAATGCCACAAAACAGATTTGTCCCTCTTTCTAGTGCTGTACATCCTGCTGAGAAAAGTCCACAGGCCACACAGCACAGCACATTTTGTGGGCTGGCAGCTGTAAACAAATTTTCTACAGCCCGAATTTTCACACAGGGGTCAATTATATGCTTTACTACTTCTGTAACAATCACAGAGGTCTCTTTGCCTTGCTCTTATTGGGAAAAGTGACAATACTTAACAAGAACAGCTCCTTATCAGACCAACTACACTGAAAGTACTATAAGTTCAAACCAATTCAGGTACAATAGCAAACACTGGAGCCAGCAGAGTCAGTTTGTTTAATATGTAGATGTTATTTCCTTCATAAACAAGGAGAGTGGTATCAGCACAATGGCTATGCCATAGCAACAACCCTCTTAATTTTTTCCTAGTACCGGAGATCTAAGATAAACAACTTATTTTGCAGGACAGAGGAGCAAAAGACCATCTCAGCATTTTCATCCTCCCACATTTGTTCATAAGAAGGTAAGGAAACAAATTTTGTTGTTTCTAAGTAATAGTGTTAGCCTTCCTTACCACATTATCTCTCTACTGATTCTTGAAAGACAGATGTTTGTTACTGTAAACTAAAGGAGATAACTTAAAACTTAAAAATTTAAGTTCTACATGAATAAAAACTTAAAAAAGACTTTCAGGTGTGTCACTCAGAACTGCTATTTTTATCCATATCATGTATGAAGTCACAACTTCAGTCACATCTGCACTGACCACAGACACCCCAAAATCTGCATGAGTGCATTTTCTTAAACTTTTTAAAACCAGAATTGGTAAAAGTATAACTTTTCCCTCATTTCTTTACAGTTTATTTGTTTTACACGTACTTGACATGCAATTCATAAGCTGCAAGTACTTTGCAAGTGGACTGCTTATTCTAAACAAGACATTATGAGAAGAGAAAAAGTCTGTCATGCTATGGATTTTGTGCTTTGTACCACCCATAGCAGTGTTACAAAGACCTGTGCTCCCTTACCAAAACACTTTTACCAACCCAAATATAGTTTGTGCTGCATATCTCCCACCTTGTCCTCACCCCCACTCTACCCTGATCAAATGCCCCTGCGCCTTCACCACTGGCTGGGAAAACAGAGGCAGCAAGGATCATTTCAGGTCCCAGTGTCTGTACAATGCATGTGTTGTGGCAGCCTGTTGTGCATGATGAGGAGCTAGCAGATCAGTAAGAAGATTAGACAGGTGGTGAAGTCATGCTACGTCTCTTACCTTCCTTAAAGCAGTATTTGGGGTTTCCCTCTCTTGCATGCTCATGAGTTTCCACTAGATTTTTAAAAGCTTAGTAAATTTAGACTGCAAGTTTCCTGTCAAATCTGGTTTTCAATAGGTTAAAAAGTTACTTCAAGAAATGATTCTATGACAAGGCACAGATGGAAGCACAAAGAACAACTCCTCAAGTCTATGTCCTTCTGGGTAAGAAAAGATACTTATGATAAATACTTTTTCATGAGAACTTTACTACTGCTCTTAGGTTACAAGATGTCTTCATACATTGTATTTTTAGGTGGGTGTGAATCAGTTGTTTAGAGGCTGCTTTCCATAAAGGCCCACTCAATGACTAATGCCAGCATTCCCACACAACCACATCAGCCAGAAGTCACAGTAGCATGTGGATGTAAAAAGCCAACAATCTTTCAAGAGCAACACAGAATTCAGTGATAGTGTACTACATATGTATCACACAATTCATCCTCTGCTCCTATTCTCTAATTCCCATGCTGACTTGTAAAAATTCTTCCTGCAAACTAGAAAAAACTTCTGTCAGAGTAGAGCTTAGTGTCAAGCTACTTTTGGACACAGGCCAATCAGGGCAATGATGTTACTTCAGGCATTAACTGGGAACATCTAACTATTTCCACACTAATATTCTGAAGAGATTATTTCATTGCAGTTCCAGTGAAGTACCATCATTATGAAGCAATCTGGGTATAGAAGGACATTTTCCATTTGCGGAAAATGAGAAAAAAAGAGAGCACATGATCAAACACCCAGCTTTTCATCTTGAGGGAAAAAAAGAGAGAAAGAATACAACGATAATAAGGATAACTAACTGAAGTGAAACCCAGTTTATTTTATGAGCAGCCTTATTCTGCAAGGTTTCTTTGTGATCCAAGTTACTGAACTTGTACCTAGTGATGGACAGCTGGAGATAGTGGTTTACCTTACAGTGTATTGCAGAGATGATGTCCAGTATAGAACAACTTTTAACAAAAACTGCCTTTTTGCCTTAGGGACAAGCTTCTGTGAATATAATTCAAGATCTGGCCTGATACCAGCATAATGAAGCTCTATAATTTATCAGCTCTTCTGTTTAGATTTTGGTGAGCACTCTCTGTGACTAATGCACCAAGATTTCTTCTTTATACTGAAGAGTCCAAAAATACAAAATGGTGATTCCAGTAAGAGATGACACTGATGTTCTTCCAAACTGAATTTTGACAGAGATAACGTTTAAGAATATGCATGCAGACCTAAAGTAGTTCTGGAAATGTTACAGTACTTTGTGTATTTCCTGGCATTTTAATGACTCATTTATGTTCAATCTGTTCTTTAATTAGCCGACATTTTTTCTGAGGTCTTCCAAAGAGTAAGGAAATGGTATAGAAAAAAATTGTCTCAATGAAGCATTTACTGGACAGGGATTAAATCCAAATCATTATATCCATGTATGTAAAAAGTAAAGTTCAAATCAACACCCTCTTTTTCTCAGCTCCCAGTATGAAGGTGGCATATGAACTAGGTTTCTTTTCAGTAGCCTGACTACAGTGCACACATTCAATCATTATACTATCTGCCAAGGATGAAGCTAAGTGCTGTTAACTTTGTTTTCAACCTACTATTTTTTGCTTTCAGATATCCAGTTGTGATTATTTGCCAAACTAGCTATACTACCTGAAACAAACAAAAGCCCCACCTCTTACGTGGCAGTTTGGTAATCTGAGCTAATATTTGCAGTTGTTTGGTTAACCTATATGCTTCACTAACATTTAGGATTACAGAGCTCCCACAGTGAAGGATTGTTCCAATGCTATGCTCTATCCTGTTATCTACTATAATGCTTGCACATAATTCTGAACTTTGAACAGAAACATTGAAGAATATAAATGAACAATAGTATAACTAAGCTGCTGTAAAATAATACTGCAATGAATCTGTTTTTAAAGGACTGCCACACTATGCTGTTCTATGAATTACTATCAAATGGGGCTAAAAAGTCACAGGCCTTGAGAAAATCCAACAAGATCCATAATTAATACCATGTACTGGAATCCCCACTTCTCTTCCACCTTTTATGTATTTATCAAGGATTCTTATTCTTAAATTGAAATGTATGTGTATGTGTGCATATACTCATGTCCACACATTCACATGTGTGTGGTGTACGTGCATGTGCATACATGACAGGATGTGTGCATGTATGTGCATGTAGAGTGTTTGGCGCACACAGTAAAATGACAGAGGTACAAGATATTCTTTAAAAGAGATGTTCCCAAATTCTTATGGTAACAATTTTCTTCTGTTATATAGAACATTTTGTCTGTGACACCGTTTCCAAAGACTTTTACCTGGTCTTCTCTATTGCTTCTTCACTCATACCAAACCCAACACTTTTAGAAAACTGATAAAAATCTTTATTTCACCTCTTCATCTCTGCTGTCTGTCCCTAGTTACAACAAGCAAATATTTGGAAAGAAAAATAATGCCTAGAGTGAATTCTGTGAAGAGATCCTCAAGCTTTGAATTTATAGACACAGTGCTATGTGGACAAGTAGCTCTCTCCCTCTTTACTGATAGTTTTCATATAGGTAAATGTCAGAGCTGAAATTGCACTAGATTTCAGTACTGCATGAAAAACATTAGTGCCAAACCTGAAGTATATACAGTTGGTGTCAAAAAGGGGAAGAAAAAGACAACACAATCATGTCACTTCAATGCTTAATGGGTTAACTTCACGATGCAACTTTATATGATGTTATGGCAGAAGACTGGATAGATTTATGATTTAGCAACACATACAGGCATCGAGAATTAGCAAGATTTTCCTTTGGAAACAGAACCTCTCTAGGTCTGGTGTCAGACCAGTTAGGACACAACCAGAAGTGACATTACTTGAGATTATTTGGACAAGTGGGATAACTGCAGTAATTTATGGATGCAAGAGGGCTTCTCCTATTTCTTAATGTACTGCCTATTATATTCAGTCCATGTTAGAAAATTAAAACGTAGCTAAAAGAATGCGATTGAGATATTCAGAAATACTTCATAGTATTGATCTATGACACTGTGTCTCTTAGAGAAATCCCAGTATCACATCAAACTTCTTTAGGACTTTTAATTAGCATTAAAACAACTGTACTATAAGATCCCCAGCAGTATCAGATATACTGAGCAGCCAGGGGAACTTGCAGAAGTACTGTCTAAAGAGCTTCAGCACACACACTGTGGAACATTACTAAAGCTTCCTCAGATACTGGTAGGGCAAAAACTTTGTTCATAAAAAGCCTAACTGAAAATATGTCACAGAAACATATGAATTCACCTAATTAGATTAATTTAAGAGGGTATTACCTTCTTATCAGACACTATCACAGCTGGATGCAACTATGTTCAGCAGAGTGATGTGAAAAGGATTGCAGAAAGCATCTGACAGCAGATATTGCTCAGCAGAGTGACTGAGCTGGCCTTTAAGTGATGAACCCAAGCATTTTCAACGTAGCTTATGAAGCATCTGACAGCAACATTAACTGCACTTCAGTATGTCCACTCTGGAATTGTTTTCTATTGCAAGCCCCATAGAATATTTCTATTTTTATCCAATTAGAGAAAATACTGTACCTTACAGTAAAATCATAGGAGCAAGAGGCCAATAAGGTTGCATGGAATGGTGAAAACTGCAAGAAAGCAAAACAACATTTTAAGTTAAAACATTGTGAGCACATGTAGACTTACTGTAAGCAGCAAGTTATCCAAGTTTAGCTATTTAAATAGTCTTGGTTGGTACCACATCATGCTGCAACGAAACAGACTACATCATATATTTCTCCCCCATGCACCTAATTACAAGGAATCATAGAATTAAAAATTACAAGGAATGTTCTATGGGATCCTGGTTTGTTTAGATTTCATTACAGCAGTGCCAAATAACCCTGATGTAAAGTCAAGAAGTTCTGGAACAGTCATATAAACAGTCATTAAATTCTGCTTTTGGCTAACAGGCTGAGTTTCATCTCATTATATAAATCAAGTTTCAAAACAGCTATGTGACCAGTTAATTATTTTCAGAGAGACAAAATCTGTGCTATACTGCAGAGAACATAAGATACATTACTGTCATCAATTCTATATCCTACCATTTTGAAATTATTTATACAAATGGGATAATTGGAGATAAGTGAAAAACCAAAAGCAATATAGCATCACTTCATGATTTCCCCCTCTCCTAAGGGGCATTTTACAGGATACACCCTTTCATGGAATCTTGCAGACTGGTCTAAGAACTGCAGCAACGAGGATACAGTTATGCAAAAATTATTCATCTCAGCTCTAGTTTTCTGGCAACGCTCAGTTTCCGACTATTTTAAGATCTGTATTTCTCAGCAGGAAATACAACAGGCCACTGACATAACTTGAGTTTGAAATGCAGGGCCCCCACACCATGGTTTATAGGTAAGTCTTCCTTCAAGACCTGTAATATTATTCACAGCAACTACAAGTCAAAAGTTTAGTCTGGGCAATTGCCACAACCAGGCTATTGCCACAACTGCCCAAGTTGCCAAGAGAGCAGAGTATGTTGATGGCTGATGAACTCTGCTGACAGAGTTCTCTTTACTGTAGCAGAATTGAGGGATGCATATGCTGGAACTCGAACCCCCACAGATTTCCTACTTTTTTTTTTTCGAGGGAAAAAGACCCCAAAACAAAACAGCTTCTGTACCTCAGGAAAATGAATACTAGAGGGGAAGAAGTCTGATTAGCAAAAATGACAATGGTACACTTTCCATAAGCCCCCTTTGCATGTCCACATAGCTTAAGATGAAGCAAAACCATCCTGTCAAAGCTTTGTCATTAACCTTAAGTATCCTAGAAACTTACCTAAGCGAACTCTATCAAAGTACTTAGCAGAGTGTTACACATAGAAGTTGAAAGAATCTGCAAAATGTCTTTCTCCTACAAGAGAAAATTCTGTTCCATTTAACTGCAAGATACTACAATTTTATCATCTGAAAAGCTGTATACAGGCAGCAGATACCACCATACCATCCACCCTGACCTCCAACATAGCTTAAAGCAACCATGAAATCGCACTCTTCAGTTGCCTGTCTTTTGTATTCTGTTCACTTGTTCAGGGGTCGTGTTGACTGTCAGATGTGAGGCTGACAAGGAATTCTACCCAACATAATACTGTCAGGATTCCTGCAGATTTCTTACGGTCTTTCACTGCAGTACAGGGCATTATCAGCACACTGAGATCATTTGGAGCCCTTTTCAGGAGATTTTGATGTTGGTGCATTTGATTCTCACCTTCTTAGCTGGCTTCAATATCTTACACTGAAACATAGTTATGGTTTTTGAGTTTACTTAAAAAGATATTTCGACACATATTTTCATATAACATGCAAAAAATGTCATTGTGCATCTAGAACAAATTCTTATTGGTGGATGTTCTAGTAGTACACAGATCCAGTAAAGTCATCTGTAGCCTTTCATGCATAAAGTTTCAAAATTTCTTTGAACATATGAATATTTTCTTTGTATACACAAATGTATGTGTTCACAATGAGTTCTATACCTTGTCTTTTGTAAATTTTGACCCTTTGTGTGGAAAGACAAGGGCACAGCATCATTTAAAAACAGGTAAGGGGAAATATTTTCTCTATTTCAAATTTCCCATATAACTTAGATGAAGTAAACCTTCTAACTCTCTCTCAAGTTCTCTAACATACTTTGTGTAGATATACTGACTTTGAAAATGTCATTTACTTTAAAATCCCAGCAATCTACCAAACATCAAAATGTTTTACAGTGCTAAACTGAAAGTTTTCAAAAACAGCACTGTTAATCTAAAATCCTGGGTTTTTTCCTAGTTATTAGATAATATAAAATACTACTGCTTTCAAGAAAAATTTGTGTAACAATTCAGTGATAGTCAACGGGAAATAAAACGCAACTTACTTTTACTCTTCTGATAGCATACGTATGACCAAGCAAGACAAACACTGGTTGCCGGATGTTCCTCAAATCCCAGCCTTTCAAGCTACAGTCAACTGCACCAGTTACCAGCAAGTTCTGATGATTTGACAAAACACAGATATATCTTAGCAATTTAATTACTAAATTGTAGTAATGCATATGTTGGATACAAAAGTCAGATAAATCAAAAAATACAGATTAATAAATCAAAAATTAATTGAGGTCCCCAGTGTGTAAATTAAAGAGCACAGAGAAACACAAATTGGATTTCCACTATTGCCTACTCTGCTCACTACACAAAACTGTAAGCAAAATCTCTGATCTGCTTGGGCTGACCATATGTTAGAACAAAGCTCTTCTGGAGAGGTAATAGTGAAAGAGAGCAACAAAGCAACGAGGCATATTTTTATAAAGAGTAGATGCAGTAATGTTGCAGTAAAACCCCCTGCTATTTAATGAGAGTGGTTCAATTAGGAAAACAGTGGGATCAACAGTTTTATACCTCATCATATTTGCACCAGTCACAGCTCAACACCTCAGCCTGGTGGGCTGGTATCACAAGTTTGACTCCTGGGGTTTTCACATCCCAAATTCTTAAAGTCTGATCCCCTGAAACAAAGAGATATTGATTCAGTGTTGTTGCATCAGTTACAGGATTCAGTTAATCCATTAGTACTTATCAGACAAGTGTTTCATAGCTGTATGAAATATAAGTGATTGCATGACGACACTCATGCCAAATAAAGCAAGTACATTATAGAAGTCAGATTGATGCAAGAAAAGGTATCCAAACTTACTACTGCTCTTTCATTAGAAAAAAAAATCCCTCAACTTCACTTTATTATTAACCCTTCCTCTATTTTTTAAACTCAGATTTGATTAAAATGAGATAGGGTGAAAGAGTTAAATAGCATTTAATTAAACTTGGAGCTTAAGGTCCATTTAAAAATGAACTTAGAAGACCAGAATCATGAAAAAGCTTTCTTTTCAAGCCATCTGAGAGGTACCACCTAGTCATATGCTTTTGGCACAAAGAAAAATGAACGGTAGTTGATATAGAACTTATTTCAAAATTTCTTCAATGAAAGGAAAAATTAAGATGTATCACTTGTACTCATCCTGTACAAAGCCTGCAGTTATGCTCATTTGTTGAAATACTGGAAGTGAAAGTCATTCTACTATAATTGTTACAGATATGAAAGGCAACACGTGCTTTAACCTTGGAGCACACACACACAGAGCAATGAAGGGACTCCAGCTTATGGTCTGTGCCTCTCTCCTTAACCTCCAGTCATAAATTTTCTTCAGCCCCTGAAGATTTTTAGCATTTGTATACACACTTCTTACAAATTCAGTTCCTAATGGCTTGTAAAGACATAGAAAGCTGCATCAGCTGATAGGACAACTATGCTTTTCAATATTAAAATCGAGATTTTTCCCCTTAGCCCTGATTATTTAGCTTTGTATTAGCAAAAATGATTCTCTGGCTTATTTGTTTACAGAGAGAGAAAACTGAGTTGATGATTATGCCTATGTATATTCAAGAGACAAATTTAATCACTAAAAGGTGATTAAAACACTCATGATTTCTACAGGAAACATGTATCAGTACTACCTAAGTTAAAAAAACACTCGCTACTGAAGAAAATATTGATATTTCTTTATAATTATTATTTTCATGCCATTTATATTCAAGCATTTTGATGGTTTTAGTGCCTTGTTGGTCACTGGTTCTCAAACATACAGCTTGGCACAAAAAAAATCATAGTTCTTTTCAAGGAACTGGCTACAGATGAAATAAAACCATCCCTAGAGCCACAGCAATATTCCTAATTGCATGAACTACCAGACCCTGCAGACTACACAAAAAAACCCCCATAAAACATTTGGGAAGTTTGAATAAAAAAACTAAGGCAGAGAGCGCTTGGCTCACTACATGTCGCAAGTCCAGCCCCCTGATTGTGGAGCTGCACAGACCATGGGGAGCTTTGCTCTGGTGTTTGCTGCCTTGTCCTCAGCCCTCACTACTGTGAGAAATGCTATACTCTTGGTGGATAAATTCCCCGTCTGTAAGGTGGGAACAACACACAGTTCTCCCTGTTTTCACTCCCCTCTCCTTCTGTCAAGGGGAAGAGCGCTGCTCAGTACTCCTGACCACAGCACCCTGCAGTCAGCTGAAGCCTCAAACATCACTACAGTGCTTATAAAAACGGGGCGACATATGGAGAGGAAGAAACATGAACAGCAGGGTTTTGGCAAAAAAAAAGAGGTAGTACACCCATCCACACTCCATTAGTCTTGCTAATCTGCTTGCCTGCAGAGGACAGCTCAGTTAAAGTCTTAGGTTTTTCTGAGATATTATAATGGACTTCTTAAAAAGCTTTTATTTTAATTTCATCAGATAACATAGATTTGAAGGGGAAACACATATTTCACTATTGACAGGATCATTTTCCCTAAGCAAATAAATATATAAAGCCAGGTGAACTAGAATGAACCGCTACAGAGATGTTACAGTAGCATTATGAGGGCCAAAAACACTTGGAAAAATAAGTTACTCAGCCAATATCAATTTTGACACTAAGTATACAATTGCCCCAATTATTTCTTTTTTAATAGAAAACGCTGATGCATGAGAAAAGGGGGAAAAAAAAGGGTTATTTTCCTTCTTTTTTTTAACTTCTTTGAAAATGCTAGACTTAGCAGTTATTAATTCTGGCTGGCACTATTGGTGAAATGTTTTTAATGGAGTAACACAACACGCAAGTGAACCTTTCTGTGAATAGAAAAGACTGATTTAAATCCAAAGGTAAATCCAATTTTTCCATTTAAGAGGAAAAATCAGATTAATTTTAAAAACCCCTGATAAACAGTGCAATCCTGACACAGTGTACATTTTAACAAACTTTTTTTTTTACCTCAAATGTATTTCCATTACATATATACATTTAATTTCAAGAAAAGTTGCAGTTAAAAATTTTGCAATTTCTGTGAGTACTACAAATACCAAGGATGCACTTTACTTCCACCTAGTAAAGCAAAAGTACAAGGAAATACCAAGTACAAGGAAAGCACACCTGGTACAATCATATTCATTAACAGATACTTCCAGTTGCCATCCCAAAGTAAGTAACCACAAAAGTAGCTAGCATTTCCCCCACAAAATATTTCTATTTTTGTAAAAAGCAATTTCTCTATAGCAACAGATTTTTGCTGGTCCATTAGATAATTATGATTCCAGAATTGTTTATACATTGTACTTGCTTTCTTTCTTTCTAATGAATATTTGTGAAATCTTGGACGAATCAATAAAACTACACAATATACACTCATCTATTCAAAATTTTTCAAAGAGATGCTAATCTACAAGTACATCATCCTTATACACAGGATAAAGACTGCTAATGTGAATGACAATGTCTGATAGTGAAAAGAGAAAGTTTATTTAAGATTTAAATTTCATGTAGGTTTTATACTACCTTTTTTACTCACAGATATATTTTACCCAAATCCGTAAATCATCATCTCCAAAGTCCTGTGAGAACAACCAGCTAAGCAGTCATTGCCAAACAGTGCAAAAGTATAACAGTAACTATAAAAAATAGCTAGGTATTTGGGAGGTTAATAAAACCCCATGAAACCTTAAACACTATCTGAAGGGAAAAAGGATTATAACAGGGACAGGTACGATGTTTTTTCTTGGAATCAACTTCCACTAGACCAAGTTGCTCAGAGTCCCATCCAACCTGCTCTTGAACACTTCCACGGATAGGACATCCACAGCTTCTCTGGGCAGCCTGTTGTGGTGCTCATCAGCCTCACAGTAGAGAATTTCTTCATAATATCTAATCTAAATTTATCCTCTTTCAGTTTAAAGCATTACCCCTTGTTTTATCACTACATGCACTCATAAAAAGCCAAAACCCTCTCAGTTAAAGTACTTCTGCAGTGCCATTGAATGATCCAAGTTAACATATATTCTTACTTATATTTAAATATAGTATTTTAAAAAACTATACCAGATTAAATTATTTAGCACAAATCTATGGGAGAATTAAAAGCAGAATCCAAATCTCATGACTCTCAAAACCAATATTTTTATGTATGTTAAAATGATAGTGCTGATTGTTTCTATTATAGATAATTGTTCTGATTTTGGCTGAAATAGAGATATTTTTCTTTTGAGTAGCTGGTACAGTGCTGTGCTTTGGATTTAAGAAGAGAATAACGCTGACAACACACTGATCTTTTAGTTGTTGCTGAGCAGTGCTTACACTAGGTCAAGGACTTTTCAGCTCCTCCTGGTGCCCTGCCAGTGAGGGGGCTGGGGTTGCAGAAGAATTTGGAAGCGGACACAGCGAGAGCAGCTGACCACAGCTGACTGAAGGGATACTCCATAACATATGGCATCATGCTTAACATACAAAGTTGGGGGAGGAAGAAGGAAGAAAGAGATGTTTGGAATATTGGCATTTGTCTTCCCAAGTAACCATTACGTATGATGGAACATGCTTTCCAGTAAATGTCTGAACACCTGCCTGCCCATGGAAAGTGGTGAATGAATTGCTTTGCTCTCGCATTCACAGCTTTTGCTTTACCTATTAAACTGTCTTTATCACAACCCACAAGTTTTCCAGCTTTGACCCTTCTGATTGTCTCTTTCATTCCACCATGGGGGAGTGACTGAGCCAAGCGTGGGGCCAAGCTGTAAACTGGGCTTAAACCAATGAAACAGTACAAGAAAACCTAGAGCAGGACTAATAAAGACCAAGGGATTCCACAAAAAAAGACAGAAATAGAGTGACACAAATAGCTGCTTTATTGAATTCACCCAAGAGTACTACCGAATGCCCAAAATCTATCTCCATGTAGCACAACCTACACAGCAAACGTAATTACCAGTGAAAATGTACTTTCCAACTGATCAATTTTAGTCTGATACAAAATGTTGTCAAGCTAAAAATTACAATAGTTTAATGATATTTTAGAGAAGAGCCCAATAATAACCAGGAGTCATAAGAAACAAAAAGTGGACCCACACCATGCACAAATTGATGGAATATAAACCTCTAGCAAAAAGTGCTTTGGAACTCATGAGAAATCACTGTCATAGCCAAACAGCAGATTATTTCTTCCAATTTTTAGGAACCTGAACAAACATAAACATCTTTGGAATTACCTGTCTGCAAACCCTACTCTCCAAAAGCTTCTTCTTTGGTGCTGTGCTACTTCTGAAGCAGAAATGTGAGCTGACAACCCCAAATTTTGAACAGGAACATGAAAAACACCTCTACTGAGAAGCTGCACTCAAGGATATTCTTTTTTTTTTTTTCTTCACAATTTGAATACCAAACACAGAAAGGTGTGCTAGCCTGATTTATGAAATTACAGCTTGACAATCCCTTAACTACACACATTTATCACCAAGAGACCAGTAAGCCAGAAGAGACTTTTTAAAAGGCAGCTCACTAAGTCAGGGCTGGCAATAAAACAGAATATGAGATAAACAATGTTTTTTAGTTTTAACACTGAAGTCTAGCATTCAGTGCAAGGGCTCACAAGAGTGGGACATGGATTTATGAGTACATTTGTAAAGCAGCAAAGCTACAGTCATCCAAGACTTTTGTCAACATAATAAAAATTTATCAGAAATCATCACACCTTGTTGTGGTATGAGAAAATTTTTTGCCCTGGGCTTTCAGTCCAAAAAATAAGTCTTTGAGCAAACAATACAATTAATAGATCTAAATACTAGTACAGACATTGTCGGGCAGATTTCAAAAAAATTTCTTATTCATGAGTTAAGACGTTATTAAAATTATGTACTCGCCCTTATCAGTAAACTTAAGGAGTGATTTAAAAAGGAAAGGAGCATTAAAACTGAGGCCTCAGTATTAAAGAAAATAGCTATCACTCATTCTAAATCTGGGCTTTGTTGAATCCAAAATATTCGTATTTTCATTTGTCAGTGTTGTATCTGTATCAAAGAAAACTACAGTTATGCAGTCAAAGGTAAAATGGTACTCATTAAATACGTTCTACTGTTAAAGGACAATAAACCCAGTTGATACTAAAAAGGATGCTTTCTTTATGAACCACTGGACTGAGTAAGGCCTATTGCTCTGCAGTCATGGAGAATCATTTAGTAGAAGTGATTTACATTTGACTAAATGTTACTGTTGCATGCATTTCAAACATTCTTTATGTGCTTCTCACCAATTTGCTCTCTGGGTTAAAAAAAATTTAAAAATCTACAAGGCAAATGACATAATGACTCATTAAACCCCTTCAGCCATGGAGATGCTGTTAAACACTCATGTCACTTCTTTGATGACATTTTCCACGTCAGTGTGTTTCCAGCGTAAGGCAGACATTTACCAGGGCTCTGGTTTGGTGCTGCACGTACACCTGAACATCCTGCTTATCTTATCAGCTCAGAAATTGTTACTGACATCACAACAGCACTTATTTACATATACAGAATTAAGAGTTTGCTCTGTTGCTATTAATTCCCAATTAAAAAAAACCAAAAAGGATAGGCCATTTACTTTCTTTTTCAGAGTACCAAATGATTGTACATGAAGATAACAGCATTGTAAAGTACCTCACACATCCCTGTAAATGTTAAATGGAAGTTTATTAGATGCTGAATAAAACCTAATTTAAGTGAAGCATCAGACACATATATCTTTTGCAATTCAATTGCATCTTATTGTCCATTGCAGACAAGCTCAGTTTTCTTGTCTGTATTCAGAATGGAGACTCAATGAAGCAAAAAAGCTATACCTAGTATCAAATTCTTTTTCAATTGCTTTATATTGTCCTCTTAGGTTTCTCATTTTCTTCACTTGTATTCTTTTTCCAGTCTCATAATAGTTTGAGAAAAAGTCATATATCAAAATCAAATACTAGCTTCAGGCATAAGTTGATCCTTTTGAGCAGCTATTTTACTGTGGCTTGCAATTCTCTTTGGTTTTCTGTTTTCAGTGTTCACAAACTAATTAGTTACATGGAAATTAAACTTCTGCTGGATTCTATGGGGATTCAAACAAAGGCAGAAAAATGGCAGGGGTGGGGCACACAATGTTTTTAAACCTCCTTTCCCCTTGCTTACTTCTATTAAAAGAAAAAAGAAAAAAAGGAGTGCATTGCTTTACTTACATTTAGTTTAATTGGGAGTATTTAAAGACCAATGTTTTTTCCAATCTGTGGTTTAACAATACCCAACTTATTTTACTAGTATATGGAAAACTGAAGATGCTGCGGCATGCAACAGTTCCTTTCTCAAGGATTATGACTTTATACTATTAAGATATCAGTAGTGAGTTGGGATGAGAGAAGGGGGACAGGTGGGGCAAAAGAGAGAAAGAAAAAGTACATACACAAACAGACGTCCTACAATCCTAAAGCAGTTCAGACTCCTTCAACAACGGAATGTTTCAATAACCTTCAACAACAACATCCAAAAAGCTATTGTTTTAAAAAGTTAAAAAAACCAAGGGAGATGAAAGGAAGTACAAAAAGTTTCCCTCCAGACACATTTTCAGTTACTAATTTTCAAGACAACAAAAAGTTGCAAAATAAAAGACCACAAAATTGCAGGTCAATCTTTTCAGCAAGCGCATCCCAAAGAAGAGAGCAGCTCTAAATTTGACACAGTACTATCACATTGAGATTCAAGTTTCTCTCCAGCTCCAGCTTTAGCTCAATAGAAGATGAATCATCAGTGAAATTTAGCTTTCTGTCCCATGATTTTCTGTCATCCTTATAGAGTATGCAGATCAGAGCAAGTTTTAAATGAGGACAACCAGCCTCCTTGAACAGTTCCACTTCACTTTCATCACATACCTTGACTGACAGAGTCATTGAGCACTAAACAATAAACTCTCTGAACATCAACTGTATGATTTACCTTTTTTACAATAAGGAAATGGCATTTATGCACAGAGCTAGAGCATCATGAGTCCCTCTACTATCCACAGTCCTGCTGACCAAAGAAATGACTCCCAATAAATGAAGCAATCCAATCATACCACAAGAAAATATCAATGTAAATAATGCAGACACAGGAATCTTTTCCACATCAGCATGTCATGAATTCTATGTTATTTTGTCTAGAAGCAAACCAGATGTTTTAGTTTGGGAACAGTAAGACAGTTCACTTCTTTTTCTCTTATCTAATGATTTTATACCCACCATTACACTATCAGTGTAGCAGATTTTTATTTCACACCTGACTAGTACTTAGAGGAGAAAAATATTGTATCTTTTGTGCATGTTGTTTTTCCTTCAGTCAGTGAAAACTGACTGCAATTAACTTTAGGCTCCATTAGCATATTAGTCCCTTTCAAGAATCAAAGTAAAAATTCACAAAGGAATAGGAACTCTGTAGTGTTTTAGTCAAAACTTCCAACAGCTGCACCCACCGAGTCACTCAAAGAACAGATCAGTTGTTATACCCAATTTAGGTACCATAACATGCAGCATCTAACAATCAGTGATTCCCAAAATTGTTCAAGTAGCAATGTTTTAGAAGAGAGTTTGGCTTCATATCCTAGAGGTTCAAATTTGAAATAATTAGGTGTATCAGCAAAGCCCTTTTGCTCTTCTAGAATGCCAGAAATTTTGTATGAATAAGATTACCATGGACAGGAGGGTTCTAAGCAGGATTTTAGAACATTACTTAGAACTTGCAAAAAACCCCACTAAATACTTAACCTTGACCAAATGGTACTTAGTTAGCATTTTGTAGTATATAGGTAACTGCATTTCAGTAGAACTGTTCATACAGTGCACAGGGCTCAATCTTGTAAGTTTCTGCACATCCTGTTAGACAGGTATCCACCACATAAGGTGGAAAAATCTGTGCTCCAACATTTGGCTTTCAAGCACTACTATGTTATAAATAAATCTTACTTGTTCATCATTCTAGCTAAACTCTGCAGGTGGAATCAGTTGGAAATAACTGGACTGAAATTTTATGGAAATAGCCAGACTGAAATTTTATGAAAGCCACATGTTCTTTTCCATCTGACTTTCCACAGAATAGGGAAGACCAGTATCCGTGCGCACACACTGTCTCTCTAACTTCACTAACAGGAAAACATAGTTACACTTGCTTACCCTCTTGATATAAGAGCCAAACAACTTCTATTTAAATCAGTACAGAAGTACAACAGATTTAAAATCAGAGAAATTTAGGCCACCAGAGTTCATCTATCAATATTTGTATTAAGACAGTGCCTCACAGTCCCAGTTTGTTTCCCAGGCAAACTCTGTGGTTCATAGCACCCCTCACCCAGTTAAGCATCAGCTGGGCCCCAAGTATCACTCCAGAGCTCTCTCCTTGTGCCTCTGAAGCAGGGGCAGTGTTTGAAAAGCACTGCCACCTCACCTCTCTTTGCCTCTGGCTACACCCAACTCAATTATGATTCTATTAACCAGCAAGACTCACAGCACTGGCCAAAGCAGAAAAGTAAAATTGATTATTACCTTTCCCAGAGAACAAGGCACAGAGATCTACAGAAGTACTTAAAAAGCTCAGTGAGAACTAACTACATTTCTCACAGTGTTAATAGTCTACAGACACTTGAGATAATTTGAAAAAAAACATAGGCCAAAACACAAAATAAAGCATATAACATGATTTAGTGGTTAATAACAAGAGTGAGATGAATGGAAGAGAGCTATATAAAATTACCAAAGAATTGCCACAAGGTCACTGCTAGAAAACTGCTGATCCTTGTCTAATGGCCAAGAGGATGATCTACTGATTGTAACAGAACCTACAAATCCAGCTGCAGCAATACATTTACCTTTCCTTGTTCCATTTTTATGAAACAAGTGTGTATGACACACACTACCATCTGCTGGACAAAGTGCAGAACTAATCCAGTAACGCACAAGGTGATTTGGGGTTTTTGTCATGTGAGCCTCTATACCATCGTGCTTACCTGAGGCAGATGCGAAACAACCTGGGATGTGTGGAGACCATATAGTGCTGTAAATGACCCCTTCATGGCCTTTAAAAGTGCATAATGACTTCCCCACAGCTGGATCCCACTGAATAAAGGAAAAAAGAAAACTGCTGAGATACACATTCAATAAGAAATGACAGGGTTTCATACTTTGAAAAAAAAGCTTTATATATACAGAAAGGACTAAATGAACTTCTTTTAAAAAAAGCATTTTTATGGTTAAAATGGTATCAACTGAGGGTTTAAACAACACCTCAGTTAAAGTACAATTTCAGACTCAGCGTAAAAATAAAGAGGAAAAGTGAATCAATGTTGCATCTTAACCCAAAGAACTATCATATCCAAAAGAAATCACACTTTTCACCTTCAGCAGAAAATCAACATACCAGCTTGGCTGTTTGATCCCATGAACCAGACACCACTAGCTGCTCTCCTCTAGTTTGGCTCCAGTCAACACTATATGCCTAAAAATGACATAAGAGCATAGTTTAGAAGGAGCATTAGAATACAAGTTTGAGGCTGTAGTTAGCCAGTTTCACAAAATAGACTTGCATTTGCAGATTGTATCCTAGTCAGCTAAAAAACCACAGCAGTCAACCACAACAAAACTGCCAACAATGCCATTTACTTGAACAAAAATTTAATTTAGTATCTCGGACATTAAAGGTACATACAGGCTAAGAAAAGTATTCACAGAAGCAAGGATGGGCCAAAATTGAGGGAAAAGTTGTAGCAAAATCCACATCCATCCACCATCACCAGAAGTCTACCACTTTAAAACCCATAATTCAGACTTGAGTTCTTATCACTGATCCAATTTTATTCAAAGACCTACAGTTTCCAATTGCTAGTCATTTCTCATTGTAAATGCCACCTTTCTTCAGAGCTGACTTCAAGTTTTTAGCTGACTGACAATAAATGCTTTTTTATTATATCTAATTCTCCTAAGAAATATATGTCATAAAATATTTCTGTTTTTCATCTTTTCCAGGTTCTATGGCATTCTTTTTCTACCATCCAAATCCTCAAACAAGTAAGATAAAATAAATAAATAACTCAACTTCCCACGTAACTGCTCATTTCAGCTATTAAGAAATTGTTTTCCACTGTGTAGTTGAAATAAGCTCCCTCTTCCCTGACAGTATATTCTAATTCTGGTCCCCACTTTGACAGAGGATACCTTAACTCCATCCTTCACTGATGATTTTTCAGCTCTGCTGCCTCACAAAAACAAATGAAGGTAATTCTTCAAATTATTTTAAATCCTCAAGTCTCGAGAACATGTATAACTTCCGTCTTCAAATACCCATCTTTATCTACTTCATGGAAGGTGCATTCTGTTTTGTCTGGGAATCTCCCACCAAAGAGGTTCAATAAACTGCAGCAGGACATGAATCATTTCAGTGTAAGGTGGATGAACATTGGATAAAACACTTCATCCACTTCATCTCCTGACCCAATCAGAGCTCCCAGGCCACTTCTCAGAAATGTGATCACTACCTACAAGTAGCAGGTGGCACTGCTCTCAACAGCTGGGCCACTAACCACTGAGGCTTTGTACTCCGCCTGGGATAATTTAGTTCTAGCGCAGTATGGGATATGGTGTGCAAGTCAACATACTTGACTTGTGTTTGTCCAATAGATGGAATTGTGCATGAAACAACAGCAACCCTGTTTTGAAGGTGGAAATGCTTGGACCTGTGTCACCAGATTAGAAAATCAGAGAAGCTGAAAGAGAAAGAAATACAGCAAATGCCAAAGTCCTCTATGGGAAGTGTCCTGTGTGAGAAAGGAAATCAAGGTAATACTTAGCTGCTTCTGGGCATTTTCCTTCCTAAGAAATATTTCAGTCTATGCCAGATCCAGCTTAAGTGAACTGTTTTTCATCTATTTTCCGTAAGTGGAAGGCAACCACTGCCCAGAGAAAAACAAGGTGCTTTATCTGCAACTCTGCTTTTTAATTTTACTAAGTCCTGCTTCCCATATACTGAAAGCCATATTGTTCTAGCACCATTCTGTACTAACTTTCTTCTTTGAGGAGCTTATAGTACAAATGTCAAAGACACTGGGACAATATTTGACCACATAACTGAGCCATATAACATAAGCCATATAACTGAGATGTAACTCTTTTGGGATTTTTGCCAAACCATACCTCTACCTCTTGACTTTTCTACTTTTGTAAGCTAACTAATTGTATTAAAACATGCCACCTTCCAACCCAACTCCCTCTACTGAAATAACAACAAAGGAGACACGAGTACCTCTCCATATATTCTGAGAATGGAAGACATGAGAGCTCTCCAAAGTGGTTCCCAAACTCCTCACAAACATTAGCTTCTCTCTTTACCCCTGAATCTGTTTGATAGCCTCAGTTCAACTCCTAAGCTGCTGCTGTTTGGAAATGCCCCTAATTGCATCACTACGCAGTATGCCTCTTTCACACAACAGCTCAGTAAGTGTTTGGCTCTCATATTCATACTCAAGATTTTCCAGAGAGAAATAGATCGATCTTTGGGAAACATGCACCTGTGCCACACAATTCACATAGCCCATATTCAATACATTGTACTTGGGATATACCTGATCTACTGCAAGACAAGGCAAAGCACATACTGAGCTCCCAGCTCACTCCCAAGCTATCAGCACATAGATCTGCTGAGCACGTGCTGTGACACAGGCCTGGGCACATATGGCACACAGGGCTGGGACTGCTCAGCGCTCTGCAGCTGCATCGGAGGCAACAGGAGCTGGGCAAACTCTCCTTCAGGCAAAAATTACAAACAGAACAGATAACAGGCTCAGGCAAAACAAGACGTGCTGTCCATTTGGCATGTGACAGGCCTAGGTAATAGGAAGAGGATGAAAAGAAGACAGTGTGAAGAACCAAGTAAAGTTCAATTTCATTCTTCTTTCCCTTTCACGCTATCCTCCAACATAAATTTACAGATGCTTCAGTGGAACCTGTATTGACCAACTGGGAAAAACTAACAACACAGCATAAACCTTAGCTGTTAATCTTCTAGTGCTCTATCTTCAATCATAAAATAAATGAACCCTAGCTTATGCCCGAACAGCCTCAGGCTAGATGAAAACATGAGGGGAAAAAAAGATGTAAAAACATAAAAAATAGCTTATAATAAATGTTCAGGATCACTTTGCAAGACAAATTTAATTCAAGCATTCTATTATCTCACAATCCAGTGAGATTTTGTCAAAACCAAAGTAAATTAGACTAATTTATTCATGAGATTCAGCTGTTGGTTAGTGCTGGAATAAAACTCATTGTCCTTTGATAATACAAATTCTCTTTTAAATCAAAAATGCATATTCTTTCTGAGAAGGGACAACGATCTCATTTAGGAAAAAAGGAACAGATTCCTGTCAATCTTGCACTAGAAATAATATAAAATGCAGTGACAAAATTGTCATTAAAAATGTCAGACAAGGATTAAGGATTAGGAAGGTAGTGAGAACACTATCTGCCAATGTTTACCACAAACTAGTAGGTAAATTCCTTCTGAGATCTATCCTCCTATTACAAGTTTATAAAGAATCAATACAAACCATTCATATCTCATAATAAACACTCAGCCCATGTTTCCTTTACTGTCTTTCTAAGCATGGTTGAATATGCCCACCTCCCCATGCTACCTACTCAACTAAAACAAGGACACAGAAATGTTTATTTCACAAACAACACTTGGTATGGCAGAACCAAAATAAACTCACTGACAGAATTTCAATAAGAAAATGACAGAAACATACTAACAAAAATAATTGGTACTATGCTTCACCTACGTCTTTCTGTAACAACTATCAGCCTTTGAACACTATCATAAAATCCTGATCACAACTACAAACTCCTCTCTCAAAAGTCTCAGTTTACACAGTACATGCATTAAACCAAAGTGGAAAAACTACAAAGAAATAAGGTACAGAAGATGGACTCTTGTGCAACTGCAGTAACTCAGCTTTTAGCTTTGTGCTTCATATCTGAAAAAATCTTGAGGTTTTGGGGAACAAAACTGAATTTCCTCTACCAGTTTTTTTACTACATATCTATTAGATTATTCTATTGAGATTGATGTCATTTAGATAAAGTATCAGTAATCCAGGCTAAAACTGATTGCTCTAAAGTTCTAAGACTTGACAGAAGTGAGTGGAAGGTTAGAAGGAAAGCTTTAAACATGGGAAGAAAAATCACTTAAGAGAAGATGTATGTATTATAGTATAAATATCCCTAAAACTATGCAAATATATATATAAACCTGACTATAACATCCTTCTCCACCCATACAGCATTGCATAAAGAAACTGAGATTTTAAGAAAATCAAATGCAACAGTATCAAAACAAGGCTAAAAAAAACATAAGGCTGTCCCAACATTTGACTAGTGTTGAGTAGGATCTCACAGATGCTAGGAGGGAAAAGGATAAGCAGATCTGAGTGCAACCCAAGTGCTAAGGATCTGCATAATGTGCATCACTCTATAACCTCAACAATAAGACTGATGCAACAACTGTCTGATTTAGACCTATCTATTAAGACTCTCTAAAATGCACAGCACGACTGCAATAATTTCATACATCACAATGATTATTTAGCCCGTAAGGAACCACAAATGCTATTTCTGAATATATTAGATCTGTGTAATTAAGCTGTGCCTACCAGTGTATGAACATGCACAAGAATATGTACCTTCACTTTATATTCAAGTTATTAATTCAAACCACAGACCCAAAAAAGTTAAGAAACAGAAAACAAAAAGCTGCTTTTGATTATAAGACCATAAATAAATATTTTAATTATTCAAACATAAGATCATCCATTAAATTTTTAAAATTTGCCTGATTTACCTCTAGAGTGTGCTCTTTATAGACTTGCAGTGGATCTTTGGTTTTAGCCATATCCCAGATTTGCAGAGATCCATCTCCACTACAAGTGACCAACATGTTTTCATTATTCTCACTCCAGGTCACATCAAACAGGCCATCATTCCAGTCAAAACTAAAATGGGAAAATGAAGACATTTGTCTGTGAGTTTGGACTAGTTACATGCAAAGAAAGTATTTCTTTAAATCGTCCTTTTTACCATTCTAAACAGCATTTTTATATATTTGAGCTTCAAGCAAATCTCCTAACCATTAACTTACTTGTTATAATGTCAATTTCTACAACTGTACGGCACAATAGATTAAGTTAAAGCATAAATGCGTGAAGGACCTTCCATACATAGAGAATGGACTCTGTTTTCAGTCTTAAACTTGCCACAAAGTTTAATTGTGGCAAACAATTAAACGTGTTGTACCTCTGTCTTTGGCAAACAAAGTCAGAGGTACAACATGCCTCAGTCTGATCTATGGTTTCTGCAGGACGTAAGAGCACTTTGTCTCTAACAACTGTGGTAAAGAAGGAAATAAAACTGTGTCAGGAGAACCCTATCCAATTCACACCACCATTACAAATCTGAGTCACAATGAAAACCAAACAGAAACACAGTCATGAATTTATTGAAGATGTCTACACTCCCTTGAAAACGCTTTCAACACCTCAGCAATTCATCACATGGGATCTGATGCTATGTATTAGTTACTCTGCAACAACTATCAATGACTGCAGTATTATCTGATGGCAAATAAGAATTTATTCACCCCCCTTTCACAGAAGGTTCGGCTAAGCTTAGGCCAAATGTCATGGGATTCTGCTGTAATGATAAGGGAAAGGCATGCACATGGAACACTTTGAGAGAGAAAACAACACAGTCTGTGCGTCAGGAACTTAAGAGGACTTTCTACCTCAAAGAAAGTGGAGTCCCTGGAAACAGAAATAAACAGTACTAAACCAGTGCACTTAGCAGAAGTAATGGACTACTGAACATCTTCAGAGTCTTGTTTTATAATTATGAATGGAAAACAGTTTCTCTGAATATGATTACCTATTTTTTAAGCATTTCTATGTCAGCCCTCTTAATCTAAACAATTGCTGTATCAAGACGTTCCTTAAAATATTTTAGGTTATAAAGGCCAAGTATTAAACCCCCTCCTAACCTTTCTCCTCCTTCCATCCACAACAAAATCAAACTCCTCTCAAACCCTTAGAAAATTCTATCTCCTAGGAAAGACCTCCATGACTTGACGTAGCTTCCTGTTCTATTTTCAGTGTAAGTCAATCATAAGGGCATAAATCTAGGTGTCAAGGCACTGTTCCAAAAACGCTAGAACTTAAAATTTTAAGCTAGGGCAGAAGAGCTGTCCTTAATTTACATTGTCAGTTTTCTATAAAATGGTTTACACTGTGGAAATGGTGCAAGCCAGATGACTTCCCATAACAAAATCAATGCAACGTAAACATATCTTTTGTATTGTATGCAAACACAAATACAGTAATTCCTATGTAAATACAAAGACCTGTATTCGGTAGATACTTCGGCATAGAAAAACCACTCAGTATCACTAACAATAACCCAAAATATTTCAGTTGTGCCCTGTACACAGTAAGTTTTTCACTTACAAAAATAAATGATAAAGCTGTATTACCTCCTGAGCAGAACAATCCCAGCTTCGTTTTGTTCCAGCACCGCCAGAGTTCCACAACCTAAACCAGCAAAATAAAACACAACATCACAACTAGTTACCCGCTGCCAAAGGAAACTAGAGTGGCTCTGGGGTAGCTCCAGTGTGCAAACACAAAGGGCACCTGAACCTTAAGAGACCAAACAATTCCTTGCATAATTAAACATCTTGTGGTCTCATGTTCTCCAAAACAGTAATTCATTTATATCAGATTGTTCTGGTTTGATTTTGGTGGGTTTTTTTTGGTTTTTGTTTTTTTTTACTCCACTGTATCTGTAGATGAAGTTGAAAAAGACTTGCTTATAAAGCATAAAAGTCCATTTTCCCCATGGGCCTCACATGACAGACATACCAACACGGGGTTCCCTTTTGTCTTTTTGATAACACAGCAGACAGAGCACTTTTTCGCCCCTTCCTGAATATAGTAATACAAACACAGCTCACCAGAAATTAGACAACTAATTCCATTCAGATAAAACACAAGTGGGTTCTGCTTTCTCATCTGATGGGGATATTGTCAAAGTAATTCTACACTTAAATTTTCTTTTAAAATTAATGTTTTGGGGAGCAATACTGCCACTGGAAATGAAAAAGGTGCCAGTATTGAGGAACACACAGCTTAGCTCTTTCAAGGGACTGCAGGGTCACCAGGGCCTGCTTGGACACTCAGGGGCTGAGACAAGAACAGCTCAAGCCACAGAATCACAGAATCAGCTGAGCTGAAGGAACCCACCAGGATCGAGTCCATCTCCCGGCCCTGCACAGCACCGTCCCCAAGAGTCGCACCCTATGCTCAAGAGCATCGTCCAAACGCTTCTTAAGCTCTGTCAGGCTTGGTGCTGCGAGCACTTCCCTGGGGAGCTGCTCCAGTGCCCAGCCACCCTCTGCGTGAAGAACTGTTTCCTGATATCCCCCCGAAACCTCCCCTGACACAACTTCAGGCCATTCCCTCGGGTCCTGCCANGTCCATCTCCCGGCCCTGCACAGCACCGTCCCCAAGAGTCGCACCCTATGCTCAAGAGCATCGTCCAAACGCTTCTTAAGCTCTGTCAGGCTTGGTGCTGCGAGCACTTCCCTGGGGAGCTGCTCCAGTGCCCAGCCACCCTCTGCGTGAAGAACTGTTTCCTGATCCACCCGAAACCTCCCCTGACACAACTTCAGGCCATTCCCTCGGGTCCTGCCAGCGGAGAAAGTTACTTTCAGGCATTTTATTCACCGTGTGTATGTCTTTAGGACCATATTTATTCTCGAGCCTGTCAAAGGAGCGCTGCTCCGCTGTGAGAAGCATACGGCAGCAGCGGGCTGGTGCTGGGCAGCGACAGCCCCGGGCGGGTTGGGGCGCCAGGGGCAGCCCCCGCGCCGCCCCCGGCCCGGCCCGCCCGCGGGGCACAGGCGCTGTCCCACAGCAAAACAAACGCAGCGGAAAGTGAAGTCTTCCCCAAACG
>VZRL01003241.1:220208-321648 GCA_013397895.1 Origma solitaria
CGCGTCGGCGGGAGCAGCTCCGGCCGCGACCCCTCCGGGGGCTGTGCCCCCGGTGCCCCCGGCTGCAGTGACACCCTTCGGGTGGCCACGACGGGTACGTGGGAGGCAAAAGTGCGGCAGAGCCCGCTTCAGTCCCCCGGGCTAATGTGTTGCGGGGAAGAAACTCGTGTGTCAGCAAGCGTGGTGTGAATCAGCGCAGGTGACTGCTACCAGCGGGTTAAACGTGCCCCGGCTGTTTTCTCTCGGTGCCCTAACAGAGTGCAGGGAAGCAAATTTGTACTGGTACGATGAATGTGGGCTGAAACAGGCAGGAGCCGCGAGGCCACGGGAGCTTTGAAAAGCAGGTTTGACACCAGACGTGCAGCTGGACAATTTCATAGTGCTGACACGGTATCTGGGACGCTCCATGTGTTTGTGCTTGGAAGTTTGTGCTTTTGGTATTGGTTGCATAAAATACATACGATGGATGTGCTTGAGCTAAGAGCTGCACACACCCATCTAGGTCGTTGGCAAGAGTACCCAGGGCTGCATCCTCTCACCCCATTTTGCCAGCTGCATGACGATAAAAGTATAGCACATTCATTTGTAGGTGTGGTGGCCTGAGGTTCTGTGTTGTGATGTACTTGGTCCCGTTTGTAAAAACAATAACAAAAAAATTCCCCCATTTTTATATTTTATTGACAGATACATGGTGTGAATGTAGGAAAAAAAAATACCCCTGCTTGCTAGATTTTCAAAGACTTCACACAGCTAAGGCTATAGTACTAAATAAATAGCTTTTTACTTTAAAAAAAATCAGAAGCAGGAAATTGACCTGACCTGCAATTTTAGGCTTATTGCGTGATGTGGCTTTGGTGAATATGAAATACAGGCTAAAAATAAGCATTTAGAAAGTTTTGTCATATACTGCAGTTTCCTCCTCTCCTGGGAAGGGGTGAAGTAACAGGGGAAAAAACCTCCAAACAAAATCCTCCTGACAGTATTGTAACCAGTTCCCACAAAAGACTCTTCAGCACAGGCATGCATATGCCTTACACCTCTATAACTTTGCAAGCTTTGCCTCATGTACTGCTGCTTTCAGTTCAGTGAGGTGGATGATTCTGAAGTGTGCACTTGCAGCTTAATCCTTCTGCCCCATGCAGAGCCATGTCCTTAGAAGTAACAATTCTCAGAAGTCAGAAGAGCTGTCCTTACAGGTGGAAATGGGAAGGCCGTAGAGTTTCATTATAGACCCTATATTCTCTGCATTCAGCTTGGAGAGATTTCAAGCACCCTGACATCTCTTCATTCCAGGGCAGGTGAAACTTGAGAGTCTCTTTTGGTTCTGTTGTGGAAGCTGTCGTGTAGTGAGGCCCATGAAGTTGAATTATCCCTGATGTTTTTGTGCCTCTTATTCTGGTTAGTTTTTAGACTCTGAGCTGTGCAATAGGTGGGGTCTTGGTAGTTCATGGACACTTTTCTTGTAATGGGAGATTTGACTTGAAGTGGGCCCCTTTTAATTCTGGCAGTAGGCGTCTGGCATATAGTGCTACATAACTGCACGCTTATGTAATATAATTTGCTTATTTCAGTGGCTTTTCAGCAAACTGAAAACATTACTTTTTATTTTGTCCTGTTTGGCTGGAATTTAATGGAAGTGTTGCAAACCAGAAAAAATACTTTGCCATTCTGCTTTAGTAGCAAAGTCAATAAACATGTAAAGAACTAGGAGAGGTGATCACCTCCAGTGCCTGCACTGAAGAGAGTTAGATGTAGAAGTTTGTGTCTGCTCCACATATACTCTACTGTCTGAGCTGACTGGTAGTAAACCAGCTGCAATCCCAAAAATGGGTTATGCTGCTGATCTTAGGTCTCGAGGGATCTGTGGATTTTTATACTTGTTTCTTTGTCCCTCTTGCACTTTCTACACTCTCTCTATTTTTAAGAATTAGTTGTTCTCCAGAAACTTTAAAAGAGTGAAAAAATCTCTCTCAGATTAGGAACAACATTAAAGAGTAGAAGCTGCGTAGTAGAAGAATGCAAATGGGGAACGTTGTAGGCAACAAAGCCAAAACAGCCATGGAGGGTGTAGCTATTGCACAGATATATTTTTAACTGCTTTAACAGGATGGTGGGACAAAACATTTTTAGGTGACCTAAACTCCTTCGCTATTACCCTTGTTGTCTTCTTTTGCTGTGTGCTTTCGGTGATCAAAGGTGATATTAATAATACCATGAAAAATATCTGCACACCATGTTATTTTTCAAAAAATAGTGTATGAAAATAGCACATCATGACTGAATATGAAATAAAAATTTAGCAGTGAAAGTGCTTTAAAATTACATGATAGTTAACTGGTCATATTTAGGGTATGAAGTCTTTCTGGACTCACTGTAAAGGCCAGCAAAATGACAAGAGTAAGGACTGATGTGATTTCATGAAGGTTTGGAAAATCAAGCTTATAACTGTGTTTGTATGAAAATAAACAAAACATTAAATGTCTCAACTTTCATAATGCATGTAAATCAAATATGATTTAGGGGGATAGACCTACAGTATAACATACCTGTCCATCATTAAGACTTCCATTTTTAATGTCTTATTTTTGCTTTGTACAGCATAGTCTGAACTCTTGGTGGTTTCTGATGTAGGTTTGTTTCATGCCTTTCACTGCTTCAAAGAGAACCTGAAGGAGTATTAAGTAAAATATCTTAGATGAAAATACTCATCATCCGCTCTAAATGTAGATTAGCCTACTAACAATCTCCTTCTGCTAGCTTGTCAACTATGGTCCTTAAATGCTGAGACATAATTAGCAGTGCATATTTAGTGAGTAGGTGTCAGCTGTGTATAATTGAACCATGCATGCACCAAATATCAAAAATGAGTCTAACATTTCTGATTGCATGGTTTAAATTCCACTTGATTTCAGCAAAAAATTTAAAAATTGTTTCTTGAGAAGTGAATGTCAAAAGAGCCCTGGCAACTGTTGTAGAAGTATCTGATAAAAACAGAGATTTCAATATTTATCACATTTTCTTCCACTTAAAGAGGAAGGTCAAGAGAGAAAAACGTAGAGAGTAAAATTCAGTTTCTTGCAAAACTTGAGGTATCTGGGCTTGTTTAGCTGTCTTAAGGGCTCTGTTCCTTTGCAAAGAGGATAGCGAGGGTTTTTCTTTTTTTTCTTTTGTCTGCAGTGATTTTAAGCTGGTGCAGACGAATTGCAGGTATCTCTTAGATTCAATTTAATTTCTAAACACTTCAGGGATATTTTAAGAGTTGGGCATTAAGAGATATGCCAAAATGTATCAGAGACACCATTTTACAGTGCAGTAGATAATCATGGCATTAAAAAGTTACTGAAACAATTGATATTTGTAGTTAAATGGTATTTTCTCTAAGTTTTAATGACCAGATCTGCATATCTTTTTGATTTTTCTTTAATTGCTGAATTTCTTTCAGAAACAG
Source organism: Origma solitaria (assembly GCA_013397895.1). NCBI lineage: Eukaryota > Metazoa > Chordata > Aves > Passeriformes > Acanthizidae > Origma > Origma solitaria. Next base: position 223,657 of record VZRL01003241.1, read on the forward strand.
CCATAAATGAGTGTAGAGTACTTAAGAGTTTGTTTGGCTTAAGTAAGCATTCTTTTTTTTTCCTAACTTTTTTTTGGCAATTGAAATTAGAATGATTTTCTTTCTGTGCAGATCTTTATACAGTCACTTTGTATTACATAAGTGCATTAAGGACTGGCTGAACAGAGTGTTTGAGAAAAACAGAATAGATGAAAGTCCCGTAAAAGGAAAAAAGTTGCATGAATCAGTAATCTGAGTCAGCTCTTCATGGGAGGAAGGTGCTCTAAGTCAAGGTAATTTCTTCACACGTGTTTAGAATCAGACAGGGATTTGTATGGTAATTTGCTAGATGTACAGCATTGGGCATTCTGATTTTTAAATATGGTCTCCAAGGGACTGGTGGAAGATAAGGAAGATCACACAAGCAGTGACTGAGGAGGATATGGGTTTTCTAATCTGTGCAGTCACTTGTTTTAGGTTGGTTCTCAAGCTAAACGTCTTGGCTGATGTGCTTTTCATATAAAACCGTCCTTCTAACTTAAATGTTGTCTTATAATGGGGCATTTCCATTTCATAAGCTTCTCATGCTCATGTTTCATCAATCAATGGCCCTTAGGACAGCATTTTCTACTAACATTGGTGCGTGGCGCTATTGAGATAATTCTTCAGGCCAACGATTTACTAAAATATAGTTCATCAAATCGGAAATAATAAAATAGTTTTAGTCTCTTATCTTGATTTCTGTAATTCAGCATTATTGCTTTCTGAATTCATACAGGCTTGGGCTTGAGACTGGCAGTGTTGGTTTATTGCACTTAGAAACATTGTGTGCAATGTTCTTGGGGAGACTCTGGGTGTATGACATGACAAAAAGTTCAGAGAACAAGTACAGTCACTTGTGTGAAAGTGAACTTTGCTTGAAAGATGTTTTGCACCTAAGTTGTTTCTGCAGATTCTACAAAATATTTGTGGATTGTGCATTTAGAATCATTTACAGGCACACAGAAATGCGGTAAAGCAGTACCAGGGCTCAATGTCATTCTTGTGGTTTCTTCCTCTAAATATAATAAATTCTATGATGCTATTTTTTTTTAAGTGGGATTTATACCTTTATATAAGTTTCCTGAAGTTCGTGATTGTGACACGCTAATACGGACTTTCTTCTTAAGCCCAAAGGAGGTCATATTCTATTCAAAACTGGTGTTCTTGATTCTAGAGGTTGGTGGGAATATTTTCTGTGGTAAAAAGCAGCACGTGTCCTACCGTATTAGCTGTTTTTAGGAGAAAAAAGTCACTACCAGAGACAAGCTTTGTTCTATTCCACATTGTCTCTCAGAACGATTAGGTCTTTTTCACCACCTTTTTCTCTGTGCTTCCTGATTACATTTTTCAGTTTCACTGCCAGAGTTTTGTCAGACACTTGAAATACTGCACATACTTTCTGTCATTATGGAGCACTTACATTCATATCTTATTTTACTTCTTTTTCACACACACCCCCCCCCCATTCCCCAGGTGCTGCTGTATCCCCACTACTGTTTCTATAGCATCATGGCTGGAGACTCAAATGATAGTTCTTAGTAGTGTAGCAGGAGAAATTATCTTGGCGCATTATTCTTGTCCAATTTCAGAGTCCAGGACAGCTACTAAAAAATAAAAGGAAGTTTAGTCCCACTGTCAGTGGAACTCATGTTAAAAAATTCTGTATTTCAGCAGCAATACAATACAAGTGATAAGCTGGAGCAAGAGATGCCAAGAAAGTTAATAATTGTGTGCCGACTTGAGCTGATGGCTGTCTTGAGAGCATGACTATAATCATGTCAAGGATGCAAAGTATTATTAGTATAGGATCTTTGTGTCAAAATGCGTAGCAGATGTTGTAATGTTTAGCTGAGGTGGGTTATAAAGCTCCTTTTGATTCTGCATATTGATTCCAGACTCTCTTAGAAAGCAGCATTAGAAACCTAAACCAAATGCATGGCACGTCTTCAAGACAGAAGAATATTTAATTCTAAAACACATGAATGTCATTTACATCTGCAACAAAAATGATGAGTCTGGAAAAAAATACGTAATCCTGATATGAAGTTTGTGAGTTCGTAGTACTTGTGGAGAACTTCTGAATTTATGAAGAAATTGTGGGATTTGAAACCACGTATTCACAAATATTTCCATTACTGGACCAGCTGCAAACTTTTATAGCCAGATTCCAATATTGGTACTGTATTGCACAACTCTCTTCAGGCTACTTGTCAATAGGTGACTGGAAAATATTCCATCAGTTTCTGTCTGGAGTAGGAGGAACACAGCAGGTACACCCACTCCACGTGTGTGGGCTCTGAGACCTGAGTTTTCTTTCAGGCTCTGTCACTGGGCTGTCACAGCGGTTTGTATCTCTGCTGTGCAGAAAGTTCTTTCTCAGGCCTCTCCCACAGCTGAAAGGTTTATGCAGCATCTGCTATGGGTGCCATGGGTGTGAATTTCCAGCCATGTCTGTAACGTAAATAACATTGAGGGTATGCTCTTGCAGTGTTTATTTGTTAAAGTGTTATCAGTGAAACAGCTGACTTGACAGTCCACATCCAGGCGTTTGTTGGATTAGTTAGAAGTTACTGGAAGTTACTACAGGTTAGGCTTTTGAAAGGGTACTTTCTCTGTTAAGTGCATCAGGGTGATAGAGCTAGTTTAGAAGTACTTCATGGTATTTGAAGAAGTGGGAGGAATGAAGGTTATGAAATTTTTAGGGTCTCTTAAAATACAGTAAAGATGTAAAACTCATGAGGCATCTGTATATGCAGACATCATCTAAGTATATTATTCCCCACTGGAAAAAATGCTGAATGGAGCTAGATGAATGCTTTTTGAGTAATGCAGAAGAAAGCTTGTGACTGATTTTTCTGCAGTTTGCATTTCTGTAGCTCTGAACGGGATGTGTCATAATGAAATGACTCTTGAATTTGCTGCAGTCATGATAATAATTTGGCTTCTCTTTTTAATAGCTTTCTAAAGTAAGTTTCTAAAGTTACAAAAAGCTGTAAATGTAGCAAGTGACAACAGCTGAAACAAGTAGTGTTAAAGCCTAATGGTTCAAGTGAAAAGTAGAAAAGGCCTTTTATATATCATTTAGCACCATTGTCCTCAGTAAATTTCACCCTCAGTTATATCTTTAAAAAATTAGGTTAAGGAAATGAAAAATTCAGTTTTATGCTGGTTTGTTTTCTTTTGTCTCAGTATAGAACAGCTGAGTTTTGACTGTAATCTCTGGTGCTGATCATTTAAAACTTGTTCCTCTTTTTCCTGAGTGCCTTTGGAGCAGTCTTTATTTGGAATTGCTATATTTGCATGCATAGGTAACCTGCAAGTTTATTTGTAAGTCAAACCCAAAGGAATTAAAAAACCTCAGTGACTCTACAGCGACAGGGATTTTGCAAGTCTGTGGTTAATAAAATGGAAATTATTGCTGGGATTCACATCTTTTGTTGAGGGCTCCCTGCTTTAGATTGACTCCAAGCATCTACTGTCTGCAGTAGTCTCCTACTGCTTCTTCGGTGTGGCCTCTCTGGGAGTTATACTCAGCAATTCAGACACGTTGAGAAGTACAGCATTTGTTAGAATGAGATAAGCATCTGTAGCAGTCAGCGAAGTCATCCCATACAGCAGAACATGTGTGTGTGACAGATGACAGAAGAATCTGTTTTGACAATTGGGGAATTTTCTGGTAATCACGGATGGGTAGATTTCTGTAAGAGGTTTGTAATTGTTTGTATTCTAAGAGAATATGAAACTCAGGCTGAGCCTGACACACAAGCACAGGCTGCTTTTTTAGTTTATATTACTTTTTTCCTCTGAGACCAAATTTATGCCTTGGGTGATGCAGATATAATATTTCACTTATGAACAGCTACTGATCAGTTATTAACATGGCATGCCAGAATTGAATTCTCTTCTAAATTGTGTCTGCCTTTATTCATAAACATTGGGATGAGTTTAGATGCAGCATGGGGTTTAAAGATTTCCCACAATCTGAATCATTTGAAACCAGTGGGAATCAGTGCTCTTTCAAATCCCACAAGAAACATATGTTTTGATTTAAGAGCTAGACACCCTTGTAAAAATTTGGCTCTGCATTTCTCCCGTACTGTAATAAAGTAAATGAGTTGCTCTGGGACTTGCTTGCTGATTGTGTCAGTGGGTGTCTCTTGCAGAGAGTGCACTCTGGGTGAGTAAGCAGCTGGTGCTTTCAGTGGTGAAGACAGTTTTTCGGTGATATCTCCACAGAAGAGTTATCTGCAGTTCTTGCAGAGTTTATCTTGTTTTCTTCCCCTTCACACAATACCTGTCTGATACAGTTTTAATGCTGCTTTCATTACAGTCTTTATGACTTATTAGGGACTATAGACTGAGACCTGCAGTCTGTGAAGTGTGAAGATGCAGGTTAAACTTCCAGCAGAAGTCTATTCTGAAGTACCCAAGTGACTCATCTGACTGTAGTGCAGGAAGACCTGGATGTGAGCAAGGAAGACTCTGTGATGTACCAGAAGTAAAGAAACAGTTGTACCACTGTAGGAATTAACTTGTGGTTCTGAAGTGGGGCCCCTTCTGCGTGGGATAAATTTATTCAGTTATCTTGACACAATAGCAAAGTGCTTCATTTAACTCCACCACAGAGGCACACCCATAAGATTAAATGCTCCTACTTCCACTGCTCCACCTTCAATATGATTTTTACAGCTACACACACTTCATAAAGCATGATAATACTGGCTTTTCTCTATAGAAGAATGTCTCTGAAGGGAAACACACTAGATGTATGCCATAATTTTGTGTTTTATTCGTTTGTTACTGCCTTTCAATACAATATCTCAGATAAGGTTTCTTGACCTTCCTCCAGGAACATTATAGCTAATTTGAGTGAAAATTAATTGACTTCAACCTGAATGTATGTGTGCTGACTACTGGTTATGCTTTCAATAATTTGGCATGATAGTGAAAGCCAGGTTTTTGGTTGTGTGCTGCATCCTGTCTTCACTCAGTCCTTGCAGATCTTGCCATCAATGGAAGTGACATGTGGCATCTGTGGAGAAGGGCAGAAGCCATTTGCCTCTTGAATGTAACCTTGTCTTCCAGATCACAGTTGGAAATGAGAAGTTTTTGCTGGGCAGTTGGTGTGAAAAACAGAGAATCCTTCCAGATCTCCTTGGGAGCAGAATTTTGTCAGTTCTGAATGTCGTAATCATTCCTAGGTCAAGTACAAGTGGAAAAGGCTCAGTGACACCATCTTGATCACTTTCCAGAGAAAAGAAGTGATTGTTATTTGTGTAAATAAACTGAAGTCCTGTGTATTTATGTTCTCTGTTTCCCTGAGATCAGTTTCAATTTTTGTTTTCTGCAGAGCTGAACTTTGCTCTTACTTCATATAAAAATACATATACTTCATATGATACTTGGAGTCCTTCAATGCATAATCTCTTACAAGGGTTTTCAGTGACCTCACAAATCATCCAATCTGCTGTGAAGAAACTATTTTCTTTTGCTTATGATGATGAAACTTATTTCAGGAGGTGAAGTTCCCTGATTAACTCATTTGATGTTTGTATGTTATTTACATTTCAAGATTGTGAAGACTCCAATTTCCACAACTATTTTGTATGATTGCATGTTAAAGGAACCGAACTTCTTACATAGGGTGCTTATTTTGTTGTTTTGAGACTGTGACTCAAAACCTTGGTTGTTCTAGTTTCCTTTTATGTCTTTCGGGATTTTTATTATTTGGGGAATTTTCCTGAATTATTAACCAGGAGAACAGCTTTGTGTATAGTGAATGTTGCACATATGAAGCATGGCAGAGATTTCAAGGCAAGCCAGAAAAAGTAGCCTTTCCAAAATATCCTGTACAGTTATATCATTGTTGAACAAAGCAGGTTTTATTATTTTTTTTGGAAGGGCACCTGTAGAGGGGGGAAAGGAGCACGTTCTTTAGTGATGTTCTAAAGGGAGGAGGGGAGAAAAGGCCATACCTTTTCCCTACCTTTGCCATGAGAGCAGCTTGATCAGACCAATGCTATTGTCTTTGAGGAAGTGCTGGGGTCTTGCAGCAGCACCTAGCTCTGGTTTGTTCTTGAGGGGTTATGTTAATTCCTACCCCTTCATCAGAATAAACAGAGGTGGGGTTTTTTCTTCTACTTGCTGCCACAGGCCAAGGGCAGCATGTGAGTACCCTGACGCACTACAGCCATAGAAAGCCACCTCCAGTGGTGAAGCCTGAGCTTCTCATGGCTGTGCTGAGTCCAGGTCTATAGCTGGAGAGAATGTACTTCATCAGCCTCTCAGGATAAGGAAGGAAGCCCTTTGGCCTGGGCTAGAGCTGAGCACTAGTGGTCTATTCTTTGTTCTGGACAAGCTGGAGCCTATATGGGCAGTGCTGCCCAGAGCTGAGTCTGGGTGATGCTGTCTAGCCCAGCTGTGCTAGCAGCTTTTTGCTGGACCAGTCTCGGGTGTATTGCAGAATGCTCTGTTTGCAGATGAGAAGTGTCTCAGGCTGCATTTAGCAGCTACTCAAAGAGCTTATATTGAAGATTAACTCAAATATACTTATTTCATTGAGGCTTAATAACACCAGAAGTTTGTGGAGGTCATTAAGTGTGAAGTGGATTTAACATGGTTTAAATATTCCAACATATTTGGGTGTATTTCACAATTCTGAGGTAAATGGAGAAAGTCTTAAAAGTATGTGTTCTAAAAACATTCTGTAAAAGAAGCAAGAAAATGGGGATTCTTGCCAGTAATTCTGTTACCAGAAACCATGATCTTCCTTTTCCAGCTCATGCAAGAGGGCCAAAATGCAATAAAAGCACTGGGAAAATGGACTGAACTAAAGCAAGAGCTTTTGCAGCAAGCCCTGCCAAATGGGTGTGAACTGGAAAATTTCCAGTCTATTTTGTTGCTTAACTGCTTGTATTTTGGTCTGTTTTCTGCAGCGTGCCAGAAGTGTCTCTGCCCTGAATGACCAATGTGTTGACAACCTGATACTTGTCTCCACATCCTCTCTGTTCAAATACTTTGATAGTAGCTTCAGTTGAAAAATTTCCAGGTAGGCAGACTTACCAAACCTTAGTGGATTTCAGTTTAGGCTGTGGCTGCTGCAAACTGGCAGATGCCTGTTTCCAAGACTCAATTAACGTAATAAGAAATTACATATTCCTTCTTACATTATGAATTGAAGATACTGATTCACAGACACAGAGAGCTGTGGTTGTTCAGCATGGAGAAGACTTCAGGGAGACCTCATTGTGGCCTTTCAGTACCTTAAGGGAGCTTATAAAAAGGAGAGAGAGAGACTTTTTATATGGGCAGATAGTGACATGAAAAGGGGGAACTCTTTTCAACTGAAAAATTAAAACTGGTTTTCAAACTAAAAGAGGACAGGTTTACAGTAGAGGTTATGAAGAAATTCTTTACTCAGCAGGTGGTGAAACACTGGAACAGATTGCCAGAAGGTTGTGGATGCCCCATCCTTGGAAGTGTTGAATGCCACATTGAACAGATCCTGAGCAGCCTGATCTAGGGAGTGGCATCCCTGCCCAAGGCAACAGGGTTGGAATTAAGTGATCTTTGATGTCCCTTCAGACCCAAACCATTCTATGATTCTGTGATTTAGAGCTGCTGCCATAGTAATGTTAAGCACTTTTGCAGTAGAACTATTTCAGACTTCTACCATGTAAAGGCCTAGTTGACATGGCATATTTTCAAATAATCCTTAATGCCAATAAATAAACACAAGCACGGTGACAGTTACTGCAATATGTATATCAATATCAGAAAAGAGAATTACCCTCCTGCCAAGAGTATACTGCTGCCTCACTCTAGCTGCAGTGCTAAGTAGGATAAGAAGATCATAAAAATCCATTTTTCTAAGCACTTACTCTCATTAAGTAGGGCTTCTGGAAGAGTCGAATATATTGTATCCTTTGAGATGCAGTCCCATGGTAGCTTAAGTGGATGAGAAACTGGACTGACGTGTTTCTCTCTGGTGCTGCTTTCAGTGCTCAGAGAATTACGTGATGAGGTAGGTCAGGGAGCTGGCCTCATTGCTAACTCCTTCCTTCTGGTTACCTTTCTGTTGTGTAAGTTATGTGAGCTTAGCACGCATTCCATAGGACAGACCAAAAGCAGCAGGACTGCAGCAACCTGTGTTGAGATTGCCTGAAGGTGTGGTTTCATGTTATTCTTGATCTTGTCTCCTTGTGGGTTGCCTCATATCCTTTCCTCTTCCGGTCAGGGTGGCTAAGGAATCTATTTCATGTTGGCTGTGCCAGCTGTTTGTGCTCTCAGTCTGATGTTTTTCAGATACTTTCAGTTTACAGGAAGGTTTGAAAACATCGTTTGAGTTTTTCTCTGTATTGGAACAAAAACTTGAGGACTTATCATCTGAAAGTTCAAAGATTCTGCCACCTGATTTGAAATTTTGACTACATCTTTGCTAGCAAATGAGTATTTGTGGTGTGGTGTCCCACTCTTAAAGGGAGCACCCAAGATTCATAGGTGATCATGGTCTAAAGGAATTATAAAAGTCAGAGGGTCTGCAAAACTTACAAAGTTTTATTAGATTATACACTGGCTGTGAAAATTGGTATGTTAGTCCATTGCCTCCCAGTATAAGCGCTCAGTAGAGGGTTTTGGATATAGGGGTAGAGTGAAAAGGAAGAGAGAGAGAGATGTGTTAAGGAAGGGGAGAGAAAAAGGAAGAGAGATCAGCAGTCCTGGCTCCAGCATTCATCCAGCTGATAGCTGAGGTGGCCAAGGTCCTGGGGTGCACACGCACCTGGGCTTTGTGGGGGTACCTTTTTATAGATAAGTTTACCCTGCCCTGGGTAAACTCACTTTCTATGCAAATTAGTTCTAATGAGCAGTCCATTCTTTTAGACCTTTCTGGAAATGGGTCAGAGGGCTCTGGGGGTCTTTGGTGGTCTTGATCCCCCACTACAGTCCATGCCTGCTTCTTGACCTCATTCCTGCTCTTGCACTGTACTGTGTTGTGCTTATCTCCAGGAGCCAGAACAAGGTCGTTTATCCTGGAAAAGTGCTGCTCTACCTCTACATGGCCCCTTTCTCCAGCCACATCCTGTTCTTTCTCGTAACAATCCTTGGTTGGCTCCACAGTTATCCGGCTAGTGGTGTTTGGAGAAGTACGCGTTAGTCCCCTTATCTTCTGGGCTTCTGCATGTGGATAGCAGAGTTCAGTGGCCTCTGCTGTTAAGCTGTTATCACTTCTGGCATGCTTTTGGTCTGTGCCAATGAGTAGAGCCTCAGTAGCATTCCCAGTGGCCAGTCTGAAGGGAGCAACCTGAGGCTAGGAGAATTTAAGATTGATGTAAACCATTCCAAGCCATTTGGTCCTCATGCAGAAGTGGGACCTGTGGCATGTATAATCAGTCAGCATTGCTTTACTGGTCTCCTAGTTTAGGTGTAACAAGTGTGTTTCTTTGAAGCTTTTGTTCAGAGCTGAGGAAGTGCAGTTGCAGTGCTGTATCTGTTCAGGAAGATGGGTTAAAGATGGTGCATTTGTGAATGCACAATTCCAGCAACTATCTTAGCTTCCAAATTCAGTCTTTCTTGAGTCCCTTGCACTGAATGAAGGGCAGTGGATAGCTATTGCAAGCCTTAGGCCTCAATAGTCATTCAGCAAATAACTTACTAATACATGCTGTTTGTTGAAAAGAACCTTTCAGGTTCACTATATAGAACTAGATTGCAAGTATGGCATTTGTGCATCTTTTCCAGCATGGATCATCAGTTTCTTTGTATCTAGATGAAATGTACAAAATGTCATGACTGAATATGATGTAAAAGTTTCATTTTCCATTTTAATAAATCTGAATTTTCAGAGAAACTTTAATGCATAACTCAGAGAGCACATTGCAGTTCCTTTTCTGATAAAAGATACAACATTTTTCAGTTATTAGTTTCTGTTTAAATGTAGCTGCCCTGCAGTTATACTGAAAAGCCTTCAGTGTGGAAAATTAAGAAAGTTGACTGCAAAAGAAACAAATGAAGTTTCAGGAGACTAATTTTTGACTCATGATATTGTAAATTATTTGGTCAATGCTGGCAAAATTGTTTCCTAGAGTTTGTGGTTTAATTTGCTGGCTTTTATATCCACGTATTTTTGGATAAATCTCTGTGAAAGAGTGGTTACTCTGCTAAAAATGAATTTATGAGTAGGTGATGATTGTTGTCACTTTTTTTTGCCCCAGTATCTCAAGTGTTTCTTCATCCTAAATGATTCTTTTTCTCCTGTATAGAAGATGAAGAGCCTGAAGCATGAGAATTTATGTGTTTACATGTTACAAATGCAAACTGAGCTAGGTTTCCTACCATCTGTGTGGGTTATTTAGTTTGTGTAAAGCTGAATATCTATTTCAATGGCAATTATTTAGATTTATATCTGTGCATCTTTCCTGTTCATATATATACTTGCTGTAGGAAAAAAGAGAATTCTGTTTTTAGCATAAGTGACTGTTATCTATACCATTTCAGCACTGCAGGTTGAATGGAAATTGAAGCCTGTGTTGAATATTGCAGTGAGATCATGTATACTGAGTTAGTTAATTGGTACTAGAACACTTGGAATACTAACTGAATCCCAGAAGTTACTTGCAATGAAAACATTTTTTCCTGTACATAGAACACAGAAGGAATAGGAATATAAGATTAAATAAATCACCTGTTATATATGCAAGTGGTAATTCCTACCACTTTGGCTCTACTAAACTATGCCAGTCATCAAACTTTCTCTTGCCCCGCTGATTTAGGCACTTGTAATTTATGAATTCATAAGGTTCTTCTAGTATAATTTCCTTGGTTTAGCTGTGGCTAGCTTGTGTGAGGTTTTGCTGTGATTTTAGAAATACAGGTATTGGATTAGTTTGTAGACTATTTTCTCAAGTAAAATGTTTGACTGTGTTTCTGTTTTGTAGGCCTTGTTCTTACTCAAAAATATAATGCTATGCCAGACACTTTAAACCTCATTTGCAGTGCTAGTTCTGCTTCAGAAGTGCTATTTTCTATACATGGAGTTCAGCACTGTTCCACCTTGGTGAATGTCCATATGTAAATACTTCAGAATCAAATTCAATATTTACAGTGCTCCAATTGTTTTATCTTGAAGTCTTTTGTCTTGCTTATGCCAGCCATGATCCTGGCCATTCCCCTTTATGGATAATGTGCTTATTTAGGGATTTCATCTATAGATGAAATTTCATTTATAGGTTTTAAAGCACTTTATAGAGGGAACAGATAACAATCTCATAATTTTGAGGAGAATGAAACCAGAAGGATAGAGTGTAAGTGACTTGCCTGAGGCTTGCCAGTAGCTAAAGCTGAGGAGAGAACTCAGGTTTCCTGAGTTTGTGAGCTGCTGGCTAGATCAGATGCACTGCTGTTGTGATCACTGGTGATTTAGACATGACTCATTTTTGTTAAGAAGACAAGAATATCCATGATAGTTAACATCAAATTAGAAATTTGAAACACTCTTACATAGTGGTTGGATATTAAATTGTACTGCAGTAATTCTAAATCAGTGCTGTAGCCGTATAAAAGTAGTTTTTGGTACTGTCATCATATGCAGAAATGGGTTGCCTTTGGAAGTAAAGTCTCAGCATCTTGTATTAATACAGAGAGTGACAAACAACAATTATCCAAGGCTGATCTTTTTGCTGTAAAACTGAATCGAATGAGAATGGAATAATAGCTATCGCAGGCCACCTGGAGTTACCATTGACAAAGCCAAAGGCAGACCTGCTTATCAGATCTGTTTAATCTCGTTTTGCAACAATTAGCAGCAATCATGTCAAGCGTTAGAGAATTTAACTCAAATGAGTCATATCCGTTTTCTGTTGTGGGATGCAATAGTGCAGTTGCTTGTGAGGCTGGGCAGTCTGTGCTGCCTTAGAGGCAGACGGTGTGGTGATGTAAGCAGTAGTATCTTTTGTATTAATTTGCAAATTAGTAGTTGCTTCTCAGGAATTTTGAGTGTGAAATTCCAGTAGCTTAAATACCAAGTAACTACTTACGTGCACACGTGGTTATTTTGGTAGAAAACTAGTGTGGGAGGCTTTGTCCTCCTTAATAAGAATGATTTGCATATCACCGCCTCTTCCCTTTATTGATACTTTCACTGTTACTCTGACAGTCTTGAAAGGTGAGGGATAGCTCTGTGATCTGTGGATCTGTTCTCCAGTAAGCTAAAGCAGAGTCATAGCTCAAACTGTGAAATTAATTTCAAGCTTGGTCTGTGTCAAAGGGAGATAAGCTAAATAAGGCAGCCTCGATGACTCCATGTCTGTCTGAACTTTTATCCTAGACTTCTGTAATTACTGTTCTTGGGAACTGGTGAGAGATGAAATTTACAGAAGAACAGCCATTCTGCATTTTCTTGCAGTTGGTAACAATACTGTAATCTTGTAACTTGTATGTCTGCAACTGCATATAAGGCTGCAACTTTGCTTCTTTCTGCTGGAGATAAACTCGCTTTTGTTACCTTTTAACAGGGCCCTTAAAATTTTTAAAAATACTTGAGGCTTCTGTGTAACAGGGCAAGATTACCTCAATCTGCAGTGTAGAGTGCTTTGTAAAGCGGGACACTGATTTTTGTGATAGAAGATAGAAGCGATAGAAGTTAGTTGCAATAAAAGAAAATGATAGTGCCATGCGCTGTGTTACTGACATATGTCTGGTTTGACAGAGGGTTGCTTTTTGAATTTCTGAATACTCCAAACTCTAGTGTCGTCTTTAAATTTAAGATTTTATTTTCTGTGTGAAATAGATATTTCTTTTGCAGTGTTTTTGGTGGAGCCCAGGGGATCTTTCAAACCAAGTTTAATCAGGTGTGTGTTGTTTACTCTGCACTTCACCTGTGTTGACTGAAGTAAATTGATTTGTGTGCTTGAGTGCTGCATGTGGGCCTTTTCCTGCTAAATTGCAAGGAGAGCTGTGTGAAAATGTTGTGCTTGTGACTTACAAATCGCTAAGGTCTGACCAAGCTCTGTGAAGATTGTCCTACCTGCTTTCAAATGATGTTTGACTTGTGAAGCCTTAGTAGTAGGCAGCTTAACTGTAATTCTACAGCTTGCTTTGATGAAAAGAAAGTGGTGGTGGTTTCTTTTTTTTGTTTTGGTTTCATTTTGTTTTGTTAAAGGAAGAGCTGGAAATGGATAAGGCAAATGAGGTATGGAACCAAATACTGATATGTCTTCCCGTTTTTTCAAGGATTTCTTTGAAACCGGACATAAATAGACTTTGTAAGGTGCAGATAAATAAGAAAAGTAGACATAATCTTTTAAATTCAAACAACAAATATTTAGGACATTGGACATAGGCAATAAATAATAACAAATTCATGTGCTGGCAACGATAAATTTATTGCTGTGCTCATAGGAAAAGAATATGCACTGCTGGTTAGAAATCTGTGAACAATGAAACAATTGATAAACTAGTGCTTTACTTTGGGAAATATTGGTCAGTGCAGTCACTAGACCAATTTTAAAACCAAATGAATAGACAGAGACACAAAATAACTAAATGCTGAAGGATATGCTTATTTTTTAATCTATTAGGATGTCTACCTGAGGTTAGAGCTGTTGTGAATAAATTTCTTAAAACCTCACAGGAGTAATAAATAAACTTGTCAGGAATCACAAGGGAAGAAAGAAAGAAAAAACTAGAAGAGTTATTTCCTGTATAAATCTGTGATGTGGCATATCTTTACTACATGTATCTCTACTTGTCACATTTGAATTTTTATCTTGGTGGAAGACACAGACAAGGGAAAAATGGATTATCTGAATCATTCATGGAATTGTTTCTGTGCAGGTGGAGACTGACCAGATATGGACTTTTCAGAAGAAAAGCAAAGGGAAAGGTGGTGTAATTAAAAATTAGGAATGGAAAGGAAAGATTTATTAAGGAGTAATAACTAATTTTTAATTTTTGGCGTTCTAACTCTTATCTGTAAACAGCTTTAGAAGAAGCTAAAAGAAGCACTTCTCCATGCAAGGACATAGTTAAATATTCTTCAAAAGAACTAACATTCCTGAGGGATGGGTTTGCTAAGACCTCTTATGAATTGCGTACACATAAAATGACTTGGAAACTCTTCAGGCTGTTGAATTTCCAGATGCTTTAGGATGTACCATGTGGCTTTGCAGTTGCTTTCTTTTCTTTTCCTTTTTGCAAAAATTTGTGTGCTCTTTAAGAGACAGTGGTGTTTTTTTATCAGAAAACATGGCCTGTGAGATTCCAAAGCCTTCAGGCAATTAGTTTTCTGGGTGCCTTTCTGTTCATGGGAAAACATTGGACACAGCAGTGAAAATGCTACCATGTAGAGATTTTTGTGCACAAGGTGGTGAGAACCAGGAGTGGTAGATGTATTTCTGATTATGTTGAAACTTGAGGTCTGAAATTCTCAAGTGCTGTATTATTTATGAAAAATAGTTTCTTCCTAGAATGGAAATATTTCCATGACTAAGTAAAGACATTTAACAAATGTGTTTGTTTACATCTCTCAGAAAAATTCTGCTCCTAAATTTTCAAAACTTGGGAAGATTCCCATTTTTTACAGGCATTCCAGATGCTGTTCATCATAATCTTGAAATGCTTGTATTTGTTTTTCAGTCTGTACTTGCTGCTCATGAATCTTCTAAGTTTAAATAATTTTTGGTATCACTGGATTGGAAAACATTAACTCTCATAGCTTGAAAATAATGTTATAAGAAATATTTGTGCATCTTTGGATTAGAAACACTTCCAGAGTTTTTTCAGTGGCATAATGGGCATGGCTCTGGCCTTCTTGAGAGGGTCTACAGTCTGTCTTAGACATTTAGCGCATATTGGTGCCGGCCACATTTCTGCTAGAACTTGTGTAAGAACGAGCAAACGTCTTAACAAGAAATTGAAAAGATTAGCTGAAAAGAGGAAGAGCTTTCAGATAGCATAGAGACATCTTAAGGAAAACTCCTTTACAGAAAATGTATTCTATTTATTAACGGAAATTTTAAAGTAATTCACAGCAGGTGGCATTGTTAAGAAGGTGTAGGAATGGAATGATGCCCTTTGAAAGACAAACTTTTGTTCAGATGAGGAAACAACTTTTAAAATGTTTGAGTAATACTTCCTGAAAACTGCTTTTAAATTTTTTTTTCGGTCATTCCTAAATGCTTCAACAGGGAGCAAAGTAGGGATCCTAGGCAGTCAAGGCGGAAAAGGAAGACTTGAGAATGATGCATCTTTCCTGGTGTTATCATAAGGGTTTTCTTTAAAGGGATAAAGCTAAGACACTACCTCAGACTTAAATTTCCAGAAGAGGTTTTAAAATAAGCTGATAAACTGAACAGTAACAAGTGATAAGAGGTATGGGAAAATGACTCAAAAGTTCTCAAGGAGCTCTGACTGAAACAGGCTAAAATGGTAATTATGGTGCGTGACTTCTGACATTTAGTTTATGTTGGCAGCATGTTAGAGGAAGATGATATTGGTAAAACATTAGGACAATTGGGTTAAAAATATAAATAAAGAACACCTTGTTTAGATTCATGGGTAAAATCTGGTAGCAGGGAGGAGCTGAAGTGGCTTTTTTGTAGAAGGAAATCACACACTTCTCATGAGTCTGTACTTAAGGCTAATCCATTTAAGGCAGTATATTGAGATGTGAAAAAGCTTTTGATGGGATACTTTACCAGATACTCTTAAAGGGACAAAATGACTGGACATAACATCCTTATAACTCTTGAGATAAATGGACTCTTAAAGAAAAGGAACAGAAGATAAGTTTTGCCATGAAGCAAGGTTGCCAGTAGGAAAACAGGCTCTTAAAAGGATTGTTCTGTACTTTCTTTTCTGAATTGCACTTTTCAGAAGTTTCACAGCTGATGTGGAAATTTCTTGCTGGTGAAAAGGGTGGTGGTAATGCTTGCTAATGTACAGGCTAGTCAAAACTTTAAAGAATAGGTAGTAAAGAATTGCAAAATGTCTTATGGTACCAGGGAAATGAGCAGGTAAGGGACAGCTGAAGTTCAGTGATAGTGAATGCAAAGTAACATATATGACAAAAAACAGCTCTAATTGTTCACACAATATTGAGCACTAAATTAGTTGTTGATATTTAGCTTTCTAGGTAGTTCAGTGTTTTACTGTAAATGTGTCTGGATTGTTGCCTAATAAAGCTCAGTCTTTATTTGCCCCATTCTTACCATCTCTGCAACATTGCCTGCTGGCTTCTGGCAGAGAAGAAATACTGAGATAAATAGAGTTTTGACCTGATCCCTCCAGTGGCTGCAATGAAACCCAGACTTGGTTTTGAAGCTTGGAGGTGAATCTGCCTAGACATTTTAGTCACAGTGAGCTGAGCAAAGAAACCAAATAAATAACTGTATTATAAGTGAAAATTGTCAGATTTTAGAAATAAAAAAACAAAACTAGAAGACTTCTTAGGTGGAGAAAACTTCAGGTCACTAAGTCAGAAATAAGCAGAACAGAAAATACAGAAATAAAAAGAATTTTTGATCAGCTTTTTCTCCTGCCCATCCTGTCCTTGTGGTGGATTGTTGTTTTCTACTTTGGTTTTAATGAACTCTGCAACTTTGGGGCTGTAGCAAGCTCTACAGTTCACTTAGACTTCAGGAAAACTTTCCACCACCCCTGAGACCTGGCTGTTTGGTTTTCATAGGGCTCTCCTTTCTTCCCTGATCTTTTCTGTTGGCACACTTGTGTTCTTACAAGTTCTTTCTTCTTGGGCAGGCTCAATCACTTCTCTAGAGAATGAATAATCACTCTTTCATCTTGCATCTCAAAGGCACATAACATGGAAACATTAACCAAAATAATCACACTAATACCATCACATCCCTTAGTTATTTATTTATCTATCTGTTTAGGGGGTTTTTGCCTGCTTAAGATCCTATCCAGGCCGAAGGATTGCTCGGTCTTCTTTGAAAAGAAATTGCAGTGTTGAAGATCCTCTGAACAAAAGTTCTAAATGTAGAAGTACTGATTTGCTACACCTTGCCTTGTTTTCATTGACTACTTCTGCTGTTGTGTCTGTAGATTACTTAAATAACATTTGGTACATATCCTAACTGAATATATTTATATATATAAAACTCTATATATCCTAGGCCTGTAATGTGTTCCAACCTTCAGCTGAGCTTCAGTAGTTACCCCTTTGAGGTTTGAATATTTTTTCTCATGCAAAGTTTGGAGTTAAGGTAGTCTTTAGTATTTGATATTATTGGTACTAGGGAGCATGTTTCACTAGGATTGATGCAGATGCAGTGAGCCTGAACATATTGAGGTTATTTTTAAATAAATGGCTCTTTGTTTGCTTGTCATCTTTTATTCTTGCCTAATCCTGAGTTCCTCCCACATGCAACAAGCTGAATGTGGGTTTTTTGAATTGCTGGGGGTTGGAATCATGTGATAGCATTACAATCCTGTTTTGGGCCAAGAGAGTGGATTTTTTGAAGCTCAAGCTTTCTTCTTTTTTCTTCATCAGCCTTTCTATATTGTTTCAATTGTCTTCAGATCATTGACACTGTAATTTAGGTTTTGATGTCTAGTTTGATGAGTTAATTCCTACACAGCCCTTTATTGTTTGTCATCTCTATTTTCTTGTCTCATTCCTTTTCTAACATCTGTTATAAGTTTCTTTGTGATACCAGTTCATGGCCAGCCTCTGCTGTTTTATTTTGGTAATTGCCTTCGGCTTATCTCCCATCAGCTTTTGATTACAGAAACAAGAGGTTATTTCCCTTTCACATCTTTGAAGCACAGGGCAGACAAAAAGGTTAGTTTCACTTGGAGGATCTTGGTCTTGATCTTAGAATACTGTTGTAACAAAAAAAGTCTCTTGTTTTTCTCTCCTCCTTGCTTGGATGGTTCTACTTGGTGAAGTCTTTCGTTTGATTTTGTGAGAATGATCTGAACCAGGTAGCTATAAAAGTTGATGGGAATCGATTTGCACAAGTTTTACTAAGAAGCACCTCAGTGTACTGTGGGACAGCGTGTAAGTTTTGCAGTGCTCCTATGTGACAGCAGATCACCACCAATCAGTTAAACATTTGGCGATAGTGCTCCAAGATATTGTGATTTGTAGATTATGAACTTTCTTGTGATTTCTGGTTTAAATTTATACAGGGGCAGCTAATATTTGCTCTTGCACATTGTCATCCTTTAACTTAAGTAGTGCTCCTTTCTTACCTTAATGAGAAAGAAATCAGCAACTATTAATGATTTTAAACGAAGAAAGATTGCTTTTGCATGATTAGCTAGTTTATTTTTGTTATTGAGCAGACTCCTAGAGGCCTAAATCTGTGATGTTATATATGGGATTCCTGAACAAGTGGGTGTTCCATCCATGTCTGTATAGAGGATTAAAATTTACTTACCCACTGGAACAATACATGACCCTCAAGCAGAAGTAAGTAAGTACTCAATTGCATCCCTGCAGATATTGTGGCATCTTGTGCCTTCTTTATACAGGAGCTAGTGATTGTGTGGGTGGAAAGTGAGATCATCTAACTGATCCAGGAGTCAACTGGTCCTGCACGCTCACCCTGCTCCTCCAGAGACTGAGCTGTCTCACCGGCTATTGACCTCACTAGATTTGATACAAACATGGGAGATGGTCAGGACCAACCCAAACAGTAACAGCTGTTTGATGAGTTTATCTGTAGTGAAATCACACCATTTTGCTTATGAATCTAGGTGCAGAAGTTCACCTTGAAATTCAAGAGCATCTCTACTCAGTTTAGCTATTCAAGGAACAATGGGCTCTTAATACCAGCCTGATGACAAAATAGTACTGTTGCATCTAAAGGTAACTTGGTGCCTTTTAGGCAAGTATTAAGTGCTCTAATTATTTCTAGCTCTACTTTGTGTTATGCAGCATCTAGAAAGGGACCACCCACCAGACAGCTGGGCTTGTGTTGTACCTGCTGGGAATTCATGCTCAGACGTTCCCTTTTGAGTAGATTGCAGGGCAGGTTCTGAACTGTACTTCATTGGTGTTGGATCTCTGCTTCCATTGCATAAACATGGGACTGTTGATACAGGGTTACTATGAGATTCCTAAGTCATAATGCTTTTCACTAGATAAGAACTAGCCCATGTCTATCACATGTTTTTGCCTTAGTGCCCTCAAGTCTACTTTGCATCAATTTGGGCTTCTACAAATACCCCGTTTTTCCTCTAGTATACAGCATATTTAACTAGCCTGTACCATCACTACCTGCTTTTCCTTGCCCATATTCAAGCCTCAGACACCCTTATAAAGTTGGGGGTTTTTTTGTTTAGCCTCTCCCAACAGACTGGCTTGGCTGGACTGGTTGGCCGGGAGGTCAGCCATTTGCCTGTGTTTAGGTATTCTCACCTCAGTAGCTCCCATCAATTGTTTCCGGTCTTGGAGCCATATGAGACGCTCTTGACAGGAAATGTCTGGTTCCAGTGCTGTTGACAAGTCAGTGACACTGTGGTTTGCACGGTTGAACCAGAAATACCAAGTTGTACTGACGTGTTGGGATTGCCAAAGCAGGTTTCCTACCTCATGCAGGCAGTCTCTGGTAAACAGGAAGATATCTATGCCAGGCATAGAGAACCATACAGAAGTTGAACTAGATAAGGATATTCCTTGCTTGTTTCTGAAAGTTTGCCCAATAGTGTCATCATACATTGTTCTAATGCTGAATGGAAAGCTGCTACTGCAGTATGAAATACACTTGATATTCAGACTTGCACTGAAATAAATGTTACTCTCATTCCTTTTCTTCTATATCTCTGTCAGAACAGTATCTTACTCTTTTAACCCTCAAGTGGAAAAGAACACAAAATCCAGGTCTGTCTCAGAAGTTGCTGTTATCATCTTGCTTTTTCCCCTGATTAATTGTGGGATAATGAATGTAAGGCAATGGTCATGTATTTAATACCAATTAATCAGAAGATAATAGCAAACATAAACATTCATTAGTTGTATAGCTGCTCTGTTTGTATTCATTGGTTTTCCTGGCAGCATTGTAGTAAGCAGGTAGTATCAGAAAGTAGGGTGTACATGTATGATATCTCAGATCACTTGTTTAAACATTCTTCTTTGCCCTGTTACATTTAAAACAATGAATAGGAGATGAACTTTGACCACTGCATTTCATTTATCACTGTCTTGGTGACTAAAGGCCTGGCTAATAGCCAAGAGTAAAGGGCTTTATATCCACTAATGGACACTTACCATTTTTTGGCCATGTTAATGTGTATACTCTTAAGTTTTTACCATTTCTTAAGACAAGTCAATTAGTAGAGATTTTATTTGTAAGGTTCTCAGTCTTTACACAGATAGCTTAAAGAGAACTAAGTGGGTTTACATCACAGGTAAGAATGAGTGGTAACATAGTTTTAATATATGCCTGACTTCACAGAGATGTGTACTTTTCCTGTGCTTTTTGGTCAAAAAGGATCAAGTGGGTTGCCTCCAATTACATCTCATGAATCTGGTTTCCCAGGGTAATAAGAAGACAGTTATTACTGTAGTGATATTTTTGCTCTCTTGAATGTGTGTCGGACAGTTTCAAGCTAATGTTGGTGTAGATGTTAGTTAGCCTAATAACATGGATTGTGACTGCTTGGTAGTTGTTGGTGTGTCTGCAGCTCAGTGTGTAGTTACTCAGCTAATGTGTACGTAGACAGCTTCATTAGAGGCCATTTGGTTGCTGTCAGCAGGCAGGCAGAGCTCAGGGTGATTTAGGACATGGACACTGAACTGGCTGCTGCTGTATTTATGCTGGTTTTGCTACTTAGGCCAGAGTGAATAAGCTCTAGTTTCATGTTTATGATACACTTGTCAGATCTATTTAAGCATGCCAGTTGTTTAGGCGATGGGAGAGAAGGTTGTGATTAGGCTTACTTTATTGTTCATGAACTATCAAGAGACAATAATTTACTGCAAGATTTATTGTAAGACTTTCTAGCTGTAATGCCAAAGATGACTAGCAAAGGTAAAGACCGTTCTGTCCCTGTTTTCTTTACTATCAGCACTCTGTAACAAGGCCTACTTTCATGAGAGAGAGTAGGTTTTATCCCTTTCTTTGGTCTTGAGCACAAGATTAAATTTCACTTTGTTGCAACCTTACAGGTTGCAAGAGTTGCAGTTCTTCCACCTTTCTGTCTTTTCTTCCTGTTTTATGCGCTGTGCTTCCACACGCACCCTACTCAAACCGAAGAAGTTTTGGTAAGTGGGTAGTTCCAATGTAATTGTAGAGGTAATTCCTCCACCTTTATTGAAATACCGCTTTTCCACTTACAAAACTGTGCTCTCCAGTGAATGGAAAACTTATCTTCTAGTGCATCAGAATGATTAATTTCATCTGGGGGAAATGAGAGTGAGAACCTGATAAACAGGATTCTGGCAGTTTATGTGCTGATGACCGAACAGTTCTTTTGGGCTTAGCTACTCCTGGCTCTTTCAAACTAGTGAGAATTTTGATATACGTATGTATTCTTTTACTTAGATTTGTCTTGAAAATATCAGTCTTGCTCATCTTTGTTAAACTTCTAATGATATTTTATGTAACTGAATGTAGCATTTGGCCGTTTTGTAGTGCACTTGACAGTACATTTCAGATCCTTTATAAGAATCATTACCACTCCTGTTTCTGTGGTGGTTTTCTTCTCTTTCCCACCCNNNGTGAGCTTCCATTTGCTACGTAGTATTTGACTTCTGCGCTTCCATCATGTGCTCCCTTTGCTGATCCCTTCTTTGGTCAGAGGAGTTTCTCTCCTGATGTTGTGAAAGAAGGTATTCAGAAATAGGTCTGTCAGAACAGCTAGTTTAGGATACATGTTTTTTAATTTGGATAGACACCTGATCCCAAAAGTGCATATGCTTTTTGCGGCTTGTTGGAATTGCAGGTAAGGTTTGGGCTGTTCCCCTTGGAAATGGTGATACCAGCCCTGAGGCCTAACCAGAACTTGAGAAATCTGATCTCTTTGTACCGTGAGTGACACTTCATCTTAAAATACGTAACTTCTAGAGTGAGCAGGATAACTCACAGAAAATGGACCTATTCTAAGGAAGACACTGCTTTATCTATCAAATGAGATTATCCAGAAGACTTGGATTTCACAGAAGTCTTGACATGCAAAGGAAAGAAATCCTCTTTAGTTACATAAGAAATACAAGTATCAAAAATAGTTTATACCAGTATCTCAGTGTAATTTTTCATACAAATGGTTTTTTACTCATGATCCTTCCCTCCTCTGTGTAAGTAACTCAAGGTTTTTGTATGGTTTCGGTTTTAAAAAAAAAATTATTGTATTATTACTATGATAGGGATGTTAGAGGACCCAAGAATGTTTCTTACAGCGTGGCCCTTAGTCAGACTGTGCTCAATGTATGGGGCCGGCTTGACAGCAGACAATATAAATACATATATTTTTTTCAGTTGTTCTTTCCTTCTTCATGATGCTAAGAACTTGCCATTTTAACATAGGTTTTCTCAAGTGGTTTTTTGTAGTATAGCTTTGATCAGGCTCCATCTAAAGTAATATTTCTCTTTTAATCTTAGTTTCGCAACTCTAGAGACAGCACATTATCTTGCAAGATTGCAGAATTAAGTCATGGCAAGTTGTGCAAATTTTCCTCCTGCTTGGTATAACAGATATGTACCATAGATTTAGAGTTGCTCAAGATTAGACTTTTACATGAATAAGAGCATTTAAAAATATAACTCATATTATGGCAACTCCCTGAAGAAAATATAGCCTAATCTCACCCAAGCAAAATATAGTAGCAGTGTTGTCATTCTTGGCTTTAGTGATGTTTTAGTTTCCTAAAATTAATGAAAGTGAGTGTGTGTGTAGTCTTAGCAGTGCACTGATTTTTTTACTTCAATAAAATTTGATGGAATCCATACTGCAAATATTTATGTGAAATTGGACAGAGGGAGATGCTTAGGATACAAATTATGAATCTTCTAGAAAACATAATTTAATATTAGATTTTTAAGTGTGAAAAAATATCTTCTTTTGTACCATATTAGTCTCCTCTCTTATCTTGTTTCTTGAAGAGCCTAAGCTTGTACAGGCAAATGTTACCTCTTTCCCTTGAGTGTATCTATCCTTCCTTCAGGTTTTTAATAATTTATAAGCCTGTAGGCCAGTTACAGAAAAACATTACTGAAGAGTAGATGTCTCAATGGTATTAGTTTTCAACAAGTTGGAGAGACATTGCCCCCCCAGTTGAGAGTGTGGCCACAAGGCTTGTCTTTTATTGAATGTCTTCATTTCAGTTTTGATGATCTAAGTAAATACATGAGGTGAAAAGTTGTGTTTAGAGGTAGAATCTCTTATTAGATTAATTAGAGAAACTTGAGGGTACATAAGCTTTTCCCCTACTGAGCTTGTTTTGCTATCCATCTTTTTAGTCATGAAAGCACCCACAGGAAGGGGAAAGCATAGAGAGCTACTAGAAACCAGGCTGCTTTTCTTGTTCTACTCTTAACAGAAGCATATTTCTCTGGTTTGGGTTTGGTTTTCTGGTTTTTGGTGGTTTGGGCTTTTTTTTCTGAAAGATAAGAAAAAAGTTAATTGGATGAAAAGACAGAAAGGTGTTTGTGGAAGGAGGTGGAGATGAGTCAGTTTTCTTGTTTTGTCCTCTTGATTCCACAAGACTTTTGCAGTGGAAATTTGCTGCCTGGTATTACAAAGAGTCAGCAGAAATATTTAATTGCCTCTTGTTATACTTGGACATTGGTGTGAATCTGGTAAAGAGAAACACATGGTTTAAGAGAAATGGTGGGCTACATTCCTTGTTCTGTATTTGTGCATGTGCTTGATATTATTCACACAGATAAAATTTATTATGAACAGAATTCTCTGCACAGTGAAGTTTTTACTTAAGTAGGGGTTTCTTTGGCTTTACATGTTCACTCCCTCTTTGCTTCTCTTCATCTATAATTTGTCCTTTTCTCATTCTATCCCTCATCTTTCTACCTGAACCAAAATAGATCTGAACGGTAATTTATATTGCAACTTTGCCTTTCAGTTTGTTTTCTTCCAAAGTTCTAGTCCAGAATCAATACAGTATGTTCTGCAGTGATGTACATAGGTTACACAAATTTTTATTGCAACTTGCACAGAGGATAAAAACACATCATATGTAGTTTTTTCTTTTATTTTTCCCTGAGGTTATCGGTCACCATGTTTGGATTTACCAAGCAGATTTTCTTCAAGACAGCATATAAATTTTTTTCCCTTTCTTGATTAGTGGTTTATCCCTTTTTACTGTTTTAAGGTCTCATTTAAAGAAAAAAATAGAGCAGTAATACTGAAATAGAAAAAAATTAAACCACATCCTGCTGACTGTATGCAAAATTCAGGCATAGTAGTTAAAATGGGGAAATCCCTCTAGATCTCTTATTTCCTACCTAAAGCCAGGTCTTCTTATCAAAATAAATTATGTGAAGAAACATGACCTAGAAGTATTTGACTGTCAGAAATGTGTGGCATTGACAATATTTTTTTTCATTTCTTTCTGCAGATATTGCTGTCGTAGAGATGAGTGATGCTTTCCGTCAGCCTTCCCTGTTCTACCACCTGGGAGTCAGAGAGAGCTTCAGCATGGCTAACAACATTATCCTCTACTGTGACACAAATGTGGAGTCTCTGCAGTCACTGAAGGTAGCTTTGGGTGGAAAAAGGGGCTTCAAGGGCAAGTCACAGCTGGTCTAACACTTGAAATAAGCTCTCTCTAAGAAATACAGGTATCACTTGTGGTTCAGAACAAAATAGCAAAAATATTCTGAGGCTTGGCAAAGATGTCTACAATGCAATGCTGTAAAACTCAGTTTAGTTTTCTAAAGAGAAAGATTTAGATTACTTGATCACAGTCAGTTAAATACCTAGGTGTTAAATGGCTGTTTACAGAAACAGAAGTTTGCCAAATTTGAGATGAGAAACTAAATGCATGACTTTGTCATTCAAGGGAATTACTGGTGTTTGTGGTAAACTGTTACAGTAATAACTAACCTGTGAGACTGTAGTGTGTAGGCAGCAAAATAATCCTTAGGCTTTAGCTTCTGTCTAAGTTAGCAGGTTTTCTGCCAAACCTTATGGGGCCTCCAGATACTCTCTGCTAAGTCTTGCTGATTTACAGCTGTTTGCATCAGGTACCTGCAGGATTTCTGTGCTGGAGATTACCGGCAGTGTAACAGAGTCAGTAAAAACAAAACTTGTGCCTCAGTGTCAGTATGGTACTTTGGTTTAAGGCAAGAGGGTGTTTTAAGGTAATCTAGGGGGCTGTGAATTGTGTCAGCCAAGGGGTAGATACTTGCTTCCTACTGCAACTATCTGAAAGGTTTAGTAACTTCCATGATGGGAAAGGATAGAAAACTTGGATGGCAGTCTTTTCAATTACTTCCCTTCTCTCAGATGCACTGGCTTTGCTCAGGAGGTGTTTTATGCTCTTGCACTTCCCTTCTAGGCTTTGCTAAGAAGAAACATTTAGAGTGAGCAGCTTGGTGAGTCAGACTGCAGTCTAGGCACCACCAGCTCTCATGAAGGTTTTGCTCCCACTGCTTCTGACAAGTGCAGGCTATTTGGTTTTGATTCTGTCCTATTTTTTTCTGGTTGGCCCTCTATTTGGAAGAGACATGCTTAGTAACTCATTGTCTTCCCCCTGCTCTTCCCTCCAAATTTTCTCAGCCAACTGGATCGCTTGCAATCCAATTATTTCCTTTCTTTTTGCAACACAAAGAGTATATAGATAAAAACCCTAAAATAATGCTAATGATAAAAGATGTATCTGGGAATTTAATTCAATTGTGTAAGTACAGTGATCTACAGTATATGCAGAGCAGAATTTCATTGCACTGGGCGAAGAGCTGAATACCCAACTCACCCTGAGAAATCACTTGGGCTGAAGCACCAGGTTTTCTTGGGCACTTGGAAGAACTTTTTACTAGTTTGGAAGCTGGACTTTGTAAATGGGTCATGTGTTAGATTCCCACTGGCATCAGTGGAAGCCCAGTTCTGTGCAGGGAGACTTGGATATCGCAGTTGCCGCCAGTACTCTACCAACTGAAAGACTCCCTTCAGTTTCCTTTAGCTTTGAAATGGGCCTGTGTTTCTGCTCCTGATAGTCTGTAGGAAGGTTGTCAAAGAGCAAGACCCTTCCCATACTGTTTAGTAACTGCCTGAAATAAGGTAGTTATGGGCATGCTAGGGCATCTTCTGAGGAAGTGTTTGTTCCTATATTTGTTACAGCCAGCACATAAGAGTAGAAGCAATGCAGGAGAGCATGTGCAGTTTTAATCTTTTATAGAAGGAGTGGATTCAAAAACTGAAAATTAAGGAAATACAAAACTGCAGCACATGATTTAGTCAGGGCACAAAGCAATGTAAGTAAACTTTCACTGGTGAAATGTTCTTTTGTATGAAGATTCAGGCTAGGCTGGGGAGGGCTTTGTTGAACCTGATCTAGTCAAAGATGTCCTTGTCCATGCTGGGGTATTTGACTAGATATTTATGACCCACACTTGGAATGCTAGAAACAGTCATATGTGAATCATGCCCTCTCAACAGGGAGAAGAGCAGTTTTATCGAAGCCTGACCTAAGCAACATGGAAAGTATGAGGTTCCTTGGTTTGATGCTGTGCTTTTTTTTAATGCTGTTGTGCTGGTGAAGCTGCTCACCAGTCCCAGTGGCAGAGGCATAACTGTCTGATAAATCTGTTATGGTTATTGATTCCTGGGATCAGAACTTGCTGAAAAATCTTGCTAGAAACAAGATCATTGTTCAGAAGTGGTTTACACTTGTGCTGTACCACCTGGATTTAGTGTGCACGAATCAGCTCTTTCCATCTGTGTGTGCTTCTAATTCTCTGAAAATTCACATTGAAAATGTGAAGATATGTTCTTTGCATCTGATTATTAGAACCAAGTGAATTTCAAGCAGTTTTGGAATATTTTAAAACCTCATATGAATACTGCTTTTACTATTCTTTTTGGTTGCTTTTTCTGATAGCAGAATGTTACTTACTATATTTAACTTTTCAAATATGAATAGATGTTTATTAACAGACAATTTCTGGACATCCTCGCTCTAGGAAAATTTATATCTAGAGGGGCATGCATATATGTGTATATATGTATATATACAGACAGGATGTATGCGCTTATGTATATGTAAGTTGTATGTATCTGCTTGGTTCCATAGTAATTTTGTCT
This sequence comes from Origma solitaria, assembly GCA_013397895.1. Lineage (NCBI taxonomy): Eukaryota > Metazoa > Chordata > Aves > Passeriformes > Acanthizidae > Origma > Origma solitaria. Next base: position 250,900 of record VZRL01003241.1, read on the forward strand.
CTTCTGAGACCATACCTCATTTATGTTGATTTGACAGGCATAGAAAACATCTGTCAACCAACGTTTTCTTGTCGTGTATGCAAACATTAATATTAGAAAGTCATATGGGTCAGATATCTTTCCTAGTGCTATCAACATTTTTTTTTTTTTTTATTTCAGGAAATTATCTGCCAGAAGAATAATGTAAGTATGACATATGGATTTCAGTTGAATTATAAACACTCCAAACTTCTGTTTCATGTAATGTTGTTTATATTCTGTTTTCCACTTGAATCATTTAACACTCTCCTACTGTATTTTACAGAGTTAGATGCAGAATTCTGGAAATTCTAGCAGCAAATCTGAGTATATCACTTGGTTGCTAGGTACCAGGCTCACTTCTTACCTTGCCTCTATCAGTGGTATTTTCCCTGCTGCCTTTACTTGCCCGTCATATTATTTCACACCCATTTGCATTTGTCATTTTGATTATCATTTTTTTCTGTTGCTTTTTTCTGTACAGTGTTCTTCGGTGTTTTTAAGAAATACTCTACTAGAAAGTAGAGTTATTTGGAGACTGTTGCTCATTTTAGAAACCCATGGCTACCGCTCTGAATAATATATATCTATGTATGTATATCTATATATAAAGTAGATTTATAAAGAGAGAATATGTGTATGTTTATTTCTAGAGGTTGAGTCCTGGAGCCTGTTAGTCCAAGCACAGTGCAGATCCCAGTGGTCTGTCTGTGACTGCAGGTCATTAAACTGTAGGTTTATGCACCTTGGCATCCCTCTGGTTTCTGAGGTTGACCTTGCAAATCTCCCTTCCCTTTTTCATTCCCAAGTTCAAGGGAGGCAGACTTGTGGCTGGGAGAACACTGCTTTTTCATTGTGGTTTGTTCTGGAGCAGCAGGGCCAGTCATATCAGAATATATATCTGGCATGTTGAGTTGTTCTTGGCTTCACTTCGTGACTTACTGGTAGCCGCATTTGCTAAGATATAATTTCACAGAGGTTAGTCAGTGCTGTGCTGATATCCTGCGGTGCTATGTGCATACTGTACAATTCCATATATTGGAATAAAATTTTCTAAGGGGCATATGAAGTATTTAATTTCAGATATTGGCCAGGTTTTATTTTCCACAGTGCCATGAAAACTATAGCATTCCTGATTTTACTTCTTTATTTAATAGTGAAATTAATGGATTAAATAATTACTTCTGCCAGTACGAAATATGACTTTCTGAAAAAGATGCAGTCTTTTCTCTGCATGAAGTTTCTAAAGATGGCTTCAAAACCAGTCTGAGCTTTGGTCTAATGCATTTTAAATTACAGATTTTTTTTTTCCTTTTAAAAAAACAAAAAAAGCAAAGAGGTTTCCCTGTAGAGTTTCTGTATAGCTCTTAACCAAAAAGTGCTTTTCAGAGACTCACAGAAGGCTATGAAAGATGTGCTAGACTAAAAATCTCTCACCTTTCTCTAATGAAAGTGGGAGAAATGATCACTTAGGCCTTTTACATAAAATGAAAGAGAACAGTAAGGCCTTTCTTGTAAATGAATGTATTACATTCTGTGTTTTTGTCTGGTGGCCCAGGACCTAGGGAAAATGATGTGTGACTAATGTAATGTTCCTGGGAGAGTAGGGGGAAGAGCTCTCTTAGCAAGAAACCAGCAGGAGATGATTGATACAATAGAATAAAGGGGAGATGTCGTCTTGTCCTGTTTTTAGATGATAGTCCCTGAAGTTCAAGGAGAGGTATGATAACTTGGTCTTCATCTGTTTCAAAAAGGATTGTTCTGTTTTCCATTTAATTTTGGATAGGTGACTGTGACACTGTCATTTATCACTTTTAGAAATGTTTCAGTGTATGCCAGAAAAAGAATGTGTTCCTTGAAAGTCTCAGATGTTTTCAAGCACACCCACATAACATCTTTTCTGGGAGGAAGTATTTTCCCTGGGATTAGAACAGGGAATTCAGTGAAATGGGTTTAGCAGCTCTGCAACTGATTTTATTTTTCTCCTTTTCCTCATTTTTTTGGCTTGATGTCAGCCAAATTACCTGGAAGTAGACTTTTCATAATGTTGGTGCATGCCTAACTATTGAATATAATACCTACTTCATAAAAATAATGTTTCTTCGTAAATTATAAAACTGTTGGATAAATGGGTGTGACAGAGGTTTTCCTCTTGAAAAGCCATGACTCTGATACCCACCCTTACTAAAAATAGTCCTGTGAGGTTTCTAATATGAAAGAAATAATGAAATTCATGTATGGATAAACAAGGAGTTCAGTCTTGCTGTTCTAGAATGTTTTTAATAGCACGCAAACATCAGCCATAGCAGGACCATGGTATCCTTGGCACTAGGGGATTAAAAAGGTTGCAAAACAAGTGTGTGTCTGGGTGTGTGTATCTATATATATCTGCCTAACTGAAATACCTTGTGTTTGCTTTTCCTGAACCTTGTATCCCTAAAATAAGTGGGATTAAAAAAAAAAAAAATCCATTGCCAACTGTTTTGTTCTTCTGACTGGATTTTTGTACTTCCTAATAATAGTCAATACAGTGTTGCATAGCTAGGATAAGCTGCCTGGAGCCTGTCTGGGCAGAGCAGTACAAGATAAGATTGGCTCATTTCCTGTTATATGTGGTTTTATAGCTATTTAGTTGGACCTTTTCCAAATGTTCCAGTAATACCAAAAACATACATTTTTACAGGGAGTGATACCTTAACAGGAGGTAGTTACTTTTCTGGTTGAAGGCTTAAGTTCAGTTTTTGTTGTTATCTGATTTTTGAGGTCAGTCAAGCAGCAGAGGCATTCTAGAAATTACTAGTAAAGAGTTTCAGTCATGAGATGTTGCTATAAAGGATACAGTCCATGATTACTCTGCTAGTTTCAGCTAACCAGTTTTTATGCCATCAAAATTCTCCACAGTTTAAATTTTACCACCTTTGGAGGAAAGTTGCAGATCTATTCAATTTTTAAAAAAAATTGAGTACTTGCTGAATCTGAGAGTGTTTAATGTGCATGTGTTCTACATGTGGTTTGCAACCCTTTGCAGTAAGTTACGCCTTGGCACAGTGCACACCCTTCAGTTCAAACTACTTGCTTGCACCAGGTTGGAGTAGCGGATAGTCTCGGGAGCTGCCTGGGCTGTGTGATTGCAGTACTGCTGCTGGCCTGATCAGAAGGGCCCTTGGAGGCACTGGGAATTATTCTGCTGGGCAGCTGACTCGCAGGCAGTAGTGGTTTAACAACGGGGTTAGTGTTGTATGGCCAGGCACCCTTGGTAGTGTTTTCCTTTTCTGACACTTGGAGGGACCAGAGATTATAGTGATAGGACAAAGGGCAATGGCTTCAAGCTCAAAGAGGGTAGATTTAGATTAGGTATTAGAAAGAAATAATTTGGTGGAGAGGTGGAGAGGCACTGGAACAGGTTGCCTGGAGAAGTTATGGATGCGCCATCCCTGGAAGTGTTCAAAGCTAGGCTGGATGGAGACAGTTTGGTGTAGCACTCCTTTAATGTGAGTGGGAAAATTCATTCAGGTCTGGGATTTGCAGTGCAATAGAGACATGGAGCTCCAGGAGCAGGTCCATCAGAGGGCAACAAAGATGGTGAAGCGACTGGAGCATCTCTTACAAGGAAAGGCTGAGTGAGCTGGGCCTGGTCAGCCTTGAAAGGAGCCAACTGAGAGGGGACCTCATCCATGTCTATGAGTATCTGAAGGGAGAGTGTCAAGAGGATGGATCCAGGTTCTTCTCAGTGGTGCCAAGGACTAGGACAAGAGACAACAGACAGAAGCTGATGCACAGGAAGTTCCACCTGAATTTGAGGGAGCACTTATTTATCATGAGGGTGACCAAGCACTGGAGCAGATTGCCCAGAGAGGCTCTGGAGTCCCCCCCGACTGGAGAGATTCCAGAACTGTCTGGACGCAATGCTGTGCCATGTGCTGTAGGATGACCCTGTTTGAGCAGGGAGGTTGGACCTGATGACCCACTGTGGTCCCTTCCAACCTGGCCCATTTTGTGACTCTGGATGAGGCATCTGCAAGCTCACAATCTCCTTATAGCTGCTGCTAGAAGACGGTAGCATAGCGTATGTTTAACTTTTGGTTTCTTTCACCATGGAAATAGGGGTAAATATTTTTAATACTCTTCATCTAGCCAAGAAGAGATTTGTTTGATTTTTGATATCCAAGTATGTAAAAATGCTGTGTAGTAACCTTCAGTAAATGTTTTGTTGATAATGATAACTGTGGTATTTATTATTTATGATACAACACTATCTCTTGCTTGTTCTTTAATTTTTTGAATTATTGACTAATATATTTGACACATACTTTCCTTGAAAACAGTTGGTAACATTTTTTCTTATGTGAATATGATGAAAGGCCCATACAGAGTGTAAGCTGATTTTTAAGCATTTAGGATGTAGCATGGCTGCAAGAGAATGGTATTGCTGGATATATAAAGAAAGAATATGTTCTCAAAGAAAATCCAGTCTCTGCATTTCAGTTCATTTGGGGTGTGAGGCTTCCTTAAGTTCCTTTTTAAATCAGTAGTAATGCTATAATTCATGTGAGTGGGATTTGAAGTAAACCCAGACTGAGTCTGTATTCATTAAAACATCAGCACATGTTGATTTAATGTGTCTTGGGGGATGGAGGGAATAGATTTAATAACTTGGTTTATGATTTTGTCATCTGTTACATGTAAGACCATGTGCAGTCAGAGAATTACCTTAAAAATCTCACCAGAAGAAGTGAAATAAAAGCAGATATTTCTCAAAAGGATGAGTGAGAGAAACAGAAAAAAGTTCTCTTAATTAGAGGAGTGTCACCAGGAAGAACAATTCTGCTGTGAGAGACATGGCTATTTTTATTACCTCAGCTGGGGGTTTTTTGTTGGTTTTTTTATTTGTTTTTTCATTTGGGGTTTTTTTTGGTTGGTTTGTTGGGGTTTTTTTTTTTTGTTTTGTGGAGTTACATTGGATGCTGACCTGAAGCTTTGGCAAGTAGATGGGATTCTGCTAGATTGTCCCATCCATGGCTAAAGTTTCATGGGTTTGGTTTTTTTTTTTTTTGATTTTTGTTTTCTTTGACACTTCTTGTCTTTAAAGGCAGTTTTCCTCTGTTTGTCGATATTTGACTGTTAAATGATTCCAACAGATCAGTGTTAGTAAAGAGCCTTAGGGAGCTGAAAGGACTGCACATCACTGACTTCCTGGGATTTTTCAGAGTTTTTCCCCCCTCTTTAAAGAAAAATTCAACATATGAGAATGAATTGACCAGAACTCAAATGCTCCTTTGTCTAGCACCTTGTCTTTTAATCTGTGCAGCTTTCAGAAAAAATCTTTTGTATTACATCAGATTTATTTGTGAGGGAGAGAACAGTGTTTATCTTATTGCATTATGCTCTTTCTAAGAAGACACGGGCTCCACATTCACGTCCCAAAAGGCTGCCCTTTTCACAAGTAGCAGTTCTGTAGAAAGAGGGGGATATTGAAAGAAGGGCTGGTTTATATTCCTACTGTGATCATTAAAATGTAACTATATGCTATTCAGTTTTATTATCCCTTGTACACAATTAGGTTCTACATTAATTTCTTTTCAGAAGCTGAGAAAGGATATTGAACAAGAAAGAGGTATTTAATGCTCCAGTGACCAGTAGGTCTAGCTAGAAGCAGCCTTGTCTTAAATTCTGGATTTATTGAGCTATTATGATGATCTTACATCTCTATTTAACTGAAATTACTCACACTTTGGAATTGTTAAACTTATCTTCAATAAGTGAGGAATGGGCATTAGGAAAATACAGAAAAATTAAAACATTTGCAAAAATGAATTATAGATTCTGTCACTTAGTTGTAAGCATTTATGTGTGTACCTGGCGCCAGCCAGTGCTTGTGCCTTCTGACTGATTTGATAGAATGGGCTGATATGGATAATTTTTCAGAAAATGACCTGGTGTTGCCAGGTACTGTGCTGGCCCAAGGCCTTCAAAGAGATGTGTGTGTCTCCCAGATAAAAGTAGTTCAGCTGATCTGAGAGCTTAGGCCAGGATTACCTGTCTCATGTCCTGAGTTCTCGTGCATCAGTCTGAACCACAGTAACTCTCTGTATGCACACTTGTGGCCTGTCCCAGCCCTGGGTGTTTTCAGTAATGCCTTTCAACATCCAACTTAGGTGCCCTGCAATCCCTTTGTAACTTTCACTAGTGTAATTTGAGCTTTTGGACCTTAAATAATGAGGGTTTTATAAAGAAAGAGGGTTGCCTAATGAAATTTGCAGCGCCTGTTCTTGATTCAGGGGTCTGCTCCCACCCACTTTTGAGGCCCCTGTATTCAACCCATGTTTTTTAAAGGGTGTTGATGTAACAGAATATACAATTGGATTTAAGACGCTACTCCTTCAAAAATATCCTGATTTTATACAAAAGCTTGTTTCTGTTACTTTCATTATACATGATATGGCAAGTCACAAGAATGGATCAAATTAAAACACCAATTTTGTCTTGTGTGTTTTACAAACATAGAATATAGAGTTAAGTCAGTTAGGTTTAGGAGATATACGAGATTTTGTGGGATCAAAGTTAGGATGGAGTGTTACTGGACAGATTTTAATAGAATAAATTAAATATAGTTAAACTTCCAAGTGTAGTAATATGCACTAAGTTGAAATGTAAAGCACTGTGTGAGCAGATGGGAAGTGTGTGTTAGAAAGACCACCTGATCCTTTCTGACTTAAGTTAGTGTAGATTATATTTTGACATAAAAAATGAGAAAGAAGTGTAAGTAACTGAGACAGGTTGCATTGCCTGGAAATGAAGAAAGAAGCAAGTCACACACGGCTTTGTGGAAAATGGGTTGGAGTTGTCTGACATTTAGAGTAGCTCCACAGCTGCTTTCCTCACAACTTGGTCCTCTTGTGTTCCCACCCTAACCGTAGCCCAAATGCAGCTGGATTCGGGCTCTTTGCAATTAGATTTGTGATGGTGACACTGTATGTTTCTCCACAGTAGGATGCTATAGACTTTGTTATACAAAAGCAGCCTTGCTGTCACTGTTACCTTTTTTTCCACCACCACCTTTAGTAAATAATATATAACTTTTGCTTCTTTTTTTTTCTTTTCACACTAGAACTACTGCATGTCTGCCTTTGTTAGGATTAGCTGTTAGATTAGCTAGGGAAGTGAAATTGATGTCAATATTTCTTGTGTTTTTTAGCTTTATTGCTTGTGTTCTCTTTCTACTTTTTTTTAAAAAGTGTATATCCTAAGGAAATGAAACTTCAGAGCTTGTACTGTTTTTTCATCCTCCACTTTTGTTCTGTATCTGCCTGTTTGTCTGTCTGATGAGTTTCAGCCAAATTTGAGAAGTTTCAGAGATACAGAGCTCCCACAAAAGATAACTATCTAGGTTAAGTTAAGAATCAAATTAATGCTCTGGCTGAGGGAAAGGCTGGTGTGTTCTCACACTACTTGCTACTGAATATCACAGTGAGATTCTACATGGAGACAATTCCCTGAGATCCCTGGGGGCCCTCTGAACAACTGTAAATTGATTTATTTTTTTCTCTTTTCTTCCCACAAAGTGTTTTCTCCTGTCTTTTACTGTTAAGTTCTTCCATGTCCGCTGCTTCCAAAGACTGTTGGGTCTGCATGCCTTCTGTACCAAGCTCTGTATTACAGCCAGCTTTTCTTTTTCCCCTCAGCTGACAGGAAGAATGCATATAAACTGACTTTTGCTGGCTCTTGTTGCTCTGAATTAGATACGTACTTCCTACAGAGGACGTGCTCTGGATGAGTTTCTAAGAGTGCATGCTCAGTAATGGACTTGGGCACTTGGCCTCTGCAGGAAGAGTCGTTTTCCCACTTGCAGAATTTAAAATTAAGACTCTAGTACTGTCTCTGTAGGTGGCCTGACCGTTTTGCCAGGGTAAACTTTGGGTTTTGTGAATTTCAAAAGATGGGAAAATCCTTTTTCAAACTTGATTTTCATTTAAGACCTGAGCACTGGAAACAGTGTGCCAGAGGTTTGAGAAGGCCTTCCTGTTAGCAGTCTTGATTTTATTTTTAATGCGTCGAATAAAGATTAGAAAGTAAAATGCTTGCTTCCAGATATCTGTAGCTACTTCAGCCTTTTTCTTGACTCTGACTTCCCAAACTTCTCCTTTATCTAGAAAAGGAAAGTTGGAGAATAGTCTGCCTATGTGTAATAGTGGCTCTCATGCCAGTCACTATGCACCCATCTCTTTTAATTGCTGAAACTAGGTCCAGCAAATTCATAATTTTCCCTCTTCCTTTCACTGTGGGGCTTGTTAGATTTTAGCAGGGTAAAAAGTTCATCCATTCGCTGTTGAAAGCATGTGGTTGCCTTATATGCTAGGATGTTCTTGAATAGAAGTATCCATTCTCTTCTCTGTTGCACAGACAGCCAGTTTGGGTTCTGGCATCCCACTCCTTACTTACTTGTTAAAAAATTTCTCATATACTTCCCAGTTCTCAAGTTTCCTTTGGAATTGCTGCAGTCACACAGAGAAAAATATTCCCTAACTTTTCAGCTGCAGTAGTTTGCAATTGTTGGGAAAGGAAGACTGAATTAAACCCTGTGTAAGGCACTGTGTGCAATAATCTCCAAACAACTTCTGTGTTAGTTGAACTCAATTGACCTCACGTAAATGTCTGCACCAATTATTTTTAAATTCTACAGAGTCTGTCAGTATCCCTCAGACTCTGCAGTGGGATTGCCTTTATGTGGAGGTCTTACAGTTTCATAGTATGATGGGTGTAATTGAAAACTAATTCCTGTACTCTTTATAGCTAGTCTTTAATTCGTACACTGACGTGTTTACTGACATATCTGTACGCATACATTTTGCAGACTTGATACCTCAATCCTTCCTTGTTTTAAAAATCTAATAATGCATGTTAAAATGCATGATCTGAGCACACAGATGCTCTTGTGCATTCAAAAACTATTCTGTCACTGCCCTCTCAATGTGTGGAGCTCAGCTAGGCAGGGGAGTCTTTGAAGTGATGTCGGCATTGCTGTAGTTTCTTTTGAGAGAGCAGAAGCAGCTGGCCAGAAAGTAAATAACCTTGGAAGTAATTTAGGGGTACCAAAATAATGAATCTCAAGAATTGCTTCCTTAAGGCTTTTGTTGTTGCGCTGCTGGCTGCTTCAGTAATGGAGTCTGAACTTTGAGAGATGAGTGAAAGCACTCCTCTTGATTGTGTTGGTTTTCTGTCTCATAGTTAAGATTCTTTAAAAGCACAAACATCCAACCATTTTCTCGGTTGACATCTTGCCTCCCACTTTCTTGGAAGATACTTTATTTTTTTCTTTTTTTTTTTTTAAATTTTTTTTGGTATAGTATCTCTCATACATTGATACATAAAAATTAATACAGTTTAGCAATACTAAGATAGTCTATCAGTGATTATTCTGAACTATGTATGACTTTAAGTCCCATTGACAAGTATTTGCTACATAGTAGGGAATTTAGTTTGCTTTTTTATGCTAAATTATTTGAGTAATTCTGAATTTACTATGAGGATTAGTTTTCTCTATGGTTTTCCTGTTGTGAGGCAGCTAGACCATATTGCTGTTTCCAGTATCTGTGAGCCTAATTGTTCTGCTCTATTCTGATCATCTGTACCTTGAAAAGAGTGCTCCTCAGCTTCATTTGATTCCATCTATGTCTTTGGGGTGATGAGGGTGTGCCCTGAGAATTGTTTCACAATTGAGCCAGTTACAGTTTTAAGGTCAACTTGATACTTCTGAAAAACGGCTTTTACAGAAAGCAGATCACAAATATGAAATAATACATTTCATGTGAAAAGTGAATGTAAGAGTCAAAACTTGGTCTTGCTGAAGTAAGCAGCAGGTCTCCCTTTGACTTTAACAGGTGGAATTCTGCAGGTAGTTTATGCAGATGTTTCATACTTGGGCTTGTCAAGCCATAACTGCCCTAAATATTGCACCTTGTTTCCCTGCAGATGTGCACTGGGAACTACATATTTGTTCCTTATATGATAACTCCGCATAACAAGGTGTACTGCTGTGATAGCAGTTTTGTGAAGGGACTCACAGAGCTGATGCCACCCGGTTTTGAGTCTCTGCTTGGGCCTATCTGCTTACCTCTGGTGGATCGATTTATTCAGCTCTTGAAGGTGGCGCAGGCCAGCTCGAGGTGAGTTACCTTTTTGTACACCTATGTAAAATGCATATATTCCTGCTGTCAAGATAAATGTCAGGCTCTTTTGCCTTCTGTTCAGAAAAACTGGTAATGAATAGTTAGCTTGACCAAATCTCTCCATTGACACTGCTCTATTAATACGTGTCCTGCATACACATTTTGGGAGAGCTGTGGGGCCAGAAAAACAAGTGCAGGGGACCTGTCTGAAATTGCTGATGTGAAATTGTTCCTCTCTAGCCAGTATTTCCGGGAATCCATTCTGAATGACATCAGGAAAGCCCGTACGCTTTACACGGGCAAAGAGCTTGCAGCAGAGCTGGCAAGGATTCGACAGCGAGTAGATAATGTTGAAGTCTTGTCTGCTGACATTGTAATAAACTTGCTGCTGTCCTACAGAGACATCCAGGTAGGAATTTTGTGCACTACTAAGAGTAGAAAATTAAATTACGTTCTCACAGAATTTTTTAGTGTGTTTTGCACAGGTTTTTTTAGCAAACTCTGCAGATAAAGCACACTAGTAAAAATCTTTTATGGTGTCTTCTCTGATGTTTTTATTTTGTTTTGTAGTTTCACCGTTTGCCTTTACATAGCAGAAAAATGTTTTATAACAGTACCTAAAAAGTACATGACATGTAATAACTCTTCTCCATCTCAGCATTGCTGTGTGATGAGCAGCCTATAGTTAAAGGCTATGATAGCATTCTGCAATTGATAGGCAAATGTATTCTTTGTCACCAAAGCTTGTGATATTTCTTATAGAAACATAAATAGTTCATAAGCATTTCGGCTTTTGGAATGATGCTAGTAATTGTTTACTTTGTTATCCTTAATTTCAACTGTCACTCCTTAAACATTATGAAGCAGTTTGAGCTTGATTTTTTTAATTTTTTCTTTGTTTGTTTTCTTAAATATGTCAGTGAGTAAGCTACTTTAAAAACTGTGGTATTGAAGAGTCTTTTATTTTCTTTTTGTGGCTCATGCCTACTTCAGAGGTTTAGAATGCCTTAATTCAGATGCAGTTAACTTTGCAATGTCTGCACAATATGAACAGTGACGTGTTCAGTTCCTGAAGCTAACTTTAATCATGCAACAGACTTATGAATATTTCCCCAGGACCATGTTGAAACAACACAGGAAACCCAATTGTGCTAAATACTGTGCATATTCCCATCTCCAATTAGTGATAGGCTATTTACAGTTTGAGACTGAAGAATCTGAAATCCATAAAACTTACAATGGGCTGAAAATGCTTCTTAGTCTGAAATAAAGGTTGCTTAGCTCAAAGAGGATTTTATATAGGCATACCTCAGTACAGCCACGTAAAACTTTTTTATTCCCTTCTTTTGGAAGGATTATGATTCCATTGTGAAACTGGTGAAAACTTTAGAAAAACTGCCCACTTTTGACTTGGCTTCCCACCACCACGTGAGGCTGCATTATGCATTTGCACTAAACAGGTAAGAATCTACCTTTCCTTCTGCTGTGGACAGTAAATTAAAACTTCGAACTTCATCAGGGGTGGGTAATCTTGTGTGAAGCCCCTGAGTGGAATCTTTATACACAGTACTGTTTTTTTGACTGAAGCAGCTTTTGAGTTTCATGGTAAATCTAAGCTTTTTATCTCATATAATCAAATTTCATTCCTTTTCCTTTAGCATGTTTGATTTGTCTTTCTATATGTTTGCATTATTTTTTGTTTCAGCACCTAAATTAGGGAAAATAAATACCTATTTTCCTCCAATGAAATACACTTTTAACATTAGTGTGTAGGTGACAGTGCTGTAGCATTTGTGCTAGCAAAGGCATCATCTCATCAAGTCTGAGTTCTGGTAATGTCAGGAGCAGAAGCAGACCTTTTGTCAAATGTCCATCAAGATTTTACTGTATCATAATAATAAACTAATGCTCATGTTCTTATAACATGGACAAAATGTGATACAGGGAGCAACACACACTACTTCTGTGGATTAAATGAAAGCCAAGCCTAGATTTTTTTCTAGGATGCTGGCATTTAGGCAAGAGACTAAAAGTGGAGCTTTTTCTGAGGAAATTACAGATGTTCTCTGCTCCCTTTCTGTAATCACAGTGAACATTTTGCTGTTGACTTTTAGAGGAGTAGACCAGCTGTCAGCAGGTATTGAAATTCTCAAATACAGAAAATGTCTGCAGATGGTTCTACTTCTCACAGATTTGAATTTTGTAATTCAGGTTCACTGAGGAGGCTTAAAACTACATATCATGTCAAAGTGATGTCAAAACATGTCCCAAGAAATTAGCTGAAAAAATAAACCTCATTTTGAAAGAAAAAAAATGGAAAACAGGAAAAAAAAACCCAGACATCTGCCTGGCATTTTTTTGTCTGAATAAAATGTCCAGATCCTTTCTTGTGCCTGTATATCGGATATATGAAGGTTGAAATATTGTGCCCTTTTGGTTTCCACTTTGACATAAATATGTGAAGTTTTGCAGATTGAATAATTCTGTATGTATCTGCTGCTTCTACAGAGCCTTCACAAGGGTCACTAGGTGTTCCTTGGAGTTTTAACATGTTGTTTGGACCTCAAGGTCACAGTTTTCTGAAACAAAGTCAGCTTTGAAAACAGGACTAGTTCATTGAAGTACTAAAAATCCATCAAAACTGCAGAATAATCTTTTCAGGCATATCCTTATACTTCACTGGTTCTGTTGGGATTTCTTGCAGACTGAAAGGTTTGTTTTTTATAGGTGTGACTCTAAGATGTAGCCTTTGAGGGTGTCTGACAAAAGATCTACACGGTACCTCCAAAGGAGTTCAGATGAGATTTTCCTATTCCTCTCTTCTCTAGATTGACCATTAAACTAGAAGCCATGACAGCCATGAAAAATGTTCATGCTTTGGTGTGCCATGAAGAAATTACTTTGGCTAATTGTAACTTTCTCCTTACTGGGACTATAGAGGATGTTTTGTGAGCTAAGGCAGGACTCAAATACTCTGCACTTCTGAATCTTTGCTGCAGAAAAAAATGTGTCTGTCGCTTCTAATCCAGGTCACTAGTACGGAAGGATGGAGCGGCTCAATTAGTCAGGATTAGTCTGACCTAAATTAAGAAAGTGTGAGGGCATTGATGATGGAAAAGTAAACAGAAATAAAAGTAGGGACCTCTGTCTCTGAAGACCAGCTAAGTGTAAATAATCCACGTTGCAAAACATTATTTGCCCTACTGCTTTTGTTCTCACTAAATTCATTAATCTGGATTAGGGATAGTCAATACAAGATGTGGAAGTGTTGAAAAGGGAGTAATTTGATTGTTCAGTACACAAACATACTAAAATTCTAAACTTCTGATACTGAATGATGTATGTATCAAAACTATGACTCACCAGGAAGTGTCTAATGCTTGCAATTACGTGGTTTATTTGTCTGAAGTACTTCTTTTAATATTGCCTTATTGGCTTTACTCCTAAACCTTCCCTATCATGGGAGTTCAATCTGGTTTGTGCTTTTTGGACTTTTTGCTTCACGTTCAAAATGTATATAAAAAGTAAAATCACGAAACACAAGATTGAACCTTTTTTCCTTTGGGGCGTGAATTACAATAAAAGAAATATTAGATGTGAAACCAAGGCTCATATTTTTCTATTTTATAAGGAAGTAACACATGATCTTTCTGAGAATTTCCTTGGAGGCTCTTGCTGGTTTCAGTGCTTTGCTCTAGCTGATGCTTCATGAGAGAGAGAAATTATGTTTGGGGGCTTTTATAAAGGTTTCCTATGATATGAAGGAAACAAACAAAAAAAAAAGGAGGGGATAAGTGTGTATATATTATAAACATCGTTCATTGTGTCTATCCCATCACTTTACATGGATGAAGTCATATGTCTGTATTAAAATATGGTCATGAAAAAGTACTTCTTGTTAACTTCATTGGTTTCTTAATCAAAATTTTTATTTTCAATAGGCGAAATCTGCCTGGAGACAGACAGAAAGCTCTAGAAATTATGATTCCACTCGTAGAACAGGAAGACCAAGTAGCTTCAGATATGTACTGTCTGGTTGGTCGAATTTATAAGGACATGTTTTTGGAATCTGGGTTCACAGATATAGAAAGCAGGGACAAAGGAACGTTCTGGTGAGTACCGTTTTCCTGATCTATGTCCTTTGGTTAGCTTTGGGAAAATATTCCTCAAACAGGACTATATTTAAATGGTTTTTCTTTCCAAATATTTGGTATCCTTAGGGGGTAGACTGAGCCTTCTAAACTTCTTTGCTTATTTGTTGCGAATGAGGGATTTGTGTTGTTCACACATCTCATTCTGCAAAGTACTTGAAGTGCCTCAGAGACCTGGAAGTTTAGGTATCTCATCAGGGTATATTTTCCTCATTTTCCCTAAATATGAAGTCTCCTGTTTACTATATTATTCTCAGGAATTGGGGCCAGAGAATAACCAGTCATGAATTGGTTGGCATGTCTGTAATCTGGTAGACATTAGCTAGCCAGGCTCAGAGGTGCTGAGGTTTAACTCACAAGTAATATGACCATTCCAAACTTATCAGCACAGCATCACCATGTAGTATTTACGTATTGCAATGGACTTCAGTAGCATCAGTAGTCAAAGAAGTACACAATAGACTAGTCAATAATAGATAAATTCTTATCCTCATGTTAGGGACAAGAACCTTGTTTTTTTAATGCTTTTGAAATGGACTAAATCACTGTTATGTGGAAGAGGTTAAAAAATGAAGGCATGGAACACCATCCAGGACTTCTGTCAGGATGAGCTGCTTCTCTGCATTCAGATGAGGATACAGACAATCTGTGTTTATGTGTCCTGCGCATCACATCTTAGCTCTGGTCTTGTGCTCATCAGCTGCCGGTTGAAATAAATGATTAGAATGGAAAGCATTCTTCTTGCCTTGTCATTTATCACTTGTTTTCAGTAAACTTCAGCTTAGAACTGTCTCTTGCAAAAGATAAGATAGAATTGTTTACCATTTATGGCCTCAGAATACAAATTCAGTTTATAACTTCTGGTCATGCTTTATGGTTTTGCAATTCTTACTTGAGTTCTAAAAAATGTTGAAATAACAGGAATGCAACGTATGATTATCATCCCTCCCAGCATACTTTTGGGTTAAAGGAAAACTTCATTTCCTATAAGGAAAAGTCCATAAAAAAATTTCAGGGGTCTTCTGTAAACACAGTGTTTTGCTAATGTCATGAACAAGAAAAGAAAACTGTAGTTCTGTATATAAATATTAGGCATTATTACAGGCTAAATGAAATACAAATTGCTTTTGCTGTTGTCCATCTTGCTTTCTCCTTGTTCATAATGCTTTATGAACAGATAAACCTTGATATTGTCAAACATAATTGAGCTAAGAATGATTACATGTATAACAGTGGTGAGTTCATGTGGCTATTTTAACACATTTTGAATAGATATATCTTTGCAGGCATGATAATCATAGATCTGATGACAGGAAGTGATTGCAGGCATTCCAGTTTAGGAAAGGACAGAGGCTGATAGCTCCTGCATAGGGTAAGGGTGCTGGCCAGCCAGCCCCTAAATAATCCCTCAAGTCTCTGGCAAGTGAGACCCAATACAGAATGCTCTGTGCGCCTGCTGCCACTGCATGAGGTGATCTCTGTTAAATCAAGCTGGAGCTTGGCTGGAAGCTGTACCGGATGGTCCAGTTGCTTTTGGTTTGCACTTTATACTGGATCTTGATTTGAATTTCTAGTTTTAGTCATACAGCAGGCTTGACATGCTGAAAGGTTGACTCATAACTCAGTGAAAAGCTCTTAGAAAGGAGCAGGCCTACTCTAGTGCTACAGCAGGCCACAACAGGACAGGAACAATGTGCAGGAACAATGCCTCCATGGAAGTGCTACGTTATGTTGAGATAAAGGTTATTATCTCAGTCTTAGAGAAATGAGGGTATAAGAGAAGTATAGTGAATTGCATGAGATAATGAGAATTTGGCAGCAGAACCAAAGCATTGGTCTTGCAACAACTAGTGATGTCAAGGTACTTTGGTCTATTCAATTGAGAAAAATAAAACAACTCTGAGCTTTTCTGACAATTAGAAAGCAGAATAAAAGACATCTTTCATATAAATTTGAGAGAATAGATGAAAGAGTAATTATTAACTGTCACTTTCTCATTTCACACTGACAGTGTGAATCAGACTTACCAAAGCTACCAAGTCTTTATTGATATCTTTTCACTGCTACCTCCCTAATTCAGTGTCTGCACTGCAACGTTTTCTCAAATGTCAGCAACTGCAACATTTTTCCAGAAGTACAGTCTCTCTTGTATTGGAACAAAAGTACTAATTTACAAAGTTTTTTTTCTTCATCTGTCAATCTTTTTTCTCTCTGTTTCTTATTGCATGAGAATTACAGCATGGGCAAAAAAGGTAGTCTAGTTCCTGACACCACTATGTCTCCAAACAGATAATGCCAGCTAGAGGGCTTCTCTTTATATATATATATATATATACTTAGAATCAGTGAGAATGTTGTCCTGTTTGGTTGGCAGACTTTTGTCGGGGGTTTTTCGCCTGTTTTTAGGTTGGGTGGTCTTTTTGTGTGTGTGTCTGTGTGTGTGTTGGTTGCAGATTTTTAAGTGAGCCAAAAAATATTTTGTATGCCCTTTCTTCCTCATTTTGTTGTAATTTGCAGTACAAGAGGAAATGGCAGTTGATGAAAGAAAAAAAGTCTGGTTGTCTGCTTCTCTTCCTTTATTTTTAGAGGACTAGACACTTGTCTAATGATTAAGTTCTTTGGAGGTGGACAACTGAAGTGTAAGTGTATATATGTAGCAGATTGAAGCTTGTCTTACAGTTTTGGAGAGCAGAGCTTATGTTAAAGGATGAAAAGTCATGAATAATTAGAGCAGAAAAAACAACAAACAAACAAATTAAACACCGGCCATATTTTTAGCCTGCTGGGATCAAAATGCCTTAGGTTTGCTTGCATGTCGAAGTGTGGTCTAGAAACCAAATCCTCAGGTTATGCATAGATTATTTTTCTTTCCTTCCATATATATTAATCTCACAACGTGTTTAATTTTTTTTATGTATTCCATTTGTTTGTCTGTATTTTTCTCATCTTGTAGGAAGTAATTTTAAGCTCTGTTGCTTTTACTGCAATGAGTTGTGTTGACTGATTCTCTTGTGCTCCTTAACTCACATACGACAGTAGTCTTTGCCTCCTCCTTATAGAGGTGTGAATATATGCATATATGCATGCAACCAAAGGTGTTCTGATTCTGAAGAATAAGTTTAAGGCACTGTAGATGTGCTGTTGCTGTTGTCACAACTTATTTGCATTGCTAGCATGAGGATAGTGTGTGCTGTGTTTGTGTGCAGCACCTCCATTTCTTTTAAGACCAGATTGAGACTAGGTGAATGTCTCTGCCATTTCTCTTGTTTGCTCAGTTCCTCTTGAGGAGAGTGAAATCTGGTATAGTCCTTCTTATGTGAATAGACTCATAAGGACAGTGTCAATAAGACACTCAGTAAAGAATAAAATTTGGAGTAGCTGAAATCGTAGCTACATGTGAGGTTTGTTCTTGTATCACTTGCTTCTGTGCTTATGCATTTTGATATCCCTGTGTGCCATTGTAGCAGATATAATCTAAGGTTTCAAGTCAATGAAAATTCATAAATTAAAGAATAAATGAATGAGCTTATTAATAAATATAACTGTGAAACCGGTCTTTCACAAACTGATAGTATTATTTGATCTTAAAGAAAATACTGTAGGATACCATAACTTTACTGGGATGGATGAGTAGGGTCTGTGCATGTTGTGTAGGGGGAAAGGAAATGGGAGGAGGACGTATAAATAACAGACTCCTAAAAATAACCACAAAGAATGTGTGGAAAACAGTAAAATATTTTTGCTTCCATGGATTCTTGCTGTGTAAACAGAAGATAAGCACTTAAAGTACCTAAAACTGTAATGATGCCCCAACTAGATTGCATTATTTAGAAAATAAACTTGAATATTTGTTTTTCTAGGTTCAAGAAAGCGTTTGAGTCAGAGCCAACATTACCATCAGGAATTAATTATGCAGTACTCCTCCTGGCAGCTGGACATTGCTTTGATACTTCCTTTGAGCTGCGGAAAGTTGGTAATTATAACTTGCAAATTCATGGTGAAATCACATTCTGGTGAAAGTACACTACTACCCACTGTTATAGGGCAAAAATCTGGTGGTTGTATATGAAAGCTTTGATATAGAGAGCATGTGACTTTTAGTTGGTCTCTCACACCACTGCTGATCCCACCTGACTGCAGGTGAGTGCCGTCATGAAGACCTGGTTTCAGTGTCAAGGTCTTCAATGGTTACCGGAGTTTAGTAAAAACTAAGCTTCTTTGCAAAGGCCTCAGGAACACCAGAAGTGGGAATCCCGTTCCATCCAGCACTCTTTAAAACAAACAAAAACCACAGTGGGGAATATGGACAAGAAGTCCTTCCTAAAACTGAGGAAAATGCACTTGATTTGAGCTTGGGTTGGGTTGAAACAAGAATATTGGTCTTCTGGTGTATTCTTAGAGGTCTCTGAATGTCTGTATTCATAGAATCATGGAATAACAGTGGTTTGGGTTAGAGGGACCTTTTAAAGACTATCTAGTCCAAGCTCCTGCTGGGGACAGAGATGTCTTTCACTAGATCAGGTTGCTCAGACTGACCTTGGACGCTTCCAGCCATGGGGCATTCACATCCCTGGGAAAGCTGGTCCAATGCCTCACCACCCTTGTCATAAAAGGTTTCTTACTTAAGAAAGAAGAATTAGGGTGACCATTTTGTTTGTGATTTTGTTTGTGATTTCTGGATCTGAGGAGAGCAAAAACTCAAGATTAGTCAGTAATATTCTCAGGGAAGGTTTGGGAGAGAGGACTGAATGTTACAATATGCCTTGCAGTTGGTGGCGTTCTCCATGAATTTGTGTAATTCTTGACTTTCTGTAAAGTCTTTTTCTTATCTTTGTTTCTCTCAAGGAGGTTGTCAAGTGAGAAAGAAACAATGTTTTTCATGCCACTGAACCTATCTGTATTCAGCCACTGCTCTAGTACAGAAGTTAGGTCTGCAGTGTATGTCCTGAAGTAATCTCTTTGGTAATTTTGAGTATGAAGGTCAGAGTGAGATGATTACTTTCACATAAATAGTGAAAGTGAAATTTAAATTCTCAGGTGTGAATGAAGGTGTTAATTTGGATATTTTAGGCTGCATAGAGTTGCCCCAGCTACTGAGTTTGCCCTTCTGTGAGTGGGTGATATTTTGCTTTTGGGTTTGCATAGAATACTTTCACATCCTATGCTGAAATTTGAATTCTTGTGCCAGAGTGGGAGGTAAAAATATATGTTCCACGTATTGCATAGCATTTATAAATACACACTTAGCTGGCCTAACTTTAAACTAGATAGTTTAATGGAGCTGGGCTATATTTTTTGTGTAGTTTAATTTGAATCCTTCAATTTTAAAGGAACTTCTCAATTGCATACAGGCTACAGCCAACTAGATCTGTACAAATTAATTTTGCTGAGGAAATCTGTGTGTTATTTCTTTGGTATCATCTTCTTATGTGTTTGTCCGGTGTTGTTTTTCCTACTGTTTGTATCAAGAACATTACAGAAATTAATGTTCATTATTACGTAAGGCTCCATCCACAGCTGATGAATTATTTAGTGCAGAAGTATCCTGTTCCTTAGGTGGTTTGTTTGTGTGTTTGTTTGCCTGTCTTATGTTAACATGTAGTTGGTGTCTGCTGGAAACTCTTAATATAGCAATCCCTCCTGTTAGCTACTGGTGTCCATCTTTCTTTTTTGGTGCAGGGAATATTGTCAAAATACTTTTAGTTTCAGACTGACTCAGCTATTTTGAAGAATGTTTTCAAATACATTTATAGTATAGACTCTATGTCTATACTATAGTTAGACGTTATGTGTGTCATTGGTCATTTATTTCTTGCTGATAAGATAGAATCATGGAATACTGGCTTGGAAGGTACCTCAAGGATCATCTGCTACAAACTTTCTTTGCAAAAGCACAGTCTAGGCAGGATAGCCCAGCACCCTGTCCAGCCGAACCTTAAATGTGTCCAATGTCAGCAAATCCACAGCTTGCCTGGGACATGATTCCAAGGGTTGATTCTTCAAGTTTTTAAACCTTATCCATCTTGTGCCCAGTTGGAAAGTCCCCAGTAGTAACTTGTACCCATTACCCTTTGTCTTTTCCATGTGGTTCCTTGTCAGAAGGGAGTCTCCATCTTCTTTGTAGCTGCCCTTTATGCACTGCATGGTGATAACGCCTCCCCTAAGCCTGCTCCTCAAGGCTGAACAAACCCAGCTCTTTCTCATACGGCAGACTTCCAGTCCTTTGTTCATCTTTGTGGCCATTCTCTGGACCCTCTCCAGCCTACCCATATCTTTCGTGGATAGTGGGAACCAAAACTGAACACAGTATTCCAGGAGTGCCCTGGCAAGCACTGAACTGAGTGGGATAATGACTTCTTTACCTCTGCTGGTGTTGATACATCCCAACATCCAGCTGGGTTTCTTTGCTGAAGAAGCTCACTGCTCACTCATATTCAGCTGCTTGTTTTTCAGGACCCCCAGATCCACATAGCTGCTCCCCAGTGGAGTAGATCCCAGCCTGTGCTGCACTCCTGGATTATGATTTCCCAGGTGCAAGACTTTACAATGATCTTTGTACAAGATTTTTCAGATGGCTTGAGTTGTGCTAGATTCTGAGGACAATTTAGTATTTTCTTTATCTAGGGTTAAAGTTAATGTTTTAAACAAAATCAAAGGCAAAATAAGAGAGGTTGTGTGGGAAAATGTTTTGATTTTTTTTTTCTGGTGCTAAGTATCTCTTACATGTGTGTAATTCTTTTGATGTCACCTCTTGTTTAGATCTGTACGTCCAAGATCATTTCTTAGCAGTAATTAGATTTGCCAGGCATTCAGTTTGGTGTCCCCCCACAGCATTATCTGTAGTACATAGAAATTAGAGAAGTTCTGCTTTCTGGTCGGAGATCAGGAGAGAAGCAAGAACAAACTGGTCAAGTTCAGTGCAGGTTATATAGAAATTATATTGCTAGGCTGGGAAAGGTTAAGGAAGGATGTAATCACTAACAGTTCTTCAGAGGGTGCATGAGACTGTAATTAGAAGATGCATATCTGATTAGGTTGGCAATATTGTAATCACTCCAGTAAAAACAAGAATAAATCCAACAGAATTCTTACCAATCTGCATCCGCTCAGAAAATTTGCCTCCTAAAAGTTCCTACCTGTACTTGTCAGATAATATTTCACAACTTAATGAGCAAATGGAACATTAATGAAAACCCTCCTTCTATTTTCTGGGTAGTATTGCTTTCTTACTTGTACAAAGAACTTCAAGACCAGAACAGAAATGCAGCGTTCTGCATTGACAGTAATGATCTCTGCAGGCTATGCAACTTTGACACACAAAGGATCCTGTAATGGGAATTGTTCTGTCAATATTTGAGCAAGGAAAACTGTTTATTTATAAAGCCTTCATAGTAATATTTAAATGGCAATATCTACTTACTGTGTCTTATTTTTGTCACAAGCTGTGGGTATATTCTTGGTATTATAAAAACAATGGATTTTTCTGGCATTAATGGTTCCTCTATTTTGGCTCATTTGTTTTAAAGTCAAAATATTTTTGATAAAATATATTGGAATTCAGCTGCTGCTTTTTTTCTCTCACCTTGTGATTGCCAAGTTTATCATGGAAGGGGAGAATGTCTTGACTTTGTCTGGATTTTCTTATACTCTCAAAATTCTTTTAAAGTTGGTAAAATAAAAATAAACTAAGTAAAGAGAAATTATACAAGGAGACCATAAATTCAGAATTAAATCCATGGAAGTTCACTTGGCAAGTTTCCAAAACAATCCTTCTTCTCACCCCTGCCTCCCCACAGTTCTTTAAATTGTAGTTACAGGCTTTTGAACCTATTGCTGATGTCCTCACAGAGCAGCTGCATTTCAAGGATGAGCAACTTGCCTTTCAGGGATGAGTAACTTTGTAGATGAGCTTTGCAGAGGATGGTCAGCAAACCAGAGTGAGTTTTAGCACCAGGTACTTCACCTTTCTCAGAAGAACTTGATGAGAGGGTGATGTTGTCTTCTCTAAGGTAATAGGATCTATTTCACAGAATACTTGGGTAAAACTTCCATTTTGTCCAGGTTACATAACAGTAATGATTCTCAAACTTGGTGTCCTCAGGTATCATTACTGCTACACATCCATCCTTTTTCCCACTATCTTCCAATAAGTCTCCCTTACTGTGCTGGGACTCAAAATGGTTTCTGTCACCAGTCCTACCCTCCTAACAAACGCCTCTCCCTGCCGTGCCAGTAATGCCAGTCCCTCCCCATGTGAGTTGTACTTTTCATCAAACCCACACACTCAGTTTGTACCTTGCTTTAGCTCTGTTCCCACATCTGGAGCACGGAAGGGCTGTGCTGGGTGTGTTCCTGCAGGTGCGGTGAAAGCATGGCAGAGCATGTCTGTCTGTGAACCAGAAACTGGTGTTGCTGCTCACTGTGACAAACAGCTTGTGATAGCTGGTCAGTGCCCACTGCAACTGCGTGTGTTGTCACCCAGTGCTTAGCAAAAGCCCTATGCAAAGCTAAATTCCTCCCTTTCCCTGTCCTCACAGCAAATGATCCATGTATCCCTGTGATACCAGTTCCTTACTTCCCTCATGATGAGGTCACATTAAAAACCTGTGGAAGTTAGTAGGTGTCTGTTTTTTCTTGTGTGCTGCTATCACATCCATACAAATGTTTTGCACATTCTAGCAGAGCCTTTTGACCTTTGAAGATACTGCTGAGGAGTGTTACTCCAGAGTCCTGGGGGAGACTAATTTTTTTCCATTTACTGTATTTTGTGGATAGCATTCAGGTTTTGTTCTCTAGAACCCAGCTGAAGTTGAACAGTTTCAACACAAATTTCCCCTCCCATCCTCCAACTAGTGCAGTTGTACATCTTCAAGGAGTCTCTTTGACAGTGTGAATTTGTGTAGCACCCTGGCTTAAAGCCTTGCAGAGATGGTCACCAGGGTATCTTGTGGACTTGGAGGTGGTGAGATACATTATGACATGTCTCAGGCAGATCAGAGATATTTTGTAACATCTATGGCATTGTTTTTCTTGTCAAGAATAGCAAAACCCTATTTCCCAAGAGGCAAGCAAATACTGTTTTTTATTATTAAAGTTCTATTTTGTTCTGTATGTTATGCCAGCATGACAATTTCTTGTTAGCAAGAAAGCACAAAGTGCGAATTGCAGACGTGAAATAAGCTTTAGGCCACCTGGATACAATTTCCCATTTTAAAAGCCTTTTTTACCTGACATTGATGTCATAAAAGTGTGAATGATTAGATAAAACAAGATAAACTTTGTAGCCTGAAATGTAGCTTCTGTAATGACACCCGTTTTGATAATGTTATTCCTGCATCCACCCTGAAGTTTAGGCTGCTAACTACTCGAGGAAAGTTAAGGAAAACAACAAGACAAACAGTTGCACTAAAATTTCTAGTGAATGCTCAGACTGAATATCAAGGACAATGAAAGATGATGTGGGAGGGAAACTGTCATAGTGGAGTAGTGTGGGAAAAGTGACTAGAATACTACAGTGGTGAAGAGGCTTGTTGTGTAGGGTTCAAAATGGTTTTTTTGCAAAGGGTGGTGTAGCGTATCTCATGTTAGCAATATGTAGACTCTTATACAAAATAAAACAGGTCCTGATGGCCACAGGGGAGCCTGAGTTCACAGCAACTGTGGCAAATCAAAATAAAACCTGAGGCTCTATGGTTAGGCTTAGGCTTCAGAGAGCTGTCGACCCTAGAACCTCAGGATCACTGGCACTGGAAAAGGCATGCCAAGGCCATCCCAGCTGTGCCCCAACATTGCTGCTCCTACATCTCTCTGAGCTGGAAGAGCCAGGGGTTTTGTTTCGGTAATTAACTAGGGCTGGGGTTAGGGTTACGCTTGGGATTAGGCTTGAGAGATCTAAAGGGCCCTGAGCACTAGGAACACTAGTGCTGGAAAAGGCCTGCCCAGAGAAATGCGGCAGTGCCCCAACATTGCTGCTCCCACACCTTGGCGATCTGGACCCCCGTAGGGATGGCACCTCGGCCCCAGCCACAAGCTGCCCTGTGGGCTGGGCTCAGGCTTCAGAGAGCGGTGGAGCCTGCAGCTGTGGGGACACTGGCACTGGAGAAGCCATTGCAAAGGCCTCACTGCAGGCTGGTGTCAGAGACTGGATGGTGCATGTCTCGAAACATCTTGAAATGGCAGTGCCTTGTGGGAGGGGCCAGCCAGGCTTTGCTGAAGGTGAGGCCTTTAGCGCCCTGCTTCGCCCCCCAGAGCTGCCCCAAGGCGCTGCTGACCTGTCCTTAAGGGACTCTTGGGGTGGCGGTGCTCCTCTGGGCCCTGAGTGGCCAAGCCTTCAGCAGTCCCGCCTGAGGGAAGGGCACGCCAAGGCCGTAGGGCTTAAAGGACAGAGGGCGAGGGCAGAACGTGGCCACAGCATGGAACCCTGTGCGGAGTTCCTGTCCTGGCCCTGCTGGCCTCCTAGGAGCTGGTAGCTATCTGTGTTTTTCTAGATCTCTTCTCTCCTCCTGTCTTCCTCTCTGCCCCTCTTTCTTTCCCTAATTCTCTTTTCGCAGATCTCTTGGGTAACATAGCACTTAGTGAGCAGAAAGGCTTCGCCACAGCTGGGTTGAGTTTCTGCTAGGTAAATGCTGAAGTAACAATAAGTAGTGCTATGAGAAGTGGTTTCATGTTGAAGGAAGTGTTGTATTTAATCCTTTGCCAAAGACTGTTCATGATTGGTCGTTTGATTTTGATATTTTTGACAGTAGACGTCAGTGTGATTTTCACCTCTTGAGCCTATCTGGTGGGCATTTCTCCTTTGCACTAAGAGAGAGGAATAGAAGCTTGAGTTAAACCCCTGGATCTAAGGATCCAGGGCTTAACAGGTGCCACCATTGCCAAGTGCACACTTGGTCACCTGTGCCACCTATGGCGATGAGCACCTTGTGGCCCAGTGCCAAGCTGATGGTACCGGCGAGGGCTAGAGTTGAGAGATCTCAAGAGCCTCGAGCCCCAGGACCACTGGCTCTGGGAAAGGCAGGCCAAGGCCATCTTGGCAGCGCCCCAGCATTGCTGCTCCTACATCTTTCTGAGCTGGAAGAGCCAGGTATTGGGTGTGTGTAATTAGCTAGGGCTAGGGTTAGGGTCATGCTTAGGGTTAGACTTGAGAGACCTAAAGGGCCTCAAGCCCCAGGAACACTGGGACTGGAGAAGGCCTGCCCAGACAAACATGGCAAGGCCCCAACATTGCTGCTCCCCTTTGCGATGTGGACCTGCCATAGGGATGGGCACCTCGGCCCCAGCCATAAGCTGCCCATAGCAGTTAGGGATAGGCTTGAGAGATCTAAAGAGCCACAAGCCGCAGGAACACTGGCACTGGAAAAGGCATGCCAAGGCCATCCCAGCAGTGCCCCAACATTGCTGTTCCTACTCTGTGCTGGAAGAAACCAGGTGTTTCGTTTTGGCAATTAACTAGGGTTAGGGTAATGCGTAGGGTTAGGCTTGAGAGATCTCAAGGGCCCCGAGTGCCAGGAACACTGGTGCTGGAGAAGGCCTGCCAAGGCAAATGTGGCAAGGCCCCAAAATTGCTACTCCTACACATTTGTGTTCCAGATCTCTCCATAGGGATGGGCACCTCAGCCCCAGCTACAATGTGCTGGTAGTGGCTAGGCTTAAGCTTCAGAGAGCTGTGGAGCCTACAGCTCCAGTGACGCAGGTGCTGGAAATTCATTGCAAGGGCATCACTGCAGGGTGCTGTCCAAGACTGGTCGGTGCATGTCTCGGAACGCCAGTGCCTTTGCCTGGTGGGAGGGGCCAGCTTGGCTTTGCTAAGGGTGATGCCCTTAGTGCCTTGCTCTGTGGAGGGCCGTAAGGGCTAGGTTTAGGCTTGAGATAGTCCTGGCAGTCCCTCCTAGGCTCTCCAGAGTCTTGAGTTGCTGAGGGACTTGTCAATATTAATAGATGTCTTTCATTGGGGTAGGACTTGCGGCAGTTAAAGGAACATCACTGCTGGAAGAACCCCAGTGGATCATCTGTTCCTTCTGCATGGGACCTTGTCTTTAAAGGTAAGTTTGGGGCTTGGGGCTTATAAATCAAAAAATCCAAGCAGATAAAAACATAATAGGTGCTTTTTTCAGCATCTGTTAAGTTTTGCATCTATGTTGTATAGCCTAAGGCCCCAATTTACCTTTACAGATGAGGTCCATGCAAGAACATTGGTAATCTGACTGTGGCCTTGTCCTGACAGTGTTGTCTCAAAGTTCCTTTCTTGAGAAGCCTGTAGGAAGAGGGGGTGGGGAAAAATAATCTACCACTTAGTCTGTTCAAAAGGCACATAACATTAACTGGTAAGTGTGATTTCCACCTTATTTTATCAGAATGGAGAGGGTATAATAATTTAAGCAATAAATAGATTTTGAATAAGAGAAATGGTTATTTTAAAATTGCATTAATACAAATTCTTCTGACTTGTTATTCTCTTTCTACAGGAGTAAAGATCAGCAGCCTGCTTGGTAAAAAGGGGAGCTTGGAGAAACTGCAAAGCTATTGGGAAGTGGGATCTTTCCTGGGGGCCAGTATGTTGGCTAATGATCATATAAGAGTGATCCAGGCTTCAGAAAAGCTGTTTAAACTAAAGGCACCAGCATGGTAAGGCGATAAACAAGGCCATGTACATTGCTACCTTTTAAAACGTTGGACTCCTTCAGCTTTCACATTAGGCACTGTAGCTGACTGGATACATTTTGGGTTTTTTAACAGGTTTTGCTGTGTGTGTATTGTTTCACTTTACTTTTATCCAGAGAAGGGACTCTCCTCCCCTTTTGGCCTCATTCAGGGGTAGATCTGATAAGGGTCTTTGATTTTACGTGTGAGAAGGGCAGATTCACCATTGACTTCAGGCTCCTCTGAGGGCAAAGGGGAAAGGAAGAGTTGCTTGTAGGCACCATACTTCAGCAGCTACATTGCTGAAGAGACATGGTAGTGGCTTGGGAGTTTAGTCATAACTGCCTGAAGGTTTGGGGAATGCATAGAGAGGCCTGACGATACCTTTAAATATTGTAGGATTTGATATGTACCAGTTGTTTTAGGATTTGAATACAAATGAGCTGTCTTGTGCAAGCTGCATCTCATAATGATTGAGAAGACTGCAGATCAAAGTCCAATTAACAGAAAGGCTATAAATCCAAGGTTAAAGGCAACCCTGTAGACTCAAGATCTGTTAGGCAATGGCCAAGAGACGTGTGCTCTGACAGCAGGTTCCCAGAACCTGCTTTGGATATAGGCAGTAATTAAGGACCAGTCACCTCCTCATTAAGGGCTGGGATTGTCTTAGATGGGAAGAACCAAGACTCTTTCTGACTAAAAAGTTGTCATTGCTAATTGAAAGAGTGAATGTCACAGCCTATGTATTCTTATATTTTTGGAAGGCTAGAAATGTCTCCAGAAGGTGATTAGAGGGATGCTAAAATATGGAAATGCTAAATTTCGGTATTGACATGACACAGAAACGGTCAAAATTAAGTACTCTGATCTTCTGACAAAATATATAATAAATGCTATTTACAGTGTATTTATTTGCAAGGTTTTCTATTTTTACTATGTGTATATTTTACTAAGAAGCTGGATAGCACTCTCTGGAAGCCTCCTGGTATAATTTTCTGGAGTTTATGAATGCCTGGTTGTCAGGATTTTACATGCCCCAGTGCCTTTGGGGTTTAAGTCTGTGGATTAAACTCTGAAAATACAGCTCGCTCATTTGTGCTTCAGGAAGAATTTCTCCTGTGAGCAATTCCTTCCCAGTCTGTTGCTGCTTTATAGCAGGGCCCACTCGGTTCAAGTGTGAGTAGACACAGTGCATTAAGCCAGCTATCCTGATGGCCTAAGAAGGATGATTGGAAATGGCACAGCTATAGAAATGTTCACTAAAGACCCTCTGAGTTTACATTGTATCTTCTTGTCATATGCCTGGAAACTTTTAAAAGTTCACTTGAATAGCCTAATTGTGATGAAGTGATAACAGTAATAAATCCTCTTTTCGCATGTATATCTGTTGCTGTAGTATTCATGAAAATTGCATGAGATTACATTTACAACCTTTTTTTTCCATTTTTCAAAAATGCCAAGAGAAAACAATGATATGAAGGAGCCCCATAAATCAGCCCCAGAAAGTAGAACAGCAGAGACAGGGATGAGCTGCATTTAGGGGAAACATTCAGCACTGCTGTTGTCCTTCCGTAGCAATGCCAATAGACTGCTTAGCCTAGCTGTTGTCACCTTTGTGGGATAATCAGTTCTAGAAGCATCATGTTTTAAAAATCTGTGTTGAATGATTGCCTTCAATATAGAAGACAGAGCAGTGTACAAATTTAAACTAGTGGACTTTTCACGTGAGTTTTTATTTGAGGTAGGTCACTGCTGAAAGAGATTGGATATAGACTCAGTTTGGTCTTTAGGTTGAGGATTTAGCTATTTTGTAAAGTTTTCATGGTTTAGGATAGAAGACAGTATATGGTATCAGGAATATGTGCAGGAAGGAGTGTTCCAGAACTCATTTCTATTTCAGTTGCCTAATATAGCAGCTATATTTCCAATTCTAATTGGGAGTTTTTATTTTGAAATACAATCTGAGAGAAGCAAAATGTTACTGGCAACCTTGCTATTGCAATGGTAAATACTTCATTTGTGATTAAAAGTAAAGACATTATTACTTACAAGCTGTATTAAATTTACTATCTGTGTATGTTTGGATGATCACAGGTACCTGAAGTCTATTGTAGAGACTATTTTGATATACCAACATTTTAAGAAACTGGCTCCAGAGCAACATACAGCCAAACAGGAACTGGTGGATTTCTGGATGGACTTCCTTGTTGAAGCCACAAAGACAGATGTGACTGTAGTTCGATTTCCAGTAAGTGGTTGTTTTGTTGGGTCTTAAGGACTTTTTTTGGTAGTTTTTTTGGAGGTGGGATTTGTTTCTTTTAACAAATTTTGATGTAAAGGAAATGAGCAAAAAGTACTGCTTCTTTTAAGTGACTAGAAAATAAACTGCTTGTCCAGAAGAAGTGTATTTGGCCTGCATATTAGTTTGATTTTAATTGAATGCACGGGGTTACAACAGAACAGCACAGTATGTTCCATATGAAAGTAACAAGGAAAAAAGTCAAGACAGAATTTTTCTATCCAATGGGTATACTTTCTATACCAATGGGTATACTTCTAAAGCAAATATTTGCAGTCTACTCCAAGTGATAATATATTAACTATACTATGTTTTGATGTAAAGATATTTAATTCATTTCAGTCTTTTTCGACCTCAGCAGGCTCTGCATACTCTACTGCCAATTACGGCTGTGTCCTGTTAGAGGTTAAAAATCAGCCCAAACAGTCAGAAATCTATTGTTCCAGCTACTAGAAAATGCGTTTCAACAACATTTCACTATATGTGTATACATATATGTTTATTTCTGATTTCTTCCACAAAAATTTTGCCTGAGAATTTTTATTAGATGCCCCAGTCTGTACCTTGCCCTGAAAGTATACTGTAAAAAAGTCTATGCTTTCTTTACATATTAACTGTATATGTCCAGGAAATAATGTCTTCCTTTAGTATTCCTTTTAGCTAACCATCAGCAAAACCAACTTTTTTGCTTTAAACAGTGATTGCTATTGCCTCCCGGATAGTTAAAGTGCATATAGGTTGTTTTGTACAGTTCTTTTACCTTCCATGTGTAGATGTAATAATAAACTGTAAGGAAGACTTCACTGTTAAATGGCAAGACCTTGAGGCTGTGAAGTAAAAATGACATGAGACTGTCTAAGGAGCCTGTTTTTCTGAGAACAGGTGAAAAGTTTTTCAGGGAAACAAAAGATATTTTGAATCTTCTGGGTTTTGTATGAGACAAGGCCATAATCCTTTTAGATTTTAGATGATGAAATAGTTCAATTAGATACCTAAAGTAGGCTCTGACTTATAAAACTGCCCAAGTAAAATGGTTTGAATTTTTATTAATATTAAGAGGAAAACCAAAGCTGATCACTGCAATAGCATGAGCCAAAAGATAAACCCAGTGTCCACATGGTTTGACGGTGTACAGAAGTTGGAGCACAGTGCTGATAATGCCAAGGTCATGGCTTCAATCCCTTTATGGACTCAGACTGTTCTGTTATTCTGTGACTCAACTACACTGGTGTTGCAGACAGACATATGTGATTTCTCATAATACAAAAATTCTATTTGTGCCTGTTCAGAATGAAAATCACACAGTTCAACGAGTCAACAAAATGAAAAGTAGAAACTTCCTTTTCATTCCCTTCTCCCAAATTGCAATTAATTTATTCTAAAAGAAGTTTTTTTAATATTTCCTCATTATGAATTGTTCTGAGAGCTTGACTTAAGAGCTCCACTATCTTAGCTGTTAGTTACCCCTTTATCTGGTAGCATCAGTGTCATCATCATTTCTTTGGCCTTTAGAGGAAGAAAATACTTTCTACTTGGGTGTTTATATATTTTTTAAAAATAGATATAGACCTACTTGCCCTAGTCCATCATTATGGCATCCCATGTCTTTTAAATGATGCTTCTAGTTTTTGTTTCACTTATTACTCAACATTTTCTATATTCTTTAGCTGTCAGACTCTTGCAGTGGTGCTTGTTGCTTTTGAGAAAATACTTTGATCTGGTGACTACACTTTGTGATGGTCTAAACCAAAAGCAGTTCAGTTTAACTCTAGGATAATCTGTGTCTCTGCTTTACCCAAATATGCTTCCACCAAAAGATGATAAATGTATATTATTAATCTTCTCCACACAGGAGATAGACCTTCAAGATTTCAAAACCTGATAGTTTTCAAAAAAATAATTTGTAAAATTGATACATGGTACCAATTGACACATAATAGCCTTACATAAAAAATTAAAGTTGGCTTTTCTTTTTAATCTTAAGTTACTGTCAGCCACGCTAACTAGTCCAGTACCTAAAATTTTGCTTTTTATTATTTCCTCTGTTTTTCCTGCTATGGTATGATTAAAGAAATAGTTTTAACAGATTTCAATACCTTTTGAAATTCTACGGGTTTTGCACTAACAATTAAAAATTATCTTTTCTACAAGGTTTTAATATTAGAACCAACAAAAATCTATCAGCCCTCATATCTCTCCATCAACAGTGAAGCTGAGGAGAAGACAGTATCCATCTGGCATGTGCTGCCTGATGACAAGGTATGTCTGTAGTTGTAACTTTTTTCACAGTTTTAAAGTATGCGTGGTACAGAGGCGTGTAGCATGTGACCAGTTGCATCTAATTATGATTCTGGAAAGTAGAAAAGTGTTTTAGTAATACATAGGAAGATGCTGAGATACATTGCTGTGCTTAGGATTGTCCTGATTTTTAATGGATCTTTTGTTTCCCATCATTTTTCAAAATTGCTTGCATATTCCTCCAGGTTGTTTTAAGCTGCTGTATAATATACAACAAGTCTATTGCTTAAGATTTCATGAGTAATTTACAATTTACTGTCATCATACCAATAATGTAGCATAGCATTGCTTATACTAACGTAACTATCTTCTTCCTGTACTTGCAGTTTTATGTGTCAGCTGTGATAAATACTCCTTTAATATGAAAGTAGTAGAGACTGGTATGTTAAAATGGGAGCAGAATCAACCAAATGCCAAAGAAGTATTTGGCAGAAGGATAGATGGGTGCTCTAGAAATTGAAAATTCTGTGAAGTCCATATGTCAAGGTGTGAGATAGCCAGACATATTTGGAAAGGAGCTTTGAAAATCTGGAGATGGAAAGGGAGAGGAAAACCTAGAAGGGTTATTACATTCTGGGATGCTTAGGAAGCAGAATGTTGGTAAGAGGGAAGACAGAGAGGATGTCATAGAACCCTGGAGAAGGATGTCGGCAGAGGAACATGAGGGAGTATTTGAAGAGTGAAGGGCGACTGAGTCAGCCGGACGCAAAACACTGGCGGATGCTGCAATTCGTAAGAACTAGCACTGTTCATTCTTCCATGGCAGCATTTTGTTTGCTGCAGGATAGGACAATGACGACCTTTTTTTCAGGTAATCATAGAATTTCTTGGTTTGGAAAAGATCTTTAAGATCACCAAGTCCAATCTTCAGCTTCCCTCCCAGTAGTCTGTGAAAGGAGAAACATTTTTGAACGCAAAATACAGTAAGGCTGTTACTGTTTAGAATTTTTGTTGTGAGTTCATGAGAAAATGCAAATGGCAGTTGAAATAGCATATTTAGAGAATCAACTGAAATGTTTGCCTAGACCAATAAATTTCTATTTATTTGTGGTTTATTTTGGCTGATTTTTTTGAAGTAGGCTCAGCCTCTGAGAATAATTTAAAAAATTATTTTATTCAATTCTTTGGTAAAATGAAAATTTGCCATACAGTAAATAATTATTTGTCAATACTACAGACTTAATCTTAATCTTGTTATTCTAAAATACCTGTTCTGAAAATATTTCTGTGTTCAAAATTAAGTCTTTTTAGAGACTATTTGCAGATGGGTTTTTTTGTTTTGCTTTTGTGGACTCTTTTGTGTGTATGTTTAGTTCACCTCCAGACAATACTTTCCATTCTGTTAAGTGGCTTAACTGTAGTGTAAGAAGGAACGTAGGAGTAGAAGGAATTTTCTGGACTGTTGAGTCCTGTTCACCTCTTTGGCAGAAACTCTCCCGATACAATGTTTCACATTAAGTGACCAAGCTCTGTCTGAATATTAGCAGAGGTTTCACAGTTGACCAATCATGCTGGAAAGTGGTTTGAGAATTCCACTGCAACTCTAGAAGAGCCAAGAGTGAAATATTGCTGGCAAAGAAGAAAAGAGTTACTTTAAGTCTTCTAGTTTCTAATTTTAATTTTGTTCTCATTTCATACACATTTGTTCTTTTGCTAACAAAGTGGTTATATTAAGTGGTTCCTTTCTCTCTCTGATGTTTACCTTACAGTTTTTTTAAGGAGAATACTAATATCTCTTAGTGTGGAGGTTTTGTGTAGGTTTCTTTTTAGGCAAAACAAGTAGGTTTGGTGTATTGGCCACACATGGCACCTCATTGTCACGAATTCCTGTGTTCCAGTTTGAGTTAACCTTGCTTGAGCGTGTGCACTCGTATTCCAAAAAGTGTATTCCATGCTGCATTCATTTATCATTTAGCTACCTGGGATATTTTGCTTGGTACATTCAGCAATGGCATTTTTTATAGCTGTGTCACTTGACTGCCCGGTTATCCTCTGGCTGGGACAAGGTTTTGGATATATTGGTCTATACTTGTTTGTTGTTCAGAAGACGGGTGTTTCTTTATAGCACGCTATACATTTCTTTCCATTTTCCCTTCCTCCTTTCCTGATGTAAGGCGCATGTCTTTGTACTTTCTGCAGAATAGTGTTTTCTTATTTTTCTGTCCTAGTATTAATCAACAAGAGCAACAAGTTAAGTGCACTCCCTAGTACTTTTGCTCTGGCCAGAATTCTTACTGTGGTGACCTGATTGAGTAGCCAGGAATCTGACTGATGCTCTGTGCAGGCATCCTTGCCCTGTGAGCCATCATACCCATCAAAAGAATGCAATGGGCAATTTGGTAGTTGCCCCTTCAGCTGTACAATTACAGCCTGTTGCAATTTGTCAAAGTCCTTAGAATCCATCAAAAGCCCTACAGTGAGAAAAGGACAAGCAAAATTTGGAGGCACCAGCTTCCTTTTCAGCTGAATATAACCAAGATAATATTTCTCTTTGCTAAGAGATTTTATGAAGGAAAAGGATGTATTATCTGTCCGTCTACTGCATAGAGGAAGACTCATACTTTGATACTTAGTAGCCTGAAAACAAGCATTTTAGGGGCTGATTACCAAGCAAAGATCACCTGTCTCTACTGCAAGGGCATGTTAGACAGCTGGGTTTGAAAACTTCTTCATCTATCCAAGTTCAGTCTACCAACCGTAGGTCTGTCAGAGCTTCAGCCATTCATGCTTCCAATTTCAGTTCATTTTGGTACATAAATTAATGGTTCTACTTTATTTCCAGAACTCAATCAGTGCTCTAAGAATAAGATCTGTGAGTGTATGAACTTCCTTTAATGCACAAAGAAGCTGAACTTCCATTTCAGATCCAAGCTGAAACTCAATGAAGCCTGCAGCTGGCACTTTTGTATTAAATAGACAAAGGACAGTCAATACCAGGATAAATAATGAAGCCTCTTCCTTTTCTATTCATTTTTAGCAACATATTTTAATGTTTATATCTTTAATGATAGTGAGTTTAAGACAAACAAATTCCTAGCAAAATCAGACATAATTTTATTTTGTAGAATGCACATTACCTTTACCTTGCAGTTCCCGAATTTTAGCAGCCCTTCCCACATGGGGTTAGAGGAATGCAGCAATGCTGTTTGTAAGTTTGAAATAGAACAGCCTGTCTCTGTTTTGCTTTGGCTTCTGAATCCATTTTGAGTTTTGTTTTGGGTGGTTGATGATTTTTTTGCCTAACCAAAGAACAGATGCTGAATTTGGATAGCACGCCTGATGTATTTACTCCAATGTATTCAAAACTTGGCAAGATCACGAAGGGACACAACTTTTATATTATTTCATTGCCTGAGAACTTTGTGTGGTAATTAAGATGTAAAAGATTAGTTGCACGTAGATGACAGGTAAAACACCAATACTTATTGTTCTTGTTATGTTTCTTAAGCATTTCTGCCTCTCAGGTTGTGTATTTTAACTTATTTAGATGTTAGATTATTCCTAATAGTGGGAATTGGACAAGCACCAATAGCTAAGCTCTGAAGAGACTTTCTAAGCATGGAAAATTGGAAACTAGCAGATTTTGTACATGAAGAGAGTAGTAAAAGACTATGCAGAAACCTCTCCTCATTTGCATAGGGATCCAGTTGATCTTCCTTCATGCAAGAGAAAAAGGTAACTCAGATAGTAGTTTCACAAACACACTGTAACTAGCATTAGTTAGTACTTCCACTTCAAGATGCAGTTCCAGCTTTTCCTAATATCGGGCTACTATCCCGTTCCTTTACCCCCCAGAAGAAACCCTTCCCCCATGTAACGTTGAAGAGATATTGATGTTACTGCTTTGTATGGTACACTTATAATAGTTGTGAAACTTGTGCATCAAGAAAGATGTTTGCTCATATTTTTGGTACATTGTGTTAGGCATTTCATATTAGCATCACTACCTTTAATGTGATTTGAGCAAGAAGGAAAGAATTACAGAGGAGGAAAAAATTGATGTAGAAATCCTTATAGAAAGCTGTTATAGCTGGGAGAGTAATTTCCACTGTCATTTTTTGCACATTGTGCAACTATTTCAGCAGTGTATCTGTTCTGACTTCCGTGTATTTCACTATTCATTTTATAAGCTACATATTTTCTAGTCTTCTTTTGGAATACATTTGATTATGTTTGTTTGACACTATGCCCTTGCTCAGATCACTGAAATGCCAAATGAAATTCAGCTGCAGAAAGGAAAGGTTCTTCAAATATGTGGTCCATTGTGATGGCATCCCAATGTTGCCAGGGCTATGAGGTGGTGTAGTTCCACCTTTTCCTGAAAGGAGAATGTTTTCTTTAGAAGATACAAAAGGCTTCTGTTTGCTACAGTAAAGTTTTATTAGAACATAAACACAGAGCAGCATAACTGTCTACAGAGAACTCAGTTCTGCTGAATGTGACAGCTGTAAATTTAAAGGATCTGAAAATAAGTGAGGCCTGGCCCTTTGTGTTTTCATAGGGTGGCTTCTTTCTTCCAGCCATGTTTTTACTCCAGCAGCTATTAGGGTTTTGGTACATTCTTATTGCTCTTTTCTGAATTCCTAGTGAAATAGTCTCCTTTCTGTTTCCTTGGACACATTGCCTTCAGATTTGCTCCCTCCCTGAGCAATTCCTCCTACCTTTTAAGAATTTCCCTCTTTGCTCTCCTGCATTAGACTTTTTACTTGTAGCTCTCTCCACCTGCCTTCCCACACACTAGGGGATTGAGTGTGCTGAGCAGCCTCTCGTTATTCTCAGAGATGGAATATTTTTCCACCTCCTTTCCAGAGTATCACATGTGATTCCAAATTCAGTATCCAAACAAGACTATACTGGCATCTCTTCTGATCTGCTCTTTTGAATGTTTTATAAAATAGTAAATTGTGTTTGCAGCATGAACACTGAAGAAATAATCCAAAACTTCTGTTTAGAACTTCTGTTGCTTTGGTTTCAGGTGAAAAAAAAAGCCTTGAAAAATAGCTGTTAACAGGTAATAAATAGACTGTAATTTGAGTGTTTTCCATTCCATCTCATGAGCTTCATTCTGGAAGATATGCCCACTGACCCTTCATCCATAAGAAGGAATGTTTTGTTTACTTTTCTTTTTTTTTTTTTAACTGTGTGTTACAGAAAGGTATCCATGAGTGGAACTTCTGTGCTGCTTCGATCAGGGGAGTAAGGTAAGTTGTTTCCCTTTTTTGTTTCGAAATGAAAAGGAGTAATTGAATGAATTTTGTATTAAACTGCTACTGTGGACCTTGGAGTGACAGTGATGTTCTACCACTGCTGTAACCTCTTCACATCTATTCTTCATCTTAGTCTATTTTTTTCCCCCTAGGATTTATCTATATTTGTCATCCTGCAACTTTCCACTTTCCTTTTAGTGTAATTAAAAAGAAGTCCAGAAAACTTACATTTTTTAGATAGTCATGGCTCTGTTCTAATAATAACTGTTCCATACACAGAGTTGTTGCTATGTCTGCAGGACATTTTTGCACAGATGGATGATTCTTTTTCCTTCCAAAAAGTAACTTAAAAACACCAAACTATCAATAGGCACAAAAATTCAATCCTGTGGGATTCAGCTTATTTTAGGCAAAAATTGCAATGATATGCTTAGTTCAGTCTGGTTTGCGCTTTGGCTACAGTATGTTTTGTGTGCTTCCAAAAAAAGAAAAGAGGGGAAGAAAGAATTTATTTATTTACTGTCCTTTTGGGTTTTCCCTCCTCCTACCCCTTATTAAACCATGCTGTGGTCAGAACTGTTTCTGGTGTAACCTCCTGCATTTGTTATTTAAACTGCGAATTATAATTTAATTTGTCAATTGATTTTCCAATCTGTTCATCTGAACAGATGTCCAAAACAACTCAGATGACTTTACAGAGAGCCAAGAGTCACTGTGAATTCTTAGAGAACTCTCTGGCTCCCTCCATGAGGAGCTGCAGAGGGAAATATTTCTCTTATGCAAGCATGAAGCTGAATAAGTTGGGGTTTTTTTTCTTCTTTTAAATGTATGTAAGTTTCTGATCACTTAATTTTTCAGTGCTTTACATGTTTTTTTCCTAGTTTTATGAAGGCAAGCATTGTTTGGAGTGGGCGAGCCTTCAGAACTAGGTCTGCTTCTAATCTATTTTTGTATCAAGACTATTTTTGGATATTTTGAGGCTCCTAGACTTAAAGTGGTCTAGGAAGGGGGAGTTCCCAGCTTTATGAGGATCCTCAGCCCTTCTAGACTAGTAAGAGTCAGCTTTAGAAATGCAGCCTTAATGTGCAAGGCAGGTCTTTGTACATGATTTTGGAGGCTTTTTCAACAAAGACCTCCCTAAATATTTATGGCATTCCATAAGGAGACGGCAAGTCTGAAGAGACACCTAGGATTGAAATGGTTCACATTTTTGGTAAATACTTCGTGGCAGTGATGGAGGGTCACTTCTTCTGCGTGCTGTGCAGCACCCAGTGTAATCAGTATTTTGTTTCACAAGTAATATGGTTCAGCTCTCAAGAGCTGCAAAGCAACTTGGAAAGTATATGGAGCTCTCTGAGCAAAACAGTGCTAAATCACACTCTGTATGCAGGAAGTCATAGGAATCGGCTTTAGTGTAAGAAACTGATCGATTAGTGGTTTATCTGCCAGTGTAAATATCTCTGGTTTTGCCATATGCCTTCTTGACCTCTTAAATACAAATGTTTCATATTGAATTGGGCCAGAAAGTGCTGTTATTCTTCAAGGATTTATCAGAGCTTTTGAAAGATGGCTGTTTCCCCAAGGTACTTTGCATTTTAGGTTATCAAGAAAAGTTCCTACTGTTCTGCACAGCTGACATCATATGAGCAAGAAGATACCATCTTTATTTTTCCAACTGAAAAACAAAACCTAAAGTGGAAGGCTCAAGTTTGCTAGACAACAAGTTGGCTTTTACTCACTGTTCAGGCGAAGTCCTGGATTATGAAATAACCACTGCTTGTGTTGTTTCTGTGGGAGAGTGCCTCAGAGGTCATCCTGAATTAATGTAGTGTTAGAAACATTGAAGAAGCTGGATTTAGAACTTCATCTGGTTTCTATTTAAGAGCTTAGACAAACTTGATACAAGGATATTTGTCTTCCATCCCACGTTCTTGGAGCTTCAAATCTACTTAATTACAGCAATGAGAGGTGCCTATACTGCTAGAGGTCTAGCAAACACACTCAAGTTCCCCACTTCTCCTTTTCTGTGATTCTTTCCAGTGTTCACCTGCTTAATCTGCTGCTTCATCTGGAAGTACAAGTAATCAGTGGTTACAGCATTTGCAGTGTTTCTTATTGACTAAGGGGAGATCTGGATGTACACAAGCTGGGCACACGGCCATGCTACCTTTGCTTCCCTGTTTGCTTTTGGAGTTTGGCAATTTCAGCCCCAGTTCTGCTGTTGCAGATGTCAGTGGGTACATCCCCTGGGGCATTGTCAGAATGAGGCATTTCCTGAGCAAATTATCCTGTCTCTTTTTATAACTTGGGTGGTTTTTAGTCTTCCTTTTTTTAGTTTAACAATTTTTTTCAGCGAGGAAAGCAACGTATAAGCAATGTAAACCCTCACTTAAAGGTCTTAAATATTTATGAATTTGCCTGTCCTCTGTGTACACTCCACATTCTTACTCTTTTATTCACTGCTGTGTTAGTCAGTGGTTTCTGGGTATGTCAGGTTTCAACTGACAGTTTAGTCAGTAAAATGTTTAATTGTGCATGGAACTTGAAATGAATGAATAATTCTGTTAATATCAGTTATTCCATATCTGGAGAGTTTACTTACATGCTTGAAAAACTTGAATTAAAAGTTGATTTATAAACTCAGGACAGTGACTGTCTTCCCAAATGTGTACATTACTTAGCACTTATGAATTTTCCTAGTGTAAAAATAAATGAGTCACCACACCCAGAGACTTATAATGAAGTCTTATAAATATTCTTATAATGAAGCTCACCCTTCTCATAAGTAGCTTTATGAAAGGCAGACCACCCAACTTGTCTAAAGAGTAATTTGTTTATCAAAACTTACAGGGTTTTACAACAGAGGAATCATAAAGGAAAGCAAGGATCAGATAATCTTAGACACCTATGAAAGGCTAAAAATTCCAAGTATTTCCTGATACTTAAAGAAAAACTGTTAGGTTAATCATATTGTCCATCCTTTGGCACAACATAATGCATAATTCTACTTTATTGCACTACAAATTAAGTAGTAACATGATGGCTTGTCTTGATCCAGCTAAAATAGATTGATTTCACTACGACTGTGGATTTTGTCCAGTACATTAATAAGCTTAATAAGGAGACTTACTTTGTCTTGGTTTCTCAAATACTGCATTATTTCCCCTTGTAACACCCCTAGCCATTTCTCCCCACCCTTTTCCACTATAGTAAGAATCAATTATACTGCATCAGCTTGGCAGCTGGCACTCAATATCTGACAAAGTTACAGGAAGAACTATTTCAAATAACAAGGTTTTCTATAAGGAGCAGAGTAATGACATGCATATATAGCAGTTCCGGTGAATGAATATCTTTGCACAAACTGCTGCCTGCTTGGGATGGAAAACTGACAACTGTACAAGAGTTTGCACCTCTTCTGTTTTTCCATTGAGACATCTATGCATCCCTAAGAAAATGGCATACATTCCTGCTCTTTATCTTTGTTCCACAGTTCTAGCAGATAAAACCAAAACTGAAGGAAGATGTGAGTAGGCAAGGGTAGTAAAGTAATTCACCTCATATTTAGATGCTGACTTAATTTAAAAATATTTTTCCAACATACTATCAATGTACCAATTAATAAGGAACTGAGCAGAAATTTTTATGTGCAAGATTGAGCTGTGGCTGATGTCTAAAGCAGGAAGAACTAATTATCTGAGTTCAAAGTCCAGCTTTCTAATGTGATCCAGAAAGGATGTTTCATCCTGGCTGCAGCAGTGAAAATTAAGGATCTTTCCTAAATGCACTGAAGACAAAAATGTCACAGGTCAATGTATTTCTTTGCTCCTGCTCTTTTCTTGGGCAATCGACAAGGTGAGGCAAGCTGAATGATAGCAAACATCAGAATGTCAGCTTTGGAGGATACAAGAGAATGATTTTACAATATGGAAAAACTGTGGATTATCAGATTTAATCTGGTGCTTTCCCATGTTAAATGGGTTGATCTGTGTGGTTTGACAAAGCTGGTAGAAGTCTAATCTTTCAAATTTAAAAAAAAAGACTACTACCAAAGCTGGTAGAAGTCTAGTCTTTCCAATAACTTTCTTGGCCATTCTTTCAGCATTTCAAAGTTTGAAGAACGATGCTGTTTCCTATACGTGCTGCACAACTCGGATGACTTTCAAATCTATTTCTGCACAGAACTTCATTGTAGAAGGTGGGTCACTGCTGGTCTTTCATAAAAAAACATGGCCTGTGATGGGGTAGATGGTGTCTGCATGCACAACAGGGACTGACTGTTTCAGAACTATGGTGAAAGTTGATCCAAGTGTCTTCAGTGATCACCGTCTTTTGTATGAAAGCTTAATACATGGCACCCTGGAGATTCGATGTATGAAGGGTCAAAGAGCAAGCTCAGGCAAACATTAGAAACAAATACGATTACAAATCTAATTATTTTTTTACACACACTTTTCTGGGATTAGTTTTGTAATACTGATCATATTAAAGCTTGCTAAAAGTGTGTGTTCCCCAATCCAACAAAGCATCCTGAACTTTAGAAGGACTTTGTGAAGTGGGAACATTTGGAGTAACAACAGGGTCTGGTTCAAGATTTTTCTGTAACTGTAAATATATTTTTATTTGCATTTATGAAGAAGCACACTTGATTTCCTTTACATTAGTATATGTTTACATAAGTAAGATTGTTCCTGTGTCCCTGCAGGAAATTTGGCAAAGGTTTGTTGCATAAAATTTGGGGTGTCCCAGTTTCTCTAAGCTGTGTTTCTGCCCCATAAGCTTGAGGCTGTGGTGTTGAATTGATCCTGGAGACATTCCCAGAGGAAATTTCACATCTTTTTGTGCAAATAAAAAGGCTGCAACTTCACCTACAATCACTGCAGTACTCTCTATTAATGACTGGGGCCACTTCAGGTTCTTTTACCATGTTCATGCCCCTTTACATCTGAGTTCTTATTAAGAGATGAGTATGCAATACCTTAGCAAGACATGGGTTTTGTACTTGCATTCTTTCAAAAGGGTAGAAGTCATATATAATAGTATTTTTTAAACTAAAAGTTACAAAATAGACATCCTTTTCATTAAGCAAATACTTGAAGCTACATTCCTCCACTACAAAAGCTCTTCCAAATGTACCAAGACTTCCCATCACTTCTCATGATGCTTCAATGCTTTCAATAGACAAAGAAATGGTGGTATAGGATGAGGATTTCAACTAAGCTGTAGATTTTGAAATATTAATTCCATTAATAATTTCAGATACCATGGATTTCTTGTACATATAAAAGAAGTAGAAAAACTGCAGATTTTTACTATTAAATCTCCATGTAAAAAAATTTTTCTTGTGACAACAAAACGTACACTGAATTTATACTTACTGTATAAATTGCACATATATATATACTTATATATACACATTATTATTATTACATAATAATATAAAATAATACTTACTGTGCTTAAGTCCTCTCTTGGTTCATTCATTAAGTTAGAGAGAAGCCTTCTCTTTGTTCCTAAACTGTCTCAGGTTACTGTCTAAGTGTGTGTTTGCTTTTCTTCTCTTTTTTTGGTACAGATTTTTTGATATGGTGAACAGTATCACTGAAGAAATAGGGAAGACTACAGAGGAAGGGGAATGTGATGGAGACTCTCTAGAGGTATTTGGACTTTTTTTTTCCCAACGTACAAAATTTTGGGCTTCTAGTCCAGCACTTCACTGAAGCAAATTATTCATCCCTTTTCTGGGAGAAATTAGTAAAGTTATCATTTACACAAATTTATCCTCTAATGTTTATCTCCTAATAATTCTTTGTGAAGGTCCTCATGTAGTTTTTAATACAAGCATAGCTAAAGCTCTCATATTTCAGTTAGTGAACTCACTTTAGATGGTACACAGCTTTGGAGTTCTGCATTCGTGCTTACTGCAGAGCAACTCTTGAAACTGTTACTTCAGAGTATATTCAGAGTCAGGCAGCATTAGGATCTGTTTAAGTTTTAAAGACTATTTGTTGTCTGTTTCATGCATCACTGGAACTGTGCGCACTTACATTACTGGCAGATCATCTGCACGAGGAAGGCTATAACTGCAGTAGGGAGGGCTTGTCCTGGCCTGTGGCTGTCTGCAGGCAGCACAGCAATGAGCAGCACAATCAAATCGGGGTATGGTGTTGGTGCTGCTGGCAATTTCTTTATACCCTTAGCCCACAAACCCCCACTAAAGTTTAGGGTGCCCCTACAGTGAGGTTATAGCTTGGCTGAGTGCACTGATGCACACTGTGCTCTCACCTGGAGTTTTACGTGAATGCACACCTTGTTGGAAAGGGAGTAGCACGCCCTGGGTGCAGTGCAGCACATAAGGTGTTTAGGCTGTCTTTGAGGTGGGAGGGAACAGGAGAGGATACCTAAGCTGCTGTCTTATCACATGAAAATCTGGTGTCCTGCTGCTCTAGAGACATGCATAACTGACTGACAGAGTCAGTGCTGTGCAACGAATACAGAGAGCCCTCTGTCCCAGTTTTGATGCTGGCATTTTATAACACATCTGAAATCAGAGATTGGACAAAGGGAAACCACCAGAGTGACTTGCAGCATAGAAAAAGAGCCTCTATTGAGACCCTTGCTTGCTTGTTTAACAAAAAGAAAAGCAGTGGGTGACTTGAATACAGTGAGTCAGTATTTTTACTGGAAAAATAGCAATGTGCTAATGGTCTCTTTAATCTGTTGAATAACAATGTAATTAAATAATGACACCAAGAAAATTTGCATTAAGAAGTATGACTTTACCGTGAGAATAATTAATTGTTGAGACAAGCTACTAAAAGAAGTAGTGGATTCTCTCTTCTAATAAAAAAACAACTGTCTTTATTTGGAGGAAAATAAATAATACTTTAACTAGGTATAAATTACTGGGTTTAGCACAGGAGTGAGCTTGTGAAATTACATGCCTGCATGTAATTTCACAAGAGGACAGCTCAGGTAATCCCTCTAACAAATGTTTTTGGACCGGCCTTAAACTCTCTGAAGTTCAAACTCAGCCAAAACCACGCTTAATGCACTGCAGTCCTGACTAACCTCCATTGGCACAGTCTGCTGGCAGACCTGGCAGTGTCAGCATTGAGGTTGTGCTGGTTTTGGAAGCTGTGGGGAGGTCAGGAAAGCCCCTGCGACGAATGAAGTGTGTCCTGCCCTGCTCCCTGTGCCCGAGCAGCAGGTGGGCTCTCCGTCTGGCGCAGAGTGCCCTCTGCCGTCGGCTCCGGCTCCCCAGCGCCTGCCCGCGGGACTGCGGGTGCTGCTCACGGACACACGGAGTGGAGCTGCGCTGACAGGTACAGGCCAGCTCATCTCAGCTTTACGCACTTCTCTGGAAAGGCTACCTTCGAGCCAGTGGGGAAACAGAGGTGTGTCTGCACAGTATCCCACGATATCCCATGGTACCCCAATACCTGTATGGCATTGTCATCTTAAAGCGGTTTTTTTTCCATCTATGTTCTGCAGATAGCTGCTAGCGTCCTAGATGCCTTAGTTATGATCAGAGGATCAGAAGGAATAAATGCAGAATAAATGCCTTCTGTTCCATTTCATGTTGTTGTTTGCTTTGCAGTATGATTATGAATATGATGAGAATGGTGAGCGAGTCATTCTGGGAAAAGGAACGTATGGCATTGTGTATGCGGGACGAGATTTGAGCAATCAAGTCAGAATTGCTATTAAAGAAATCCCAGAGAGAGACAGCAGGTATAGTAACTGTGACTTAATCCAAATGTTGTGCTTTACATAATTTCATCATTAACATGGTCAATCAATTTGCTGATCAAGGAGTGCCTCTTCCACAAAGCTGCCAATAAACTACCTGTCTGTGATATATAATGGTGTTCCCTGCCTTTATAACTAGATGTTTCCAAGTTGTGGAAATAATAATAATAACGGTTATAATTGTTGTTGTTGTTGTTGTATTATTATTATG
This sequence comes from Origma solitaria, assembly GCA_013397895.1. Classification (NCBI taxonomy): domain Eukaryota; kingdom Metazoa; phylum Chordata; class Aves; order Passeriformes; family Acanthizidae; genus Origma; species Origma solitaria. Next base: position 295,641 of record VZRL01003241.1, read on the forward strand.
ATTATTATTATTAGTCAGAGTATTTTCTGCAACAGTTGTTCCCCAGTAGGATTTTCAGATGACCAATTTCTTTTTCTTTTTCCTCCACTTTTTTAAGAGTTCAGCCTCCACTAGTAGTTTGATGCTGTTGTTAGGGACAGCTGATAGCTACCTGTAGAAATCACAGGTACTTCTTCTGTAAACTTCAACTGCAAATGCTGCAGCTGCTTCTAACATCTGGACTGACAGAAGGAGATCTGTGTCCTTCGTCTACTTCAGCTGCCCTGAGAGTGTGGCCACAGATGTTAGTGCTTTAGAGAAGATAGCCACCAGACTGTCAGCATATTGTCTACATTTTGCCAGAAATATCCAGAAAACACACAGAATCTGGCAGCTGACCCACCTCCAAGAGGAAGCATTAGGGCAGGCCTAAGTTAGGAAGAACATCAGGGTGGATCTAATACATCAGATCAGCACATCAGCTGCTGAGCTCGGGTGGTGTTCCACACTGGAGAAAGATCATGACTCCAGAAACTTTCTTGGCACAAAGGCTGTTGAAAAGCTTATCTCTGAAAAATGTTTTGCCTTGGACTGAATTAAATTTGATGAAATTAGTTTGATCTATTCTTCTAAATATCGCTCCATTAAATGATTTCTGTTTTCTTACTCTGATATCCCATCTTACCTTCAGCAAAGACTTCTACTTTAATTAAAATTTAAATGGTGGTTCATTTTCATTATTGAGGTTGTTTTATTTATACACTGGCTTCATAGTTAACTAGTTCACTTTGGCACCAATAGGAATCCAGCCACTTCTACAACTGTTTATTCTCTTGAAGTTAGACTGGAGTTGAGTTTATTTTCCACAAATTTTGTTTTTCTCACTCTATGAATGTTTGTAACATTTTGTGTGTATGTATACGCAATATTATATATATTTTATATATGTTATTTACATATGCTTACATAATATTTTAGTATGTGGTGGTCACAACCATTGTTAAACTCATTTAACAAGTAGTCATTTTCATTGTAAACTGTTTCATGCCTTTCTTCACCAAGATGAAGAATAAACTACTTCTTTGCTTTCCAGGTATTCCCAACCTCTGCATGAAGAAATAGCTTTGCATAAGCATCTCAAACATAAAAACATTGTCCAGTATTTAGGTTCTCTTAGTGAGAATGGCTTCATCAAAATATTTATGGAACAGGTGCCTGGTGGTAAGTTTTGGGGAAGACTGGTTTGGTGGTTGATAGGTTTGTTTGGTTTTTTAGCATTTTAAAAGTATGAAAACCTATAATATGGCCATGAGATATATTTAATGCAGGTGTGATATTCTTTAACATCTCTTTCTAAAGTCAATGAGGAAAACTGTGTCTTCAAACTGCTTGAAGCATCTCCTGCAGTAGTTAGATAGACTGTGCTGCAGATAAAGCTCAGATCATTGCTGTAGCAGACGAGCTCCTTTTACCTAGAGATTGGTGGTGGACTGACCCTGGCTGGATCCCAGGTGTCACTCTGCTCCTCAGCTGGATAGATGAGAGAAAATGGAACACAAGGCTCATGGGTCATGATAAGGACAGGGAGAGATCACTCACCATCACGGGCAAAATGGACTTGGGGAAATTAATTTAATTCGTTGTCAACCCAATCAGAATAGGATAATGAGAAATAAAGATAAATCTTAGAAACACCATCCCCCTCTTTCTTTTTCTGGGCTTAAATTCACTTAGGATTTTCCCTCCTTCATCCTACCAGTGGTTCAGGGGGACGGGGAATGTGGTGAGTTCATCAAACATTGTCACTCCTTCCTCCTCAAGGGGAGGACTTCTCACTTCCTTACCCTGCTCCAGCATGGATGGGGTCCCTCCCAAGGGAGACAGTCCTCCATGAACTTCTCCAATGCGAGTCGCTCCCATAGGCTTCAGTTCCTCACAAACTGCTCAGGTGTGGATCCCCTCCATGAAGTGCAGTCCTTCAGGAACAGTGTGGGTCCCCCATGGGTTACAAGTCCTGCCAGCAAAGCTGCTCGAGCATGGGCTCCTCTCCCTGTGGGGCTGCGGTCCTGCCAGGGGCCTGCTCCCGCTTAGGTTTCCTGTGGTCCTCCAGCCTCCTTTGGGCATCCACCTGCTCCAGCTTAGGGACCTCCATGGGCTTCAGGGGGACATTCTGCCTCACCACGTTCTTCACCATGGGCAGCAGGGGAGACTCTGCTCTGGTGCCTGGAGCACCTCTTCCCCCTTCTTCACTCACCTTGGTGTCTGCAGGGCTGTTGCTCTCACATATTCTCACTTCTCTCTCTAGCTGCAATTGTTGTTGCACATATTTCTTTCCCATCTGTTATCCCAGAGGCATTGCCACTGTTGCTGATGGGCTCAGCCAGTGGCAGGTCCATGTGAAGCATCTGGCACTGGCTCTATCAGACACAGGGGAAGCTTTCACCTGCTTCTCACAGAATTCCCCCCAATAGCTTTCCTGCTACCAAACACTTTCCATGCAAACCCAACACAAGATAGAGATGATCTGTGCTTGTCCTACCAGAAAAACTGCAGCCAATCTCCAGTGGTACATAACAGAGAAAGGGGATTGGTGATTGGTGCTTCTGTTTGTTACTAAACAGCAGCCAGATGAAACCAAAATCCCACTTCTTGAGCTTAGCTTTTTGAGAAACTGTGTAGTTTGCCTATGTACATAAGAGGTGCTTATGTACATCCACCCTTTTTCACTCTTTTGCAACATTCCTGGGAAAACTTCTCTCCAGGCATAGGAGGGAGGTGAGCATATTGATTAAATGGGTTCTGATTTGTGTCCTTGAGGAAGCATATGCTTCTCTGCTGCTGCTGAAGCCAGCAGAGGTACTAAGACTCTTTAATTGCTCAGGATAGCGGTGATGAAAGTAAGCATTTGCCTGGAGAGGACTTTGGTTATAGAAGAGATGCCTACACTTGGACTGGGATTGATGTTTGTTGTTACTTTTTTCCTTTGGGGGAGAAAGCAGAATTTAATTGGATTTTTATTCTCACTTTTTGCTCTCCAAAATTATAGGCAGTCTTTCTGCTCTTCTACGATCAAAATGGGGACCATTAAAAAATAATGAGCAGACAATTGGCTTTTACACTAAGCAGATTCTTGAAGGATTAAAATACCTCCATGATAATCAAATAGTGCATCGAGACATAAAGGTAAGAGTTAGCAGGGAATTAAGCCGGGTAGTGTTATGTAACTGTGTAACTGTTTATTTGTCCTGTAATTGAAAAACTTTTTTTCTGAAAGCTCTCTGCTATTCTGAACCATGGGTTAGGTAAGTGAACCATTGTTGATTTCAATTTGCACCAACAAAATATGTTCGGGTTTTTTTATTTTAGGAAAATTGACATAGAGCAACTTGAAATGTTATAAAGTAGATACTTCTTTTTCTATTTTCATAAAATCTGATAGAAGTGAAGAAGATTGTGGATGGGATAATTAGCAAATTCTTTCCCAAGGAGATTGCAGAAGAAAAGTGTTTGGGTTGTTTCTTTTTAAAAAACCTTTTTTTCTCTTTTAGTATTCTTTAACTGAATTCCTGTAGTCTCCTGTAGTAAGAGAGGAAATTCACTTTGAGGTGAAGATTCTGTTAATGGGATTACATAAGGCAGGAACACTATTGATTTTTCTTTCATCTCCTCTCCTAAGAAGTCACTCACTTATTAAAGAGTGTATTGTAGAAACAGGTTATGTAAAAAGTCTTAGATGAAGGGTCAGCAGAGAAAAATAATTGCTTTGCATGTTCTGTTCCTCAGGGTGATAACGTGCTTATCAACACATACAGTGGAGTGTTAAAGATTTCGGACTTTGGAACTTCAAAGAGGCTTGCAGGAATCAATCCTTGTACTGAAACTTTCACTGGTATGTTCCCAGAGGACACTTTCTTATCCTCACTCGAACTGTGTATGTAGGGTCAGAATCCACAGATACTGAACTTTCATTGACTTCCAATCAGTATAAAAGGTTACTGGAAGAATAACTTTTGGATATATAATCTTAAGCTATACGTTGTACTTGTATACACTGTTCAAAGAGAATGCCATTTTGGATGTTCCACTCGTGACATCCAAGTCCTCTACAACAGAAGAGCTGTGTCTCTCCTGTGCTTTATTTGAGTCTGTCTCCTTTTTGCACATGGTTTTTTCATCTTGCTGATTTTTTTTCTTTCATGATTCGCTTGGACATCATGGCTTCATCTCCAGAATCTCTTATCTACAGAACTTGTCATTAATTTGCTCCTCTTTCTGCTTGATCATTAGATTTGGGTGTTAAGTCATGCAGTGATACTGTATTAAAGAACTATATAAAATGAGAAGTGACTGTTACTTCAATTCCATCCTCTGCTCTTCCATTGCTTCTCTGAAAGGAACAGAATGCAGAATGATGTGTCAGGTTGATTCCCTTGCTTCAGAAAAAAAATGATCATATCACCTACTTTTTTTAGGTTGAGATTTCAGGTTTCTCTTCCTCTCTAGGTAGAATTCACTTCTTTCCCATATTTTAATGCTCAGATATAAAAAAACAAATGAAAGCTATGTCTGATCCAAAGCTCATCAAAACATTTAATAATTGTCATTGACTTTGAAAAGTGATATCCAGATGAGTAGATGATACCAAATGCTTTTAGCACAAGTAATATCTTGAGTAGTATTTGGAGTTTTATATGGAATACATATGGAAATTTTTGAATTTTGAATAATAAAAAGGGGTTTTTTTAACTCTCCTGATATTGCTCACTCATCAGTGATTTTGTTCCTCTTATCCTTTAGCTATCTGTTTGCATCATTAGTACACCTAAGTAAACAAAAAAGAGTATGTTTTAAACAGGTACCCTTCAGTATATGGCACCAGAGATCATAGACAAAGGACCACGTGGCTATGGGAAGGCTGCAGACATCTGGTCTTTGGGATGCACCATCATTGAGATGGCCACAGGGAAACCCCCGTTTTATGAACTGGGAGAACCACAAGCAGCCATGTTTAAGGTCAGACTTCTTCCTTGTACAGCTCAGTGTTGTATTTGCACACACAGGAGATCTGATGACTGTTCTGGAGAAGCTGGAATTAAAGGTTGCAAGAAAAGAAGATAAAGGAAGTGCTTGGATTGTGAGGATGTTAAGAACAATAATCTGATTCAACTGAGAGGGAGTGCTGTGTACTTTTGAATAGATTAGTAGAGCAACAGCAACTATACAGCAGCCTGGGTATTTAAGAAAAAAACACCACCAAACTGAGAAAAGAAGCACTTTTCTGCTTTGTGAAGAGCCTCTACTTGCAGTTGTGGTTTTTTTTAAATGCACTTGTTTATGCAGTTTGTAATAAGGATTTTTGTCCTCTGAATTAATAAACTAGTTGTATAAATTTAATATAAAAAACTGAGAATGATATACCACTTCTACTATCTAAACAGTTTTTAATGTTGTTTAGTGTTTGGAGGAAGAACAGTTTAGGCCATTGTTTCTCCCTTTATTTGTCTCAGGTGGGAATGTTTAAAATACACCCGGAAATTCCTGAATCCATGTCTGCAGAAGCCAAGGCTTTCATATTGCGTTGCTTTGAACCAGATCCTGATAAAAGAGCTTTTGCTCATGAGCTACTTATAGATGAATTCTTGAAGGTTTCAAGCAAGAAAAGAAAGTCTCCTTCAAAGCTGTCAGGTAAGTATTGCCAAATTAAATTTGGAAGTTTTCTCTTGCCCATGGTGCTGTTTCCTGAAACTACTGATTTAGTATTTAAGATGAACGCAGCAGATCTGCACCCCTGGTGAATGCTCAGTTGTAACTGTCTGTACCAGCAGCTTCCTGCAGAAACACTGCTGTAGCAGAATTCTGTTATCATGTTGGCACAGAAGTCAATTTATAGAACTATTTCTAATAAGGTTTCTAAAAGTCTGTTTGTGATTTTGTGCAGCTTTTATGGTTGTTGGGGTTTTGTTTGTTTTGGTTTTGGTTGTTTTCTAATTTTCATATGTTTTCATTGAAAGAATATGTATATAGAGTATATTTTGCATGAGGTTAGAACATGCTACTAAACCTCAGTGGAGTTTTCTACATGAGAAAAAGAATCTTTTTTCCATAGCAAAGGTGCATACACTGCATTATTTTTGTTTCATGAAGTTTCATTTTCAGGAAATGTTCATTTCCTGTAGTGTTCTAAATTATGGAAAGTATCAAAGGAGTTTTGAGAGCAGGAATAACATATTCTATTGTGTGTGAATATATACTTAGGAAAACATCTTCTGTATATTTTTGGCACGATACTTAAATAAAAATATCAGGTAAAGGGGATGATATTATGAGACCACTTTTAATGTGGTTTCCACCTCCTCATAATAAAACTAAATTGCAATAAATTACACTTTTGGAGACTGCAGATGGGAGAATTGAGATAGTTCATAAAAATGGAAATTTACGCTTTAGACGATGATTATTTTCTCAGTTAATTTCAGCATATTTAACTTTCTTTTTTTCTTTGCTTTTCTCACACAGTCCTTTCAGCTAACACAAATGGTGAGTTTTAACACACTTCTCTATCAAAAACATACCTGTGTAGATACTGCAGATATCATTTATTCTTGTATAATTTGTCATCACTAAAAAATTGGGAAGGGGTCATAATTATGAAAATAAGTGACCTCTCTCTCTTAGGAAAATCTGATTCATTGTGCACATCTAAACTGCGGTTTTTAGTCCTGCCAGACTATGGTTTAATTGTCCAGGCGGGTGGGCATTACAGGCTTGAAGGGCTGCACTGTTTTTTACAGGGACATTTGGTGGAAACCAATGGCTGCTTTATAGTAGCAACAGAGCCAAGGTTTGCGGAGAAAGATAACACAGATTTTTATTAGACCAAATTCTAATAAATATAAAAATATTTAATTCTAATAAATATAAAAATATTTAATTCTAATAAATATAAAAATTAATCAGAAAATAAAACTGAAAATCAGAATGCATTTGAGGCCCCTTGTTAGACCAGGATACAGGATACGCATCTCTTTCAGGAAATGAACTGGGAGAGTGAAGGAGGGAGCTGAGCACACACATAGTTACCTTCATGCTGAATTGGTATCAAAGTACATTTTGAAATGTGCACATGTGAAATAGATATGAACAGTTTCCTGCAGCAGTAATATGTGCTTTGGATTTAAAACTAAAAGTTCTGATTTAACAGCATGGTTTTTGTAATTATTATTCAAAGATGATGAACTAATTAAACTTGTACAAATTAATCTGATGAAGATATGTATCTTATATGTGTTATAGTATTTATACTTATATGTAATGTATGTATAAAGATGTACATATTTATTTGCACACACATAAAACTAAGATCTTGGACGGAGCTTGCATGACTTATCCTATAGAAGCATTTTGCTGCTGCTGGAAGTCATGATAGGAGATGCATGTTCACTTCAGTGTTGAAGCTCTGTAAGTGAACTTGCTAGAAGCCTAGCATTTCCATCTTTCAGGAACAAAAACATACCGGAAAGATAACTCTAATCCAGATGAATAAGCATTAGGAGCTTTTTGTAATTTTTTCTAATATTTTGTATTGGTGTGTGGGAAGACTGGAGTTTTTCTGTCTCCTCTGAAAAAATAGTCTTCAACACTCTGATGGTGTTACTAAATCCTGATTTCTTAATATTCCTATATGAATAGAGTATCTTCGGAGCATATCCTTACCTGTCCCTGTTCTGGTGGAAGATACAAGTAGCAGCAGTGAATATGGTTCTGTCTCACCTGATACGGAATTGAAAATTGATCCATTCTCTTTCAAAACAAGAGCCAAATCCTGTGGAGAAAAAGATGGGAAGGGAATCCGGTCCCTTTTTCTGAGGTAAAGAGCTACCTGGCATTTTTGTCACTCAGTAGATTTGGAATGTATGCATTGGGATGGTTTTTATAACATTTCTTTTCACTGAGTGTCTTTCATTCAGCATCCCAGATGAACATTTTGAAGATCACAGTGCACCTCCTTCACCTGAAGAGAAAGATTCTGGGTTTTTCATGCTGAAGAAGGATAGTGAAAGGAGAGCCACCCTTCACAGGATATTAACTGAGGACCAAGAGCAGGTGGTGAGGAACCTGATGGAAGCTTTGACTCAGGTAAAGTAATTTCAGAGGGCAGCAAGAATTTTATGGAGTTTTTAGACTTCTCTGCAGTTACCTGAAACTCTTGAAATTAAACATAGTAAAGCAATTAAACTAGAACATATGCATTATGTAAGCTTTCACAGCTACTGTTTTATTTGGGCTATTAAAAATAGGCTTTGTAATTGTTTATGCTGCATTACATATGCCTTTTTTGTTTCTAATTTTAATGTGTACACCTGGATATTAGTACTGGCAAAACAACAGAAAAACCTGTTTTCATGGTACTCTATTTTGCCAGATTTTCAAATTGGACTGAGTCAGGCCTACTCACATAAGGTAGATCATGTCCAGGAGCAGATTATCTTGACCCTCTTTTAAGTTCTGTGTTCTGGCTGACTGGTTTGACAGAGTGAGGTTTAGGTCATTCGGCCTGCTCTGGCCTTATGGTAGGCTATTGTGTAGAAAAAATGGGGCTGACAGACACACCATTGCCTTCCAACCAACAGCCATAAGAGGGGAAAGAGGGGGCTAGGGAGAAAATAAATTGCAGCTATTCTTCAGTGCAGTTGGGAGCACATAAGGAGGGAAGATGCAGCAATGGCAGGACCTACAGCAAACAATAAAATAATTGCAGAATGGCCTTTTGGCAGTCCTTTGTGGGGATGATTCATTATGATGATGTATCAGTTAAGGACAACACTGAATAAATAACAGGTCATGACCACATTGCTAAATGTTGCAACACTGTAATTGGATGACAGAATTTTTGTTCTTGTTTGTGTGTGTGTTAGTGGTTAATTGATTCACTTCTTTCTCAAGGCAAAGTATTGCTGGTCTAAAACATATTTGTATAAAACATGACAACTCATTTTCTAAAGATACCACTGTTTAGAAACCGATGTAAACCAATATGATTATTATGTACTACAGTTAATGTAATTGGAAATTGTTGCCATGCAAACAAAACCAGCTTCTAACTCTTGGGATGGGGGAGAGAGTAACATGCTGTTATCCTTGTAACTACAAAAGGTGTTAAAAGATAAGGCAGAGAGATACTTGTGGTCTGTTCTTTGCAGGAGTGTTGCTGTAGCAGACACAGTTTTTGCATGTGTATGTTAGTAATAATCAGTGATTCTGAGAAGCTGAAACTCTATCACAAATCCCAGAGAGTGTGCTTGGTGTTCCATGCTTTTCTCAGCTGGGGTTGGAACGGCCTGAGTGAGAAGCAGAGACACAGAATTTTAGAGCCAGAGAGTTCAAAGCTCATGTTTGTGGGACTGGCTGCCCTTCAAAAGGATGCAGAGCTTTGACTCCCAAAGACTCTTTCCTCCCTTCAGAAATGCAAGAAATTACTAATAGAACAAGTCTGGCTTGCTTGTTAGGTCTCATCAGGATTTAGGATTTGATAGAGTTTTTGTCTTCACAAAAACTTTCCACATGAAAGATTTCAATGAAGTAATTGGGTATGAGGGCTAGGGAAGGAGAATGCCCCTCACAAAGTGGGTCACTGTTTCTAAGTAGCAAGTCATACTGCTTGTCTTATCCGCCTGGTGCCTTGATGGACTTGGATCTTCTAGTCTAGAGCTTCAGTGTGTATTTACTTATTTGCCCTAATGGCTTTTTCATTATTTACATGAAAAGAAGATTGGCTACTGCAGGACAGTGAGCAATCCAGTTCCATATAGAAAATCATCAGGTGGATTCTCCAAAGCAGATCAAGATCAGAGGCTAGGATCTTTTATCTCAGGTGGATGTTTTAGTCAGTGGTATCTCTGACTGCTGTAGAACTTTCGCTTTTTTTTTTTAGGCTTCTCTTTCAAGTAATCAAATTATCTTTGTTTAATCCTGATCAGAATTAACTGACTATAGTTAAAAGCTCAGTTTTACTGGCAAACAAGAGTTCTTGGTGTCTGGCCAGCCATAACATTCATGGCATAAAACCAGCAAATGCAATAGAACCAAACACCGTATGTCCTTCTCTTACAGAAATCAATGTTGGATATCATTAGTCTATGTAAATATTTACTCAACTTTCTTCAGAATAAGCACCTAATACTTCATATTGAACAACAACTCAGGCTTAATTTAAGATTTGGAATTGAAATTTGTATTCAAATGGCATAACTTTATTTATGAGAGCAAATACAGTGCTCTACTTCCTAGTTACCTAGGCTGGTTATTCTGGTGAATGCTTTAGAGATTTTTGCTACTTTGGTAGCTCATGCGAAAAACACAAAAGCTGTTAAAAATAGGCAAATGAATATTTATACTAGAAAGGTGAGATCTTTGTAGACCTGCTCTAAGAACAGCTAAGTGTAGAACTTCTGTATTAAGGGAAACTAGGAAATTATATAAGAAACAACTAGTCCCTTTGTAAGCCTCCTGCATAACTTTGACTAATCCCTTCTTTTAAATGCTGCTGTAGGACTTTGCACATTGTCTCTGAGGGGCATGCAGAAATTAGAAGCACTACAAAGTATGTGTGTGTTTGCAATGAAGAGTAATTTGTACTATACAGTGCATAGTATATTTATGTATTCGTATCTTTTCATTACTGTACAAAGAAACATACACACTACAGTGTGCACATATTCTTCAGCAACTGGTGTAAAACTAAGTCAGCTACTTATTCATCAAGTAACTTCCTGCATTCCCAGGGAGCTCAGCTGCCACCATTACCTGACCTGCAGCTGCGCCTTTCCCTTAAGCATAGCAGCAGAGCTTCTGAAAATCCATATTGCCAGCTGACATTATTGGCTAAAGTCCTTCTGGGTGTATGTTTCAAAAGATGACTATCAAAACGATTTCTTTTTCTCTCTCTTCTGCCAGGGAGCTGAAGAACCCAAGCTAAAATGGGAACATATCACAACGCTCGTTTCCAGCCTCAGAGAGTTTATACGGTCCACTGATCGCAAGATCATCGCAACCACTCTTTCTAAACTAAAGTTGGAGTTAGACTTTGACAGCCATGGTATCAGTCAAGTGCAGCTTGTGCTGTTTGGTTTTCAAGATGCTGTAAGTTGTCCTTTTTACTAAGGAATTTGTGCGCCTAAACTAAAAAAAAACCTAAACAAACCAGGAGCAAGCAGAACTTGCTTAACTTCTACCCAGGGTTACTGAAACAATAATATTTGAGGGCTTTGAACCTGTAATAGCAAAATCTGAGCTCACAGCAGTGACTTGGTGTGGTTGCCTTGTGCTCCTTTGGCAGGACGCAGACCCTGAACGCAACCACTGAGATTTTGCTGATTAAACATATAGAAGCCTCAGCATAATTATGTGAATATTGGGTCATAATAGTAAAGCAGCAAAGCCTTCTTAAAAAATCTTATTTTGGAGGGTTTTCTGGTAAGTAAGACCAACACTGAATGTCAGGCTTATCCTACATAAATACAGATCTCTTCAACTTCTCTTACAAACCTAATGCATTGCCCCAAATAGTAGTCTGTCTACTTTGTAATAATTGTATTCTTATTCTCGTAGTTTTGGTTAGCAGTCAAACTAGAAATTTTCATTTCAATTTATAATAAGCAGGATAAGGAGGAATTAGAATGGTCACTTTTCTATCAATGGTAAATGCAAGATTTATCATTTCCTACGCTGAGCAACCAAACACATTCATGGATTGTCTTTAAATAGGTAGTTTTGAAAAGCAAAGGTTTTCTCTTCTTAAGGGATGTATTTAAATGTTCGTTCCCAAGCAGTTAGGCTTAATGATTAATATGAATGATGAACATGGGAGGGTGCAGCTGTGCTGAGTATCACTTGTCCAGACTGAAGTCATGTAATTAAAATGAAATTACAATCCAGGTAGGCATTTGAGGTGGATGATTCTTTTAGAATTTAAGCCTGGGGTACTCTGACAAGTAGAAGAGCTGTCAGAAAGGATGGCACAGCATGTAAACTGTTGCATAGACTACACTAACAAGAATTAGATGCTGTTTAGGAAAAAAAAGCGTGAAATGAATCTGTGAAAGATCTTCCTACAAATCAAAAGTTTTCTCTTTTATTTTTTTGAGTAAGTTTTCAGCTCTATATATTTAGCCTCATATTGATACTCTTTTGACACTTGAAAGAAAAAACCAAGCATATGAGGTCAAGAAAACAATGGAGGGGGTAATAGTACAAATATTTGAATACATGTATTGATGTTCTGGTAAAGATGTTGCTGGGCATCAATTGTTTGGTGGCAATTGCCTGAGCTGTATTCTTATCAATAAAAAATTTACTTCCTTTTCACTTCATCATTACAAGTTGCTGGTTTTGGACTTGTAAATGTCTCTTGCATTACTATCTCTCTAGTGTTTAACTAAACTCACAGAAAGTTAAAAGAAAAGCTTTGCTTTATATGTGTGCAATCGTAATTTTTTTGGCCATAAGTAGATTTCTGTAGTACTCTGCTGAAATCCAGAGCAGCATCAAGATACTTAGACACTGCAGAGACTGAGGTACTGCTAAAAGTGAGGGAAAGTAGATCCCTTGCTCTTGGGACTTAATAAAGTGATCTTAGGTTGCAATGTTTAATAATCACAACATTCTTATCAGACCAAGCAAGAAAAAATAATTTCGTGATGTAATATAAACAACTAAATCACATTACTATGGATTGTTATGAACTTGACAAAGTTGGATTATGCTTCTTCAGTTCTCAAAAAAGCTGCACTTAGCTAAACATGTCACTGTCTTGGTAGCAGTCAGTATGGGAAGGTGCAAAGTGCTTGTGCAGGGGAGGTGTGCTGCCTTGGAGGCAGTGAGCAAACCTTTGGGGCTCTTGGGCAGCTGCTGTCCAGCTGTCAGGCCCAGGGCAGGCTCCCCTGGCACTGCTGAGAGCTCCCCGGATCCAAACACAGTGTCCAAGTGCCATCTCGTGGCCACTGGCAATAGAGGAGACACAGGTACTGTTGTGCTGGGTTGACCCTGGCTGGCAGGTGGAGGAAAGCAAGCCCCTACCCAGTCACTTGTTCACTTCCTCCCAGCAGGATAGAGGGAGAAAATCGGAAGGACCAAAAGTAAGAAAACATATGGGTCAAAATAAAGACTGTATAATAAGTGAAGGCGGGAAAAATAACTCACAAGTGTTGCAAAAGCAGTTACCAGCTGCAGACTAGTGCCCAGCCAATCCCTGAGCAACAGCTCCTTTGGAAAAGGAGCAGCCCCATGTTTATTGCTGAGCATGACCTTTTACGGAAGGGAATATTTCTTAGGTCAGCTGTGCCAGCCGTGTCCTCTTCCAGCCTTTAGTGCACCCGCAGCCCCCTCGCTGCTGGGGCTGTGCAAGAGGCAGCCTTGGCAGTGCACAAGCTTTGCTCAGCAGTAGCTAAAACATGAGTGTGTTATGAAGGCTGTTTTTATCACCAGTCTGAAACATAGCCATATGTGAGCTGCTGTGAAAAAAAATTAACTCCATTGCAACCAAACCCAGTGCAGGTACCTGATAAATTACTGCATTACTGAAAATTATTGCTTCTTGGCAATGAAAATAATATGATTAATAACTTTTACATATCCTCTGAAAGCATCATATGTGTAACTTCAGTCATTTTTTACTGAGAGGTTATCACAATATGAGGGGATTGATCTAATTCCTTTCTTTGGAACAGTGAAACATCTTTTTGCCACATTTTTTAGCAGTCAGCAGTTTCTCCTTTTTTTATAAGGCTGTAACGTCTAAACACAGTTATATTTGTTGCTTCCTGCAACTGTTTAAGTTCTGCTCCTGCAGAGTTTGTTGCTTTGAATTGCTTCTGTGCCTGGAAGACAGCACCGAGTTTTGTGCTGTTGCTGCTTACTGTTGGCTAGGCAATTCATTATAGCACTATCACTTCACCTGCTTCTTCCTTGTCATTTGGGAGCTGGAAAACAATTCCCTTGTGGCAGAGCTGTACATGCAAGTGGCGTGAAGCATCTATAGAGGCATCTGAGAATATGCCTAAAAGTGGTTTGAAAGCAGACCTGTAGGCAATTAGGAGCAACCCAGAGCAGAAAACCATCTGGTTGTACAAAGAAGTAGAAAGAAAGAGAAAATGGTACAGCACACAAATGAAGTCCCCTAACTTCTTAAATTAACATTAATTAACGATTTTCAGAATTAAGTAGGAGCAGCATTACATTAGTTCTTTGATATTTCCTACAATTGTACTTTAGAACAGACAAGTATTGCTCAGAGCAAGCAGTGAAAATGATGCCAAAGAAAGTAACAAGATTAATTAGCTTCAGCTACAAGGCTTTCATAAATGGTCTTTGTTATTTGTGTTTCTCAGTTTCTCTCCACAGCCCTGTAGGTTAAGTATCACAGACATCAAAAGTCATCTATTACAGGAACTAGTACTTGATGAAAAATACAAAATAATTCATTACTTAAAATATAATGGACAAAGTTGATAGTGTTGCCTATCAGGAAATAGTTGTAATTGTCTGCTTGGATACAGCATCTATAAGTTTAAACACTTTATATAATGCTGACTTATCACTTTAAGTTGTGGGATATGTAATATCTGAACTGAATTTTCTTTTACTAGGTCAATAAAGTTCTCCGAAATCATAATATTAAGCCTCATTGGATGTTTGCACTGGACAGCATAATCAGAAAAGCTGTGCAGACTGCTATTACAATCCTGGTCCCAGGTGAGTCATTCTTGATACTCACCAAATGTTTATCAGCTGATCTCTTTAAACATGCTTTAGCATTGTGAATATGATGCTTCACTTCAGATTTTGAAACCAGCGATGGTCTTTTTCCTGTTCACTGTCTGCTTTGCAATTCAAAAACTAATCTGTTTATTGTTCAAGCTATTTTGGAAAGCACCTTTCCACAATGTGTAATCTAAATGATTCTGCAATACGGTGAGTAGTAATAGGTTAAGGTGCTCTGGGACCTAATTTTTGGAGGTGCAAAATATTGCCCCTTTGCTTATGGTCAGAAGCTGTCTTTAAAAAAAAAAACCAAAACCAAAAACATCCAAACAACCCCAACCCCTTGAAACCTGCTAAAACCAAACAAACATGTCTGCAGTGCCTGCAGTTTGTATAGTGTATTGTATACTGTATACTCTATTTTGAATGTTGTGGAATTAGAATGTATGCCTTCACTGAGGGAAGGAGTCTGTTTAGATGAAACTGTTGCCCATTCTGTTACTTCTCTACCTATTTCCAGAGTTAGTTTTGCTGCTGCTTCTTAACTTCTAGCACTGGAACTAATGGTGATATTTTCAAATATATAATTTAATGTTTTAAGTCTACAATCAGAATACTTACATTCCTGTTTCCTGCAGTGGGTTATGTCTCAAATTATCAATAAGAGGATCTGAAAAATCCAACAAAAGTTACAGCTCTTCCTATTCTCCTTATTTTCCATATCCCTAGCACAACCAGCAAGTTATAAATAGGGTTTCTGTATTACTTTTAAGTCACAAAGAAAATTTGTCTTCTGATTAGAATGCTGAACACCTTTAATAGGCATGTATTTAATTACTGAATAACAGGAGTAACTGTAGAATTCCTCCTTAATAGTCTGTTCTTCCCCGTACAGCTCAGTGTCAGCATTAAGTGTACCTGGTCAAGCTTAAAAGAAAGCCACTGTGCCTCAGTAGCTTTCAGGCACTGATCATCTGCCACTTCCCTAATTTCCTTACTGTACTTCTGATTGCTTTCCCTTGCCTTTGTCTCACTCTTTTTTTTTTTTATTTATTTATTTTTTAATGATGGGAAGATTTATCTCTGACCTTAACACTTCTAAAAGTTATGAGATATTTAAGGAATGGTACAATGCTGATTTTATGCTGCCTGGTGGTGAACAATGGCAAAGAACTTCTGCAACATTCTAATAACAGAAGTTCAAAGCAAATTAAGACATTTGCCTAGCAGTATTTGGGTAACTGCTAAATAATAAATCTGCTTTCTTTAATTTAGAGGAAGCACAGTTCTGTTGATCTTACTATGTTCAGCTTTGAAAAAGGTATGTAGCATTGAAACGAAGATGTGAAATAGATCAAGGAACAAATGTTTCTTTTGTAAAGAAGGGAAACATACTTGTTAGTTGCTCAGCAGAAAGGGCATAAAGCAAGTGTGATTCAGGAAAAAAAGTACATTTTGGTGAGGAGACTAGAGCGAGTTCTTAGCAGTAAGGAGCCACATAAGAAAGAAAGATTTATATTAAATAGTTAGAATTAACAAACAGATGTTGTTACAATAATAGGTTGTGTAGGAGTGTCAGACCTTGTGTACATATCTTGCATACCTGGTATGCTCTGGTAGGTCGTTTAAACATGCAACAACAGAAACCCGGGTATAGCTTTGTGTTCGCAGTTTTGTGGATGTGCATCATTACAAAATAGGCACTGCTCCCTCTGATAAGTAGAAGGGAAGTGTGCTACTGTTAATTGTTGGGAGAGGGACCTTTTTGTAATTTCCTCTCTATTTTTGGATACAATTTTTTGGTAAACATAGTATTCTTGTAATGATATAATGCTAAATATGCCAGAACAGCAACAGCAGGAATAGCTGGATATAAAAGAAATTATGGTTATTTGTTTAATAAAATGTTTCAAGTCAGACTCATAAGAAAATACAAAATATTGAGAATAGAATTAAGCAAAATAAACTCTGCTGTATATACTACTTCAGTACAATTTGACATGAAATGCTAGCCAAATCTGTAATCATATTCATCCAGCTGTTTGTTTTTTACAGCTATTGAACATTTGATAGGCAGAATAAGAATCTGCATAAACCAAGGTGCTGTTACGTTTTGAGGGATCTTAAGCCCCTATGGAAATATCATCTGTTCTCCTGTTACAGAAATTTCAGGTCTGGTGTAACCAAAGCTATAGGATCACCTGTAAATAGTCCCTTGGGGGTGCTTTCCTTTTAATATTTAACTAATGTTTGACATCTTCGGTGTTTTTTCTTCCGCTTATATTTTGATAGAATTGAGGCCGCATTTTAGTCTTGCATCTGAAAGTGATACAGCTGATCAAGATGATATAGAAGTTGAAGATCAAGATGAACAGCCTCAGAATCAAACCATTCAGCAGCCTTGCATTGTCTTGGAAGATGCAGTAGCTACCTCAGGTGTAAGCACACTCAGCTCTACCATGTCCCATGACTCCCAGGCTGCTCACAGATCACTGAGTGTCCAGCTAGGCAGGCTAAAATTAGAGACAAACAGGTAAGTCGAGACATCAGGAGACAGGGACACTAGCTTGCTTATAGCACTATGTATTGTTCAGCTTCTAAAATATAAATATACTAGAATACTAGTGACAGTGCCAAAATTCCTTAGCGCTGCAAAGTGTTCATTTTAATAATGATCCTTGTTTAGCTGTGACTGATCACTTACATAGTTTTATTAATTTCAACAAAACCATAGTGATGCAAGTTAAGGTCAGTCTTGATTTCAGGTGCCCTTTCAAGGAAGGTCTGAAAAAAACTGACTTGCTGCCAAAGTTCTGCTTTTTCTCTCCTTGGTGTGCTCTGTATGGCTGATGAATGGTATTATGTTTTGTTTCCATTAAGGCAGAACTTGGTGTTCTTTTCTATAGTTATTCTCGGGGAGTGAACTCAAGTTAATAGACAGCCACACAGAAACTCCACAAGGAAACTGCTTCAGACTTGTTTTGTGCACAGACATCACTGCAAGCAGGATCACTCCTTACCAGAAGCCATTACCTTTTTATTAAATGAGTTCTTTTCATCAGAGAAAGATGGGAAAAATAGGTGTTTTGTTTAACAGAAGAAATTAGTCAGAAATTTGGATATTGTATTTTTTTCAGAAATATACATCTTGCACTTTAAACCTGAAAAATGTTCTTTGAGGTTTTTTTTTGTTTTTTAGGAAATGTCAGAGAAAAATCTATCTCCATTATTTTATCCAAAATCTTTTCATTAGAATATACCAAACAGTCTGGTTAAAGTAGATAATTAGATTTGCAGCATCTGGTTTATGACATTGGATTTCCTATTGACCTCAGTAAATTCTGAATGTGACCTTGATAGAAAGAGAACATGTCTTCAAAAAGGCAGTTATTATGCTGGTAGAAGATTCTTTGGAGCTACAGTTCCAACTGAAATTAAATTGCTAAATTGCACTTTACTTTTAAATGTGTCCAAGAAGGTTGCCACAATTAGAGCAATGCATTGGACTCTACTGGTTTTAATAAAGTATCAGTACTTTTGGGTTCTGATGTTACCACTCAGTTGTTACCACTGAGAAATATTTTGATTGTCTTATTGATATACTTAAAGAAATACATAAATATTTTAGATGGACTCACAAGTTTATGGTGGGGAATAACCTCAGAAGTGATCAGTTTGTAGAGATACTTTCTTCCTAGCACTTTGCTTCTGTAAATTTCTCAAATGCAAAGCCTTTGGCCAAATAATTACTTCCAGTCATTCATGAAGAAATTTTGAGATAAATAATACAGACAATTTTTCAAATATTTATGAAAGCTTTATTGGCATAAGCAGCAAGCAGTTATCAGGAGACAATAATGGATTATTTTATTGGCCCCGAGGGCCTTTTTCAACCAGAATAGATAGAGTAGGAATAAGTTAACCAAAAGGTGACCTGTCTGGACAGAGTATCAGTCTGCACCGAGAATGTCCAAGCTGTGAGGCTGTGTAGATGCACAAAGCAGCTCTGTTCCCACGGAGGGTGGACTTGTTGAAGTTTGTTAGCTCAGGTGTGGAAGCACTCAAGTGCAAATATGATGCTGGTAGGCCTGCATGTAAGCTAAAAGTAGGGCTAGATGTTTTTAGAAAGCGATTGTATGGGATTCAGTTCAGCCCTGTGCAAAGACAGGTAAGGGGCTTTTGCGGCACATTTTCTAACTGAATTCTTGTCTTTCAGTGTCCCAGAAAAAAAGTAGCAGTGGTCAACTGGTATAATTTAAAAAAAAAAAAAGAATACATGAATAAATAAAAAGAAACATGCTAAAATGGAACAGTTATTGCATAGTTCTTGGGCTGGCAGAGGTTTCAAGAAAGGGATGAAAATGCTACAATCCTTTCACGGCAGAACTTCTGAAGACTCAGAAGTCAATAATAGGTTTATGAGTGTGCTCTCCATTCCCAATTTCTGACCAAGTTCCTTATTACATATTGTTCACAAATCTGCATTTTATTAAACCACTTTTCTAAAAGAACAAATTGCAACTGTTTTACATGCTTTCCATTATATTCTGACTATTTTCTTTTGATCAGCTTGAATGGCGCTGGTCAGTGAATCTCTCCAGGTTTCTCTCTGGGTTTGTGTTATGAAGGAGGTCAAACATGAGTTTCAATTCACTTCTGCTTGACATTCTCAAAAGTAATTGCTTAGAGGAGTAGGCAAGTGTGTTGCTTCCTCTTTTCTCACTCTTAATATAGCCTAGGAGGGCAGGCACAATGTGCCTCCTGTGTGAGGAAGGGACAGCCCTTGTGTGGTTGAGAATGTATTTTCCATATTTAAGAAATGCAGCCATATGTTTTCACCACATTTTCATCACAGCTCTACCCTTTCCATACCTTTGAAAATGTCTGCTGGAGAGATGTGAACTGGCATTATTCCTTACAAAGGATTATGTCACAAAGTTAAGCCCTTAGTTTATAAACCTCTTTGATATTTGCTCTCAGTTCCAGTTTTGTTTAAAACAGAGCATGGGCTGTAGAAATGTTACTGAAATTTTCTACCATACCACTTGTTTAGTGGGTGAATATTTATATGGAGGCTGGTGTGTTTGGGGCTTCTGTAGGAACCAATGAATGTTTATATCTTGATAAAGGTCATGATAAATCTACAGTGAAAGAATATACCCATGAAAGCTGAAGAAGTCTATCTTTGTCAGGAAGGTTTCCAGTTAAAGTATAGTAAGATCTTTCCTTTCCTGAAAATTTTAAGCTGCTTCAGGAAATGAATGGTTTTTTCCCATTACTTCACAGGTTATTGGAGGAGTTGGTTCAAAAGGAGAGAGAATTTCAAGTCCTCTTACATCAAGCTATAGAAGAAAAAGATCAAGAGATCAGGAACCTACAGCTCAGGTCACAGCCAATAGGTGAGAAGAATTTGTAATGGAAAGTTCCATACTGACTGTAGATGAAAAAGTGCCAGCTAAACTTCTGTTCATTTTATTGAGCCAGTCTCAATAGAGCAAAGATGCTTTATTTGTGCTGCTTCTGGTAGGGTTTGCTCTGAAGCAAGAATGTACATTGTGGAAACAAATTACTGGATTTGTTAATCACAGTACAAGGAATGGTACAATTTAAATATTTTTGTTTGTGATTATATGGAGAAGTACAAGGCTCATATCTTACTGAATAAATATTATTCCTAAAGAGGATAGGCTATTATGTTTAGGTGTGTGTTCCTTGAATTACAGACAGTTCCAATTGCTACAGTGAAGGTTCAAGAGGATCTAATTGGTGAGATGCAAATACAACTTAAAGGTTACTGAGGGAAGCTGAGTTTGCTGTGTCTGCCCTGAAGAAGGTGGAAGTGCTAATGCAGTTTGACGTTTCTGTGTAATGTGCTTCTAAGTGATGCTTCCCAAAAGCAACTGATCCTCAGTGGAAGGCACTGCCTATGCAGCAATTATATGAGTTACACTGAACAGTTCAATTAATTGATGCAGCAACTTTAGTGTAGAAACAGTGACGGTGAAATTGATGTGCCTTGTACTAGTAATGTCATTTTCAGAAGAGGGCAGAAAAATCTTCTGTGTCAATGTTCACACTACTGTAACTGTACCCTTAACCAAGTAGAGAAATTAGTGTATAACTGGCTATAAATCATAGTTAAGTGTGTTCTTTGCGAATTGGCATTTATTTTTATTTGTGGAGATACTGGCATTCTAAGCTTGAAGGGAAAGCTCACTGACGAAAGTGCTTGAGGAGTCAAAAATGACAAGAGGTTGCTTTGGCAACACAAAACCTTGCCTCAAAAATGCTTGTTCCAGATATTCCTGGATTGTCTGTCTGTCATCGTCATTCCACTGGCACAGGGACCGAAGACCCTGATCTCATAAACTGGCTGAGAGTTCATGGAGCTGATGAGGCCACCATAAACAAGGTAGCAATGATCCTGTTTACTGCCTGGCACAGTTGCAGTACTGTTTTGTGACTCAGTTTAAGAAGATACCAGACCTTTTTAATTACTTTAGCACATTTTGAGAGATTAATTTGTGTTTGGAGGATAGGAAAAAAGCTATGAATATGAAGGCCTTCATAAACATACAGTACTATTAATAGTTCCTAAATCTGATTATGAATAAAGCAATAAAATATCCTGGTAAACAGACATTCTTGAGTTTTCAGTGTCTTTACACACTGCAGCAGTTCCTGCTGATGATATTCTGGATACAGGATATGTCTTCACCCTTAGCTAACTGTGCTATAGTGAAATATCCTGAAGTAGATCAGTCTGCTCTGCAGCAAATTATATAACTTTAGAGGTGTTGAACATCTCAAGATTTCAGCTAATTTAGGAATACCTGAATGTAGTTATCACTCCTACAGATCAGATCAAAGGTTCCTCCAAGTTGAATTACATCAAATTTAGATGTAATTTTTGAAAAGGGAGGTCTTAACTATTGCTTTTAATTTCCTCATAGGTTAAATGTGGTATTACTTAGTCTGATTTGTGTTCAGTGACGTCTGTGATTCTGAGATATCAGTGGTAACAATAGAAATGCCAGTTGACAAAGATTTTGTGTAGCTGTAAAATCATTACACCTTCCAAGCTGTGCCTGGTGTATGCCTGTGCAGAGTATACAGTGCAAAATTTAAGTAGTTTCATCTGTATTTGTAGAAACAATGTGGATTAATCTGTTACATGTGCCACATCTTAGTCCAATTGTAAGTTTCTCCCAAATGTAACCTTCTATCTTTTAGGGGTAGATGAACCTAGGAAGATGAGCTTAGGAATTTAAATAATATTTGTAACAAAGTGGTCATGTAAATTTCTTTCTGCAGTTCTTGGCTGAAGACTATACCTTAACGGATGTTCTCTGCTATGTTACACGAGATGATCTGAAATGTTTGAGACTGAGGTAATGCTTCACAGTTAAACGAACTGTGCTTTGTAAGAAGAAAAATAAACTAAGTCCCTATTTATTGCATTGTGTAGAGTTAATTTAAAATAAGTAACACTTTCCAGTATGTCTTTGTATGCTGATACATTCCTGCTAAACAGCTGATACTGTTTGAATTTTAAAATAAGTTTTTTCTATTGAAGGCAAAAATTTAAGGTAAAGCATTTGCCTTGCAACTAGAGACGATGGATAATCCATTGGAGCCTTGCTTTTATTTTAAAAAGTAGAGCTAGCCAAATTTTCAGTAGTTTATTATCATGATCAAACTCCAGATATGTTACTCATGGACTGCCAGTAACACTACATTTCACCTAATTATGCTAGGTGTGTGGGTCACCAACTTGTATCATGTTGGAAGTCAGATGTGGGTTATGCAAGTCCTTTGGACCAGAAGTCTGAATTCCAGACAGCAGGCATCTGCCAAGTGGAAAGATCACCCTGTCCTGTAATCAGAAAAGGACTCTGTTCTCTATTTGAGTAATGCATGTTGAGTTTCACCTTTGATCAGCCTTCCCACTGAATTTCATTGATCAAAAGCAGAGCAAGAAAGTCAGAAAGCACCTACTGAAATGCTTTCAGGCTAGAGAGTATCTGTGTACCTGAGTGTCTTTATAATTTTTCTTTACAGAGGAGGAATGCTATGCACACTCTGGAAGGCTATCACTGACTTTCGAGAGAAACACGCCTGACACTGAAATTTTTCTTTGCTTCTCTGCAGAGATGAAAAGATTTCCTTTCAGCCAGAGCAGGTGTGCTGTCAGAAGGACTGTTGCACTTTAATCCAGTATTTGTTTACCAATGTTAAAAACACTGCAGCTTCCTGACTGCTTTTACTCCTATAATCCATAAGGAATCTGTAAACAACCTGCAACATTATTTTACTTTAAATGTTTTTACATGCAAGTTTTTCCAAAATTTTTAGAAAACACACACATACACAGAGAAAAAGTTATAAACTCATGATATATTGTAGTTAAAGTAAGCAGATATTAATTTAATGAAAAACTGATGTAAGATTTCATGTAACTGTACATCACTGGAACAAAACCAAAATGTGACAACAACTTCAATTTCTTTGTACTATATCTCAATATTATCTGTAGTGGAGCTTCATAATTTCAATCATAATTAGATATTTTTCTTTTAGTGTGCAAGACCTAAAGGTAATTGTTTTTACCTACTGCCCTACATAGTTTAATATTGTTTATTTTTGGTAATTTAAGTTCTATGGTGCATTTGTTTTAGAGTTGTTTATGTACTACTGAACTGTACCAGTTGTATACACCTGAACTACAGTAATGTTAGCTTGTTCTAAAGCTATCTCTGACATACACAACTGAAAATAAAAATAACCTAACACTTACTTTTTTCCTATATTTTTGGACTTCTAAAATAATAATGGTGTAGAACTGGAAAATATTGGAATAAAAAAAGAAAAAAAAAATCATACTGAGTATCAAGGAAACCTTTCTGACACATCTTAAACTTACTGTGATTTCAGTCTGATAACCATAGCGTTGAATATTTTCTTGGTTTTTCTATTAGTCTAATTCCTGTACTAACAAGCCAAGATCAAACACAATTCTTCTCTGGGTGCTCCACTTGACTTGAAAAATGAAAAGTCTTGCCTCCATGCACTAAAGAGTCATTGTGGCCTGTTGTTTATTTTTCTGCTCTTGTTTATGCAATGATTCTTTTCTCACACATAATGAAAAAGGGTGGTGGATGTTCCCTGTCCATCCACTGTCATTGTCACTCCACCATTCTAGCACACATTCTACCAACATTCTATCAACAGATTCTTCTGGGGCAGCTGCAAAAAGTTCCATTGGGAGTAAGACTTGCCCGGACAAGAAGCTGCTTCTTTCTTCATAAGCCTTGGTAACCAGTAAAAGGCTTATGCTCTTAATTTTTCAGGTCTGGCAGATATTTTCAAAGAAAACAAAAATTTTTTTTAACATAAATGTTGTTTTAACACATATATGGTAACTTCTACTGACTAAAATACAACAATTATGTATTAAAAGAATAAGCTAAACAAAAAAGAGTAGGTTGAATAATTTTAGCCAGATTTTTTTACTCTGGAGATGGTTCCACTGATTTTGGGCACAGATATATTCAACTCATTCCCAAAACATAACTATTACACTACAAGAAACACAGCTACTGTTTATCAATTTCCACTGCTATTACAGCAGAAAACAGTACATTTTCAAGGTAGTTTTAAACACTAGAAAGACCAGTGGTGGAGATTGACTTGTAAAACCCAAAACAACTTAAAAAAAACCTCTAGCCATTGAGAAATGACCCTAGGACAATGAACTTTCATAATTTGATTTTTGTATGAAGCATTATTGGTATTGGTGTAGGTTTGAAGACCTCTGGTTTCATGCAGTAGGAATAGAAGGTAATTGGATTGCTCTGTTTGCTTTGAAAGCATGCAGCCTGTTCTCTATGACTCAGACTGCTCAGAAATGCCAACTATGTATAAGAGGAGGGAGCGTGATCAAGGTTTCAGCTGAATGTCTCCATGAGACCTAGCCTAGCACCAGCTGGGAATTAACTCCTAGAGTTCATTGCTTCAGCAGACCCAAGGTGGCCTCTGCAGAGCTGCTCAGCAATCAGTTCTGTATTCTCCACGGTGAGACTCTCCTGGGTCTGATCCATGCCCAGGCCGGGCCATGTACACTTATGCTCCTTGCACAATTGGGATCTGGTCTGAATGTGGTTCCCTGTGCAGCACAGCTTCCATACCATACCCATACCATTACCATGCCAGTACTAGAGCATACTATACCATACAGGTACTAGATCGGTGTATCAAAGCTTATGTAAGATCCCCACATCAGGCTACTTCAACTAGATTGTGCCAGACACATTACTTTTTACATCCTCGGACAAAATGTGAGAAAACATTTTGGGATGGAGTGCATCGGACAGGTCAGCCTGGGATTCTTCAGCTTGGCTCCCAGAATATGCTGCTGGGTGGATGCCTACAAAGAGCACAAATGAGTGATTTGAGATAACGTTAGCACAGGATTTTGCTGAGGACAACATTTTGATCGCTGGGTTTGGGCTTGGATAACCTCTTGGTCCTTGATCAGTGCTGTTGTAATCCAGGGCTCAGGTTGACTGAGAAACACCTTTACACCTCCCTTAAGAGAACACAGAAGTGAAGACTTGACCAAGGCATTGCTGATTTTGCTGCCATTTGCACGTTTCAGCATAGAGCCCAGCCTGTTCCTCTGTTACAGACACTCTCCTGCCCACAAGCCACAGGGCATTTTTATCACCCAAGCCCCAAACTGCTTGTTTTAGAGCACAAATGGCTCTTGGTGCAACAAAATATTAATCTTCCCTTCCCCTAGAAGACCTCACGCTCTGCATTCAGCAGTTTGTGAAAAGAGGATGTTCTGCATGGATGCTGAAGTTGGCTTTATCCAAGCACACCTGACTAAGGGAACTGCTCCTCTCCACCTGCTTGCCTGCATCCACAGCTGCATCCCATGAGTTCCCCAATTCATTCACCCTTCTTCAACTGTAGTTCTGATGGTTGGTGCTACCTACAAGCAGATGGAAAATTAAATGATGTTTCGGTGCATACTAGAACATTTTAAAGAGAAATATTCTTATGACCCTGAAAAACAGCAAAGGAAAGTTTAAGTAAACTCATAGGAAAGGTAACAGGATCATGACCTTTACAGATAGGACTGATGCATCGACAGCTCTTCACAGAGCCAAATTTTTTGAAGCAAGGCAGCTTTAAAACCGGCCGTTTAAGAGCACGTGCCGCAGGAACGAGTCTACAGCAGTGCAGCTCTTTCCCACACGATGCGGCG